>CM054938.1:3041009-3081574 GCA_029168755.2 Tillandsia fasciculata | reverse complement strand
TCTTATAAGTATAAACCTCTTTATACTCAACCTTTTTTACTCTTGGAAATAACAAAAAATGTTGGTTAGGATGATGGTGGTCCCCCTAGGGTTTACTAGTTTGTTGGAGAAATAGTATAAATTCTAGGGACTACTATAATCCTAACCGCACATTCTTGCATCCAAGGGATGAAAACTTATGAGTACAAAAGGATTTTACTCATAAGAGTATAGTAGCCGGACCCATATATAGTGTATGGCTACTATACTCTTATAAGTATAAACCCTTTATACTCATAACTTTTTTACCCTTAGATGAAGGAATGTATGGTTAGGATGATAGTGGTCCCCCTAGGGTTTACTAGGTTGTTGGAGAAATAATATAAATTGTAGGGGCTACTATAATCCTAACCGCACATTCCTTCATCCAAGGGATGAAAACTTCTGAGTATAAATGGATTTTACTCATAAGAGTATAGCAGCCGGACCCTATATATATATATATATATATATATATATATATATATATATATATATATTATATATATATATATATATATATATATATATATATATATATTGTTACCAATGAGCGCACAAACCCAACAAAGTCAATTGGCGATCACGACACAAAAGTAAATCCAAAATGCACGACAAAAAAATAACACACAGATTTACGTGAAAAATCTTTTTGCAGGAAAAAACGACAGGCGAAAAAGGAGAGTTTCACTATGTAGAAAAGAGGAAATACAAAAGTTCTTGATCGTACAAAATCACTCAATCTCTCTCTAGGGCAAAACAAAAAGAAAAGAGTGTTTTTCCTTAACAGATCGGATCCGTACCGCGGGGGGCTCCGCCCCCCAGCACCGCCCGTCCGATGTCAATGGTGGGCTTTAGGCTCGGGCCTAGCGACCCGAGCCCTTCGCTTCCACCACAGACATCCACAAAATTTCTCGTCGCACCGCGAAGGCATCGGCGAATTGGAATCATAATATCGAAGCGATTCTGATTTCGAGTCACATCTAACATATAATATTATATATATATATATATATATATATATATATATATATAAGAGAGAGAGAGGAGAGAGAAGAGATGAGAGAGATAGAGAAGAGAGATAGTATTTCAGTCCCCCCCCCCCTCTCTCTCTCTCTCCTCTCTCTCTCTCTCTATCTCTATCTCTATATATATATATATATATTATACTATATATATATATAGATATAGAGAGAGAGAAGAGAGAGAGAGGAGAGAGAGAGAGAGAGAGAGAGAGAGAGGGGGGGGGGGACTGAAATACTATCGATAGTATCAAGCCATTGGTGCTATCAAACTTTTAGCCTTTGGATTAAAAGATGTGTGGTTAAGATGATAATGGCCCCCTAGGGTTTACTAGGTGATTGGTTGAAAAGTAAAACTTTTAGGGGACTACTATAATTCCAACCGTATATATTTTCATCCAACGGCTGAAAATTTGATAGCACCAATTGCTTGGTGCTATCGATAATATATATATATATATATATATAATATATATATATATATATATATATATATATATATATATATATATATATATATATAATTGAGCTCCTATGCTTGTAAAAGCACCAAGTTATTTGTGCTTATGAGTTTTTTACCCTTGGATGTAATAACTAGGAAAAGGTAGAATTGGACTTAATTGAATATATCATTCATGAGGGTTTTCACCCTATCATTCATGAGGGTTTACACCCTTTATATAATACAAGAATAAGACTTACATGATAAATTATCAATCAACCCCAAAAGGAAAAGAATGAATGATAAATATGGTACATAATTAAGAAGAATATGGAAGGTGACTGAATGCACATAAGGCAGCAAGTATGTGGAGATTATTTTCTTTAACACCCCCCCTCAAACTGAAGATGGTTTGTTGGAAATCAGCTGAAGTTTGGATACCAGAGTCCGAAAACGCTCCAAGGAATGTGTCTTGGTAAAAAAGGTCAGCAGCTTGTTGTTTTGATGGAATATATTGAAGTTGAATAATTTTCTGATTATAATGATGCTGGGGACGCGGAGGGGGACGGGGATGGGGAAGTAGACGGCGGGGGAGGTAACGGAGGGGTCGGGGTCGAGGACGTAGCGGGGGGTTTGGGTAATGGAGACGGCGCCGGGGGAGGTTGGTTTTGCAATCTCAATTCCAGATGCTTTCAGAACAGGGGAAGC
Organism: Tillandsia fasciculata; assembly: GCA_029168755.2. NCBI lineage: Eukaryota > Viridiplantae > Streptophyta > Magnoliopsida > Poales > Bromeliaceae > Tillandsia > Tillandsia fasciculata. Next base: position 3,079,384 of record CM054938.1, on the reverse strand, counting down.
AGACGAGGGCGGCGAAGGCCCGGAGGAGACGAGGGCGGCGAAAACCCTCCGCCCCCGTGGGAAGGCGCGGCCGGACTTCCCGGCGCATTTGGCTCTCCCGGTGCATTCCGCGCTGGCGACGGAGAATTCGAAGTCGCTGCGGGGACTGGTGACGGTGCCAGCCGAGCAGGAGACGGTGCCAGCCGAGCAGGAGACGGTGCTAGCAGAGCAGGAGACGGTGCCAGCGGAGTAGGAGACGGTGCTGGCGGAGCAAGAGACGGTGCTAGCGGAGCTGGCGAAGGTGCCAGCGGAGCAGAAGCCGTAGCAGGAGCTGGAGAAGCAGAAGCCGGAGCCGTAGCAGGAGCAGGAGAAGCAGAAGCCGGAGCCGTAGCAGGAGCAGGAGAAGCAAGAACAGTAGAACTATCGGAATCCGTCGTGATTACTGCTGCACAACCAGTAGTAGCAACGTCGACTACAGTGATAATGACGATCAGGCAGACAGGCTCTGAGTACGGTGGTGACAACGTCGACGACAACGCGCAATGCTGGATGGAATCGATGATATCGACCGGGATAGATAACCTATCGTCTAAAAAATAGAGTAATTGGAGTAACCTTGCTCCGATACCATAATAACTAGGAAAAGGTAGAATTGGACTTAATTGAATATATCATTCATGAGGGTTTTCACCCTATCATTCATGAGGGTTTACACCCTTTATATAATACAAAAATAAGACTTACATAGTAAATTATCAATCAACCCCAAAAGAAAAAGAATGAATGATAAATATGGTACATAATTAAGAAGAATATGGAAGGTGACTGAATGCACATAAGGCAGCAAGTATGTGGAGATTATTTCCTTTAACAGGATGTAGGAATGTGCGGTTAGGATGATGGTGGGCCCCTTGGGTTTAGTGGGTGTTTGGTAGAATAGTATGATCTAAGGATAGAATTAATCAAAGGATTAGATCTAACGGTAGAAAACTTACAAGCACTAATTGTTTAGTGTTTGTACAAGCACCAATTGCTTAGTGCTTGTACAAGCACAGTAGCCAGACTATATATATATATATATATATATATATAGAGAGAGAGAGAGAGAGAGAGAGAGAGAGTAGAGCTTATATGCTTTTAAAAGTACAAGATAATTAATGCTTGTAAATTTTTTACTATTGAATTTGTATTATATAGGATTAGTGCTTTTGTAAAGTCAACTAAAAAGATAGAAAGATAAAGTAAAAAGTACTAATTCCAATACAAATTTAATGGTAAAATATTCACAAGCATAAATTATCGTGTATTTTTTAAAGCATATAAACTCTACTATATATATATATATATATATATATATATATATATATATATATATATATATATATATATATAGTCCGGCTAGAATACTATCGATAGCACCAAGCAATTGGTGCTATCAAGTTTTTAGCTCTTGGATAAAAGTATGTGCTATCGATAGTATTCCAGCCTAATTATATATATATAGTAGGGTTTATAGACTTTCAAAAGCATAAGCCTAAGGGCTCGTTTGGCCTAAATTCTAAAAACGTGATTTCTACAGAATTGATTTTGGTTTGGAGAATTAATTTTGGTCAAAAGTTGTAGAGCGTTTGACTGAGTTTAGATAAAAAGTGATTTTTCTGATGTGATTTTTTAAAAATTTTTGGTACAAATTTTGATTTATTTGTAAATAATAATTTTTTTCTAAATTTTATTTTAAAATAATTTAAATTTTGAATTTAAATTTAAGTTTTAAAATTTAAATTTCAAAAAATAATTTAAAATTTGATATATTAATCTAAAATATAAATTTAAAATTTAAAATTATAAAATTTAAATTTTTAAAACAAAATTTAAAGTTTGAATTTCAAATTTAAAATCTAAATTTGAAATTTAAAATCTAAAATTGAAATTTAAAATTCAAAATTTAAATTTTATAATTAAATTTAATAATTAAATTTGAAATTTAATCATAAATATGAAATTTAAAATTTAAAATTTAAATTATAAAATTTGAGATTTGATATTTTAATTTCAAAATTGAAATTAAATAGTTAAATTTAAAATTTTAAATTTGAAATTTAAAAGTTAAAATTTATAATTTAAAAAATCAAATTTAAAATTTAAATTAAATTTAAATTTAACTTTAAATTTTAAATTTTTAAAAAATAAAATTTAAAATTTGAATCCAAAATCAGAATAAGTTTCCGAGAGGTAGGTTTTAACTGTTTCTGATTTTGGATCTCGAAAATTAGAAAAATGATTCTAAGAATCATAATTAGATTTTGAAAACTTAATTGCCAAACACTCTATTGAGCCGAAAATCACTTTTGGATCCAAAATCACTTTTCAAAAATTAGACCAAACAACATCCTAAATATGCTTGTAAATTTTTTACCATTAAATTTACGTTGAGATTTGTGTTATTTACTTTTTCTTTCTTTCTTTTTAGTTGGCTTTACAATATCACAAATCTCAATATAAATTTAATAGTAAAAAATTTACAAGTATAATTAAATTTGAATTTTTAAAAATATATAAGTTCTAAAATATATATAAATATATATATATATATATATATCCGACCATTTTTTTTAAACAATTCCACGTGTTATCTTCAAGCAAATATACTATAGGAGGTCAGTATTCTCCTCTGTGGCAAAAAGTCATGTTGAATCTCAATCTAGTTATGTTGGAAATGAGATGGAATTATATTCGGTCAAGTTATATTCTAAGGTAGTGTTTGGTTGCAGAATAAAATAAAAATAGCCTATTTTATCCTGCAAAATCATCTAAACACTAGATAAAATGGAAAGGTTAAATTATTCCCCTCTTAACGGGTTATCCAAAAATAACCCGTTAAGAGCTATTCCCGGGGAACCATGGAATTGGTTAATTCCATGGTTTATCCCAGGGGCAATGGGCGGAAATTTCAATTTTGAAATAAACTTGTTTCATTTTAATGTTGAGTTAGATTGATGCAGTTTTTTAATGTTGAGTTAGATGGTTGCATATATTCAATTTAATTAATTATGGTATTAATTTTCTATACTTTCAATTTTGCTGCTATAAAATTTTTAATATAAATCATGATCATCAGATTATCACTTAAAATTTCAGTTTAAAAAAAAAAAAATTTCACTTGCTGTTATTAAAACAAAAAAAAAAAAATTGCTGTTATTAAAACAATTGACTTGTTTCAATCTGCTGTTATTAAAAATTTGCACTTGCTGTTACATGGTAATTGTGAGTTGCAATTGCTTCAACCTGCTGTTATTAAAAAATTGGTGTTATTAAAAAATTTGCAATTGCTGTTATTAAATAAAATTCTGTTATTAAAAATAACTGTTATTAAAAGGGATAATTGCCTGTGTACCCCTGAAATATGAAGAAATATCTGATTTACCCCTCTTATTTTTTTCTTTCCAATATACCCTTCATACGTTCCACCGTTATTAAAAATACCCCTACCGTTTTTCTTTGTTAAATTAACTAGGGTTAAACTAGAGTTAAATAATAATCGGAGTTGAAAACTATCAGATATACCTATTTTGCCCCGGTTTAGGGTTTAGGATTTTTTAGGGTTTTAGGGTTTAGGGTTTAGGGTTTTAGGGTTTAGGGTTTAGGGTTTTTTAGGGTTCTAGGGTTTTAGGGTTTAGGGTTTAGGATTTTTTAGGGTTTTAGGGTTTAGGGTTTAGGGTTTTAGGGTTTAGGGTTTAGGGTTTTAGGGTTTTAGGGTTTAGGGGTTTAGGGTTTTAGGGTTTTAGGGTTTAGGGTTTAGAGTATATTTGAAAGGACAAAATAGTAATTACACACAGATAACGACAGTTTCAAACGGTACACTAACAGAGTTTAACTTCAGGGGTATTTTGGAAAGAAGTTGGAACGTAAGAAGGGTAGTTTTAATATTAGCCTTCTAAGAGGGGTAAATCTAAAAACAGAGAAATTTTTAGGGGTACGTTGGAAATTGCCCCTTATTAAAAATATTGCACTTGCTGTTATAACAAAAAAAAACTATTATTAACATAAAAATTTACTGTTAAAACAAAAAAAAAAATTCACTATTAAATTTCAGTAAATAAAAAAAAATTCAAAATTTGAGTAAAACAAAAAATTTCAGCAAAACAAAACACTATTAGTAACAAAAATTAAATTGTTATTAGTGAGTATTAAATTAACACAAAATTTAAACCAACCCAACATTTTATTCATGAGTTCACTCATGAAAAATGCTAAGGGCAAAATTAGTAATATAGATTTATAACTACCATATATTTTCACTATTCTTGCTTACTCTAAGAAATGAACCAAACACAATTTCAGCTTTTCATAAGAATAACAGCTTTACAAACCAAACACTATTTTTCTTTTATCCCTGACTATCCCGGAATAACAAGCTATCCCAGGTATAAAAAAATTTATCCCCAAGCTTACAATCCGCGAACCAAACATAGCCTAAGTGATGTATGGCTGGTTGGATAGACTTAGTTATAATCGAGACTCATAGGCTATTTATACGTTCTAAGTAAATTTATTATAATTTTATAATAGTTTTTTATTTTAAAATTAATAATTAGTGTCACTAATCCAAAAAATTGTTATCTTAATTTAAGTTATTTATTGTTCAGTTATTTTGATTGCAAATTTTGCATAAATATTATAAAAAAATCATAGTTTTTATCTTTCAATTTTAATAATTAAGATAAGAATTGAAAAATAATGTAAACCCACACTTTTATTATTTTCTCTCTCTCTCTCTCTCTCTCTCTCTCTCTCTCTCTCTCTCTCTCTATATATATATATATATATATATATATATATATATATATATTGAATTTTTTTTTTTTGCTAAAATTGAAAGGTTAGTTTGGCATATTTCCTTCACAAAGTGCAATGCTCCCCGTATACTTTCCAGTATAGATAGGTGTAAAACATACAAAGGTAGGATCATTTTAGTCACATTTTTTTACATTCAGAATAAGATAAATTTTATTGATCATTTCAAAATAATTAATAAAAAAATTTATTTAAGATGAGTGAGATATGCACCGTGCATCCCAAATTTATACGGATAGCATTGCTCTTTAGTAAAATCCAAAAGAATTTTATTAATTTTTAGATCTTAAGTTATACGATTTCAAAATTTTAATACATTCCTTATTTTTACGGATTAAATTAACATACTTCATACAATTTTTTGCAATTATAAATTTATTAAAATAAATAGTTAGCTAATTTGACTAATTCAAATAAAAATAAATAAAAAGGCTGTGTAATAAAATTAAAATTTTAAAAAAATTAAATAGTTAATTTTAAATACTCTATAGTTTAAATAAGTTTCATTTATTTTTACGTTGGGATTAAAATTCAATCCCCTTCTTTTTGGCCTCTCACCTCAAAACGATTATTCATTATTAATTTTGATAAAATTTAAAATATCTAATTACTAAGTTTCCGTTGGTTCGAGGATAATTAAGGTTGGGATAAATTTTTTTATTTCTGAAATAGTTTATTATTTTGAAAATAAAAGTAAAATTGTGTTTGGTTTGTAATACTGTTATTCTCAAAATAACTGAAATTGTGTTTGGTTAATTTTATAGAATAATAGAGAATAGTGAAAAAACAAAAAAAAGATGATAATTAAATTTAATATAAAATATAATTTAATAAAAATAATTCGTTATAAAAATAATTTATTGTAAAAATAATTTATTATAATATTTGATAAAAATAATTTATTATAAATTATAATTTAATAAAAATATTTTTATAAAAGTAATTTTTTTTCGACTTCTACTTAAACTTAAATTTAATAAAAATAATTCATTATAATATTTAAGTATAATTTATTATAATATTTAAATAAAAATAATATATATTACACTACAACAAAATTAGGTTATAGGGACACATATTTGTGACACTTTTATATAAGTGTCCTATCTATATTCCATCTATATCCAAAATTAGGTTATATGGACACATTTTTGGGACACATTACAAAAATGTGTCGCTATACACCCTAGCGACGGCACATATAGCAACACTTACAATAAGTATCGGTATTTTTGTCAGCGACACTGTGACGCCCCACTTCCCAGGGGGTCACCCATCCTAGAACTACTCTAGCTCTAGCACGCTTAACTCTCATATTCCTCTTGGATCTTGCTACCATCCAAAATGCTATAGCCGGGTTAGAGATTTAGTCCTATTATATCATTTATATAGAGGACTAATCCAAATTCCGGGGGTGTCACATTCTTCCCCCCTTTAAGCCCTGACGTCCACGTCAGGCTCAAGCACACTCACAAGCACCAGGCGATGTGAGACTCGTCTCGCTAGCCTTAGCCGACCTTGTGAGGAGCTGCACTCCACTCACAACGGTCATTAGCCGGGGAGCCTCGCTCTACCCGCTATATAACCCTGGCTCAGCCGAGACTCATCTCACATTTTCGGCTGGTGAATGTCTCTGATACCAACTGTGACGCCCCACTTCCCAGGGGGGTCACCCATCCTAGAACTACTCTAGCTCTAGCACGCTTAACTCTCATGTTCCTCTTAGATCTTGCTACCATCCAAAATGCTATAGCCGGGTTAGAGATTTAGTCATATTATATCATTTATATAGAGGACTAATCCAAATTCCGGGGGTGTCACATTCTTCCCTCCTTTAAGCCCTGACGTCCACGTCAGGCTCAAGTGTGAGGACCCGGATCCCCACGGCAGGGTTTACTGTTGGTTTGGAGGTTTTTGGGGTGTGGGTGTGCGTGTCGGGCCCCAGATTTGAGTTTCTGGTGAGATTGGAGTTTGCTGAGAGTCCATTTTGGGTGTGTGAGGCGTTTGCGCGCTTATTGGAGCTAAGAATGTGACCCGGAACGGAAATTGGATCAAGTTTACTTTTTCGAAAAATTTTGGGAAATTTTAGAAGCGGAATTTGGTAGAACGGACCTCGGATTTGGATTCAGCGCGCGAAAACGAGCGAAATGGACTATTTACTCGATTTTTTCGGAGCCCGGACGCAAAAACACGGAAATCGAGGCAAGGTTACTGTTCCGGCGGCCGGAGAGGCGCCGGCGGCGGCGGAGCGCGGCGGAACGCGGCGGCGGAGGGCGGCGCAGGCGCGCGGTCCACCGCGGGGCGCGTGCAACGGGCGCGGGCCACATGGCGCGCTACGGTTGGCCGGCGCAGCGGGCGCGGTCCACGGGCCTTGGCGGGGTGTACGGTGGACCGAGGGTAGGCCACGTGGCATTCTGTGGTTGGTGCGGTGTTGTGCACGCGGTCCACGAACTTTTGGCTCTGGTGCATGGTAGACCGGTGGACACGTGGCGTTGTGTGGTTGGCGGGTTCTTGGGCTGGATTTTTGGCCACCTTCCGGAGAGCTTCTGCTCAAGAGCCAAATACCAACTTTCTTCCTCTCCCACTTGTGCATCTCCTGGTGAAATTTCAGAACTTTTGGGAGCCGCGACGACTGTGTTTTCTGCCTCGAAGTGCGGAGCGATGGATTTCTGTTGGAGGCCCGTTATCGTCGCATTTCGGTCTAAAAATTTCACAGAGCTACCCCGACAGCCGATTTCAGCGATTTTTGCGGCGTTGGATTCACGAGAGGTAAATCTTCGACTTTCGTGTTGAGTGTTTTGCCTAGATTTGGGTTTTTGGCACGGATTTTGAGGCATTACTGAGCCGCTGTTTTGCTGTGAGATTCCTGGACAGCACTCACTTCGCGGATTTTTATCTCCTCATCCGGACATCGGAATTCGACGATTCAAGAGCCTATCGACATTTACACTTCGCGAGGATCGTCGTGATATTTTTATTGGAATTTTAGGAAATTTATTTTCAGGTGAAAATCGCGTGTGAACAGTAACTGTGTGTGCAGATTTTTGGAATGTGATTGTTATGTGTTAATTGGTTGTAATTGTGAGTTGTTGTGGTACCCAGGACTTTGTAAGCACCACTATGGTTGTCACGCCCCGGGGTCGAAACTGCGACCCGGGCTCGCCAACAGATCCGCCACCTATGCCAAAAACCCGCATAGGCGAAGCGTCTAACCTGCAAAAGATAGTACTATAGCTACACAAATATCAGAGCTGAAATAAAATGCTGTAAAATAAAATCCAATTACTATACATCATGAAATAGAGTACAATATCCATTCCCTCAAATACAGATAATCATCATACAATGTCCTCAGTACAGCATCTCTCGACTATAAAAGGAGATAAACTAAAACTATAGTACATCAGTCTCTCCAAATACAAAAGATCTCTCGCCTCCAGATAAACAATAAAAGCCAGCCAACAGCTACGAGGAATCTCCAACCAGGGGATACAGCTACACTCCTCGGGTGGTAACGATCTAGCTCGTGACTCCCTCGCCCCGAACAACGACCGAAGATCAGCAACTCCAATGAGGACTCTGCAAAACAGGGGGGAAAAGAAGGGAAACAACAATGGGGGTGAGAACCACTAGTAAACCAGTAGCCTCCCCCTGTGGGTAAAGCCTCAAGCTCTGGCGTACCCACTAAGTCTACTAGAGGCAAGAAAAGGGCAAGGGGGTAAAGCTGTAACAGAACTACTGAATAAAAGGGGAAACCACCACAAGTATGCCTCTAAATGCAATACCGAAGGAAATGACGGTATGAATGCATCGGAAAACAGATCCTGACCAAATAGACCCAATCTAGACACCAGTAAAACTGGTACTGCCTGCTCTGCTGTCGAACTCAAGAACTCAGTAGGGGACCAGCACATAAGCTCGAAATCCCAAGGTGCCCGGCGCTCGGCACGGTGTAAAGCCTACTCCGGAGTGGCACTCGAGGGGAGCGACCCACACGAGTAAAGTATCGCTGTATCAAGCATCTCTGTAACCACTGTCTCATAATAGCAGGACTGGATCATGACTATGATCAAAGTGGGAAACTCCGTCCACTAATGTAACCCCGATCTGATGCAATAATACTCAAAAGTGGGAAATACCATCCACTAGAGAAATCTGATACCCAATCTGATGCAATAGTAAACATCCGGTCAACCGCCCAAGGTCCGCGGTCACCGCAATAACCCACAACCCGCAATTGGGTAAAATAATCAAGATCCGGTCAACCGCCTACTGTCCGCGGTTGCCGCAATAACCCACAATCCACATCAAGTACACCCTATCACTGACCCTCAGGTCCCGGCTACACTATCCCAAACCTCTGCTCGAACTCGAGCAACATGACTCAAAAGTCTAAATAAGAAGGAGAAAGAAAGCAATCATGGTTTCTCCTAAGTCAAATCCCAATATGATAGTGTAGCAATAAAATAGTGGCCTATCTAGATGTCCAAATAAGCATGCAAAAGTCCTCATGCAATGTGAAAGGGAGAATATGTCAAATAACAGTTTACATGTGTAATAATTAATAATATCCACATAAATATCACCATCAGGCTAAAATCATCAGTCGACTACACATGTATAAGATCCCTGTTCCATAATAATTCCCAGAGTGAAACCCGCACATTGATATATCATTATGTCCCAACAATTAATCCATTTAATCCGTTTTTCATAAAATCTAGGTGCTAATGTAGCATGTTAATTATCACAATTAAGTATGTCCCCGAATCATGTCCCCTTAGTGATATTATCCCAAAACATGCTATATCCACATAATTAATCCCAAAGATAGGCTCACATGTATATCAGTCAATTATGCATGATAATCAAACAATATGCTCAATAGTGGGGTTTTCTAATAAACTTAGTGAGTAAGTCAGATATAGAGGCAAGCAACAACCACCCACCTGAAGCGCTAACTGTCCGGGTCCGTACAGCTGAAAATACCAAAAACTCCAATCCTGCGCTCCAACAAATACAGTATACCCGAAACACTCCTGGCACAACACAAAGTCCACTAAATACATTTAGGCTCCCAAATATTGCTTTAATTAACCCATACAACAACAGTCCCGAAACTGTTAAATTATCACCTGCAGAAAGTGCCCAGAAAAATCCCATAAAAATATCACAGCGATCCTCGCATCGATAGCTTCGAAACGGTACCTTGCACGCCCAAATCCGAGTTCGGTAAGTCAAGTTATAAATTCGGCAAGGTGGTAATCCAAACATCAAACTGTGAAGAAAACTGCACACTGTACACTGAGAAAACAGTAATTTTCACCTTCGAAACAATTTCCTAAAATCCAGAAAAATCACCACTGTGTTCCTCGCGACGAGTAGATCAAAATCGACTCTTGAATCGCCTCGATCCGATGTTCCTAGGCTGAGATATAAAATCGGCAAGTTGGTGCTGTCCAAAATCCACCACAGAAAAATGGGGGTCAAAGATGCCTCGGGAAACGTGCCAAAAGTCGAAACGGAAAAGCGCGATCAAAATGAAAGTTGAAGCCTTACCTGTAAGGAGTCAGCGGCGCAAGAATCACTGAAAAGGACCTCGGGGTAGCCCAGGGGAGCCAAAACATCACTGCTGCGCCGAAGAAGGAAACAGGAAATGCAACGTCGCGCCGAACCGTAAAATGGGAACCTCGGGATTCGAGCCTCCTAAAATCCTAGAACTTGGCAGGAAGATCAAGCATCAAGAGGTGAACAAATCTCCTTAAGGTGGCTCGGGCAGAAGAGGTGCGGTTTGGGAGAAAAGAACCAAAGAAGAGGGCTCGGGTTGGCTATTTATAGGCCATTCCAAAACAATTCCAAAATGCCCGCTGTGTCCCAACTTTCGGGCGCCCGAAAGTTTCGGGCGCAAACAGTGCGGCCCGGCCCGAACTTTCGGGCGCGCACAGTAGCCCGGCCCACTCGGCCCACGACCGCACACCAGATCCGGTCGGACCGCACACCCGTCCGACCCGCTCCACACGCTGACACGTGTCCCCGAACACCGAACAGGGAACCCGGCCGCTCCCCTCGCGCCACGTGGCCGTCCTCTGGTCAACGGGCAGTTGGCGCCCGCCAATGGCGGGCTGCCACGTGGCGCACGCGTGCGCCACTGCCGCCGTGCCCGCCACGCCAGCCGGCCGCCGCCTGCCGCCTGCCGCCGCGCGCCTGCCGCCCGTACGCGCACAGTGACGCGCCCAATCCCCGCGCGCCACGTGTCCAATCCAAATACTCGCTGCACCCGGTGCACGACAACCCCAAACACCGAACCAACAATGTGATGCCACGTGTCCCCCACCGGTCCACCGTGCACCACGCACCGCCATCTGCGCGCACAGTAACCAGTCCAATCCTCGCGCGCCACGTGTCCAAGTCACGTGCCCACTGCACCTGGTGCACGATACGCCATACACCGACCAATGACCAGATGCCACGTGTTTTCCCGCCCGGTCCACTACACTCCCCTGTTCCGTAGGCCGGGACCAATGAACCGTCCAATGGGAAACTGCCACGTGGCCCCCGCTCCGGTGCACGCCTGCCGCGTGGACCGCGCGCCCTGCCCGCGCGCTGCGCGCTGCCCGCGCCTGCCCGCCGCCGCGCTGCCGCCTGCCCGAGGCCGCGCCGCCGCTCTCCGCCGCTGCCCGCCGCCGCCGGCCGCCGCCGGCGATCGCCGGAGTTACTGTTCCGGCGGTGAACAGTAACCCGTGCCCAAAAAGTCAAGTAGGTAGTCCATTTTGACCGTTTTCGCGCGCTGAATCCGAATTTGACGTCCGTTTCGCCAAATTCCAACTCTAAAAATTGCCGGAGGCTCCCGGAAGTGTATTCTTAGTCCAAACTTCGTGCGGGGCCCAATTTAAATATCCGATTCGCGCGAAACCACTTCTAAACCCTCCGCGGGGTCCTCCGATCACTCACATGATCCATTTGGGCCCGAAGTCCAACTCTCGTGCCCAATTATGCCCCAAACACCTCCAACACACCATGTAGGCCTCCAACAGCCACCCCAACGCACTGTAGCAGCTCTGCGGAGATCCGGGTCATCACAATGGTGCTCTTTGCTTAGTGGACTCGGAGTTTTATCAGTTTCTGGGCTTTTATCTGTGCGACCCCGGACAGTTAGCGCGATCAGGTGGGTGATCCTGCTTACAATAACTATGGACTGCACTCTAATTCTGCAATTATTTATGCACGCATGATAGTATTTGAGCTAATAAATCTGTGCACACGTTATGTTAGTACCCACAGTTGATAATTGCTAAATTTGTTGATCTTGTTGGAACCCTTGCAACATAGAAACCTTTTAATTGGAAAACTCGATTTAGTACATCTTTTATGCATTGTACATCATACTCAGATGACTACTGTTAGAATTATACATCTGCTTTAGTTCTCCCACGTCTTGTGTTACTGTTGTCATTCTGGACATAGTGGTCTTCCCCTAAGTTGTGGGTTGGGAGGTTTAGTAGCTTGGATGCATTGTACTCGTGTCTGGGGACCGAGTAGAGTTGGTAGCAGTCTGTAGTTGTTCATCATAGTGATAGTGATAGTGGATCTGGGATCTTTGGGACAGGGTCATAGTGACAGTGTGGATTTTTAGCCAGTGAGTGAGATAGTGATTGGATCATAACCTGCGTGTGCCACTTTTGTGCTTGACAGTGTTGCGCAGTTATTTGACTCGAGCGGGTCGCTCCCCTCGAGTGCCACTCTGGAGCAGGCGAGACCGGGTTGTAGTACCGGCTTTGAGATTGAGCTAGATACCGGGTTGGAGTACCGGACATACCTACAGCAGTAGGTAGGCGCAGGTTTGACTGGACCCGTTGTGGCAGTCAGTTTGGATTGGGTATTCTGAGTTGAGTGTCAGTAGTGGCATATCGTCCTCCTGTTTTCTTTTCCCTTGGGCATTGTAGATAGAGGCATAGTAACAGTAGATGTTTACTTTCCAGCTTTTCATACTGCATTTCTTTTGTTACTTTTTGTCTCTAGTAGACTTAGTGGGCAGGCCGTCGGACTTGTTGGCGGCACCCACTGAGAACTACTGTGGGAGGTAGTTCTCACACCTGTCGTGGTGTTTTTCCCCAGGGACTTTAGCTCCAGTTCCTGCGGTGCCAGTAGCTGATCCTGCTCTTCCAGACCAAGGTAAGGGAGTCGCGAGATAGATCCCTTCCCCCTTCAGCTTCAGTGTGTTATAGAGGTACCCTTATATTTTGATGGTGTCATGTTTGAGAGATTATGTAGTGAGGTATCGAGTTGTACTTTTCTTCTTTCTTTGAGAGACTCTTGTATTTGTTGGTGAGGACTTATTGTATATCGAGAGTTGTACTTATTTTATTTCTAGCAGTTTATTTTGCTCTGATATCTGTTTAGTGTAGTATCTTCCTTTTTGCAGGTTAGACGCTACGCCTCTACAGGGCTTTCTGTAGGGACGGCGGATCTGTTGGCGAGCCCGGGGTACAGTCTTGACCCCGGGGCGTGACATCAAGCACACTCACAAGCACCAGGCGATGTGAGACTCGTCTCGCTAGCCTTAGCCGACCTTGTGAGGAGCTGCACTCCACTCACAACGGTCATTAGCCGGGGAGCCTCGCTCTACCCGCTATATAACCCGGCTATAGCATTTTGGATGGTAGCAAGATCTAAGAGGAACATGAGAGTTAAGCGTTCTAGAGCTAGAGTAGTTCTAGGATGGGTGACCCCCGTGGGAAGTGGGGCGTCACAGACACTTTCTTAGATTTTAGAAACACTTAAAAGTGTCGCTATAGCCTAATTTTGTTTTAGTGTTAATATATATAATTAATTTTATAATTAATTATTAATTTTATAATAAAAATAATGTATTATAATATATAATAAATTATGTGTATATAATTTAGTTTTAATTCAATTTATAATCTTAATAAAGTTTAGAATTATTTCTTAGAATAGCACTGTTCTATCAAAATGGCGGAATAGTTTATCCCAAACTATTCAGGGATAATCGAGAATAGCAATACTAGCCAGATTTGACCGAAATAAAATATTTTGGCTAAAATACATGTCGTTTGATAGGAATAGCAAAATAAACTAATAAAGTGGATTATTTTTTCTTTATTTCTCAACCAAACTGTCACAGACTTAAGCTTTTCGCCTAGCAAAAGTTCGTGCGGCGCCCGCTTTCCTGCTCGAAGAGGGCAAGCCTTGCTCTCTGTTTGCTAGCCCGGACCTTCGCGCCCTACGACTAAATGCAAAAGTAGAGAAAAGAGAAAGGAGTAGTAGTTCCGCAGAAAAAACTAAGTATTCTCTTTATTTAGAAAATAACACTACAAGATACAACTCTCTCTTGTTGGATTGGCCTTAGCTAACTCCCCTATTTATAGGCTTATGTACAACTCACCCACTAAGCCTACATTAAATACCCACTAAGCCTACATTTACAACCTTGTGGGTTGGCATGACTCTTGGCATCCCCTTGACATTAATGGTGGTGGTGGCATTGATGATGGAGGTTGTAAGTTTCTTCACCTCCCACAATATCTCTTCACCTCCCACAAATGATGTTGAAGTTGGGCCACCTTGACGAGCCCACTTCGGTTTGGGCTAGGAACTTAGACTGAAATTTTCTAAGTCCCTAACACTCTCCCCCACCTAATGCGCAGGCGTCCTCGTCGCGCGCTGCCTCCGAAACTCATCGATAAGTGCTTGGTATTGCCAAAGTGTGTCACCTTTCTCCCAAGTAGCCTCGCCGTAAGGGAGATTTTTCCACTTCACCAAGTACTCTGGGCTTGGCGGCACTCTGCGTCGCCGAATCAGTCGAGTGTCCAGGATAGATTCCGTTTCTTTGTCAAAGGATGTAGTCATGGTCACCGAGGCGCGCTGCGACACGCCACGGTTTAGATCCTCGGCGTCTTCATGGTATTGTTTCAGCTTGCTGACATGGAAGACAGTATGGATCTTGAGGTTCGCGGGCAGCAGCAGTTTGTAGGCAGACTTACCCACACGTTTGACGATAGGGTATGGGCATTCATACTTGCGCAGCAATCCCTTGTGCACCTTGCGCAAGACCTTGAACTACTGCGGTAGTAATTTGACCATCACTTGATCACCCACGGCAAACTCCCGAGGTTGTCGTTTTTCGTCCGCCCACTTCTTCATTCGCTGAGCTGCTTTCTACAAGCTCGCCCTCGCAATTTCACCCATTTCCTGCAAGTTAGAGGTAAATTGGAGAGCAACAGGGCTGCGGAACTGCTCTTTCGCAGCGGCTGTGTGTGGGGCGAGCGGTTGTCGCCCAATCGCCAGCTCGAAGGGACTACAGCCCGTAGAGTCGCTGCGCCGCAAGTTGTAGGAAAACTGGGCAACATCAAGGTGATGTACCCAATCCTTCTGACTGGCACTCACAAAGTGCCGCAAGTACTCCTCCAACAGAGCATTCACCCGCTCCGTTTGTCCGTCCGTCTGTGGATGAAAACTGGTGGAAAAGAGCAACTCAGAGCCCAAGATTTTGAACACATCGATCCAAAACTTGTCGGTGAATCTGGGGTCGCGATCGCTCACAATACTTTCGGGGATCCCCCAAAGTTTGACGACATGGCTGACGAAGAGTCGTGCTGCTTCCTCAGCCGTGCAATTGGTTGGTGCTGCGATGAAGGTCCTGTATTTAGAAAAACGATCCACCACCACCAGTATGGACCCACGCTCCCCCACATTTGGCAAGGCGGAGATGAAATCAATGGAGATGCTCTCCCACGGACGGCTTGGAATAGGCAATGGCTCGAGGAGACCGCCAGGTCGCTGGTGTTCAACCTTGTCCTGTTGACACACAAAGCAAGTTCGCACGTAGGCCTCGACGTCTTCGTGCATTCGTGACCAGTAGTAAGCGGCCTCAAGCAATGCCAAAGTCCGCTTCTGACCTGGATGACCTGCCCACTTGGAGTGTGGTGACCCGGATCTTTGCAGGGCTTCTACAGTGTCACCAGCAGCTTCTGGAGCCCTATGGGGCATCTCGGCGGTGTTCGTGCGCCAATTTGGACACAAGTGCTGAACTCGGGGCTTCAAATGGATCACGTGGGTAATCGGGAGACCCCGTCGGATGTTTAGTGGTGTTTCCGCGCATTTTGGATATCAATTTGGACTCGGCGCGAAATTCGGATCAAAGATACCTTTCCGGGAGCCTCCGGCGATTTATCGGATTGGAATTTGGCGAAACGGACACCGTTTTTGGAATCAGCGCGCGAAAACGGTCGAGATGGGCTATTTACTTGCTGTTTTTGGAGGTTGCTACAGTACTTTACTGTTCCGGCGGCGGCCGGCGGCGGCGGGCAGCGCCGGCGGGCGGCGGCGCAGCCTCGGGCAGGCGGCAGGCGGCGGCACGCTGCGCGGGCAGGCCGCGGGCAGGCGCGCAGGTGCGCGGGCAGGGCGCGGTCCACCGCGGAGGTCGTGCACCGGAGGCGGGCCACGTGGCGCCTTCCGGTTGGCCGGCGCAGCAGACGCGGTCCACGGAGTTTGGGCCCGGGTGCACGGTAGACCGGGTGGACACGTGGCGTGAGGTGGTTGGTCCGGTGTTGTGCTCCCGGTCCACGCAACCGGCGGTGACGGTGACCGGGGCAGGTGGCCGTACGCCCGGGTCAGCCGCGACGTGCGCGGTCCACGGCACGACGTGCGCGGTGCACGGGATGCCGGGCCACGTGTCGCGCCGTCATTTGCGGGCTCAGGTGCTCCGGGTGCAGCGGGGCCTGGGGGAGTGCTGGGCTGGGCTGTGCGGTGGACCGGGCCGCACTGTGCGCGCCCGGAAGTCCTGGGCCGGGCCGCACTGTGCGCGCCCGAATTGGGCCGAGCGCCCGAAATCGAGGACACAATGGGAATTATCCCAATTGTTTCCTCAGCCTATTTAAAGGCAGCCCGAGCTCTCTTCAAATGGCTTTCTCTCCCAACCTGTGCA
This sequence comes from Tillandsia fasciculata, assembly GCA_029168755.2. Taxonomy (NCBI): domain Eukaryota; kingdom Viridiplantae; phylum Streptophyta; class Magnoliopsida; order Poales; family Bromeliaceae; genus Tillandsia; species Tillandsia fasciculata. The sequence goes on along the minus strand of CM054938.1, from coordinate 3,062,604 downwards.
AGATCTCCCCGAGCTTCCTTAAGCAAAGTTTTTCATCTCTAAGTGCTTGATCTCCCTGCCAAGTTTCAAGAGTTTTGGAGGCACGAATCCCGAGGTTCCCCATTTTACGGTGCGGCGCGACGTTGCTTTCTAGTGTTCTTCTTCGGCGCAGCGATAGTGTTTTTGCTCCCCTGGGCTACCCCGACATCATTTTCTAGTGATTCTTGCACCGGCAGACTCCTAAGAGGTAGGACTTCATCTTTCGTTTTGGTCGCACTTTCCCGTTTCGAGGTTTTGACACGGATCCCGAGGCAAACAGTGACCCCATCTTCTGTGTGGATTTACTTGACAGCAACGGAGTATTTCGGCCATATCTTTGCGCACGAGCGTCTGACGGAAACGAGCTTATACAACTTTTTCATCTACGGATCGCAAGGAACGCGCTCGTATTTTTATTGGATTTTTGTGAATTTTATTTCGAGGTGAAAATTACTGTTTTCTCTGTGAACAGTAATCTGTCCTTAATACAGATTTTGTATGAGTGTGCCCCCTTGCCGAATTTTTATCTTGATGTACAGAACTCGGATTTGGGCGTGCAAGGTACCGTTGCGAAGCTATCGACGCGAGGATCGCCGTGATATTTTTATTGGAATTTTCTGGGCAATTTCTGCAGGTGATAATTTAACAGTTCAGAATTCGAGGTTGTATGTGATTATTAATGCTATAATTGGGAGCCTAAGTGTAATTAGTGAGCTTTGTACTGTACCAGGAATATTTCGGGTGTGCTGAAATTGTGGAAGCAAGGATTTGGAGTTTTGGTATTTTCAGCTGTACGATTTGGGACAGTCAGCACTTCAGGTGGGTGCCTTATCCTCGGAACCGGTGGACGGTTCTCTAATTGTTATATATATTAACATTGCATGCAAGTGTATGGTACAATGGCGGGGATTGATCGGTAAGTTTAACAATGAGGATTTTATAAAAATTGCAAGTGAATCGTTCACAGTATGACAATGGTATTAATCAAATATTCATGTGGATGATTAGTGGAAGCTTACCTAAGGCAAGGATACCATAGATGATTAATTATCATGCCATATTAGCACATAACCTTTTATGAGGCTGGTTTATGCATTGGGAGAGGATTATGTAGTTATGTGCAGGTTCTACTCTGAGGAGCCATTATGGATTGAGGATTATGTACAGGTATGGTCATTGATAATTTTGGCATGAGGTTTATTCTTCTTTATTTTGCTTTGAGGATAAAAGCATGCATGTATGGACATATAGCTAGGCCACCTTTTACTGCTACACTTTCATGTTGGGTTATGACTTAGGAGAAACCATGTTTGTTCTTCTCCTTTTCTTTCTAGATACTAGATTCGCGTGGCTCGGGTTCGAGCAGGGATTTGTGATAGTATAGCTGGGGTCTCAGTGTCGGGGACAGGTTGTGCCGGATTGTGATAGGTAGTGGTTCATGGGATATTGCGGCAGCCGCGGACATTGGGCGGTTGACCGGAGATTGTTTATGCATCAGATTGGGTATCAGGCTTCTCTAGTGGTTGGAGTTTTCCACTTATTGTTTCCAGTTATTTCAGTTGGGGATCGGGTTTCCCTTTTTGTGGAGGGTTTTTCCCACTTGATCTTGGTCTTGATCCAGTCCTGCTATACAGTGATACTTGATACAGTGATATTTGATGCAGTGATGCGTGATACAGTGATACTTTACTCGTGTGGGTCGCTCCCCTCGAGTGCCACTCCGGAGTAGGCTTTCCACGGTGTGAGCGCCGGGCACCATGCTGGTTTCTTGAGTTCCACGGTGTGAGCGCCGGGCACCATGCTGGGTTCTTGAGTTCGACAGCAGAGCAGGCAGTACCAGTGTTTACTGGTGACATCAGATTGGGTTTATTACAGATATTTACTTTATTGTTGCACTCGTGTCAGGGGGACGGAGTGGAGTCTAGCGGCTATGCATAGACCAGTGCTAGTGTTGTCGGGAACCGTTTGGGGATTGACGGTGGTCCCGTGGTCGATGTGAGTTCGTTGTCCATTGCGCGAGAGGTTGTTCATCTGGAGTCTATCCGTTCTGAGAGAGAGGGCATGGATTTTGACTATGGCCTGCATGAGACACTACTCGATAGCGAGTTAGTCCGTTTGGACGCCCTACGTAATTCCTGCCCGTCAGCGGGAGGTGGTTGTAGGTGGGCGCAGGTTTGACTGGACCCCATGTGGCAGTCAGCTCGATTGGGTCGATTGAGTACCTCGTGTGCGAGTGTTGCATATCTTTATCAGTGTTTTCCCCATTTGAGCATTGTTGGTAGAGGCATGGTAGCTGTAGAGTGTTTCCCGCTTCTCCTTTCAGTTTTACTGCTTTAGTTATCTTTTGCCTCTAGTAGTCTTGGTGGGCTGATCGTCGGGCCTAGTGGCGATACCCACTGAGAACTCCCTTTTTGCGTAGTTCTCACGCCCGTCGGGGGTTTTTCCCCTTTTTGTCCTTTCTCTCCTTTGTTTTGCAGAGTCTTGGCGGGTGTTGCCGTTCTGTGGTTGCTGATCGTGGTGAGGGAGTAGCGAGCTAAATCCAGACCCATCTTTGGAGAGTAGCGGTACCCCCCTTTTGAGGAGATCTTCAGTTTAGTCGGTAGATTGGTTTTTATTTTCCCTTTTGAGAGACTGATGTAGTGAGGATATGATGTATTGAGAGCTTGTACACTGATATTGTATTGAGATATCTCCCTGTTGAGTTATGAGTTTTGTACTCGAGGTTATTGTATGATTATCTTTTGGGAGATGGACCTTGTTGTTTTATCTTCAGATGTACAGTGGTTGATTTTATTTCTATAGCAGTTTTATCTTTTAGCTCTGATATATGTTTAGCTGTAGCTCTTTTTGCAGGTAGGACGCTTCGCCTATGCGGGTTTGGCATAGGTGGCGGATCTGTTGGCGAACCCGGGTCGCAGTTTCGACCCCGGGGCGTGACAGATTAAGTTGGTATCAGAGCTTAGGGATAGGTCATGGTGGACTTAGAAACCCTAGGCTTGTGGTTGGACCCTAGGATGACTTCGTGAGAGTCGTGACTTGTAGCGAGAGTCCTGATTGAGTCTTGCTCCTCTCCCAAGGAACGGGAGGGGTGATTGGCATGTTTATTCTCCTAAGTAGTTATGTTGGCTGCAGACAACATAACGCTGTGGAATGGGTAACATGCTCTAGACTTTCGCCAGATTGGGTCGAGCGTTGTTGTGTGCTGATTTGTGGTTTCGTCGTGGCGAGCGGTGTCTCCCCGACGCTGGGTTTGGGACCCTTGTGCATCCTGTCTTGGCAGTTGAGCTTGAGCGGTTGGTTTGGGCCGGATACCCGGATTGAGGTCAGAGAGTTCCGGACCCAGATGACAGAATTGTCTGAGGCTTATCAGCGGCAGAGTGAGCGAGCATCTGGTTTTGTGACACAGTTGTCAGAGCGGCGGGCAGCTCGACAGTGCTCCCTTCTGAGACCACCCGATTGCAGTATCCTCAAGGGCGGCGATTTCTGTGGTATTGATGGAGTGAGTAGCCCCTTTGTGCCGATGTTTAGTGCCGAGGCGCCGAGACAGGGTGGATAGTTGACAGCTGATGAGCTTTGGGACACCAATGACCAGTTGAGCCAGTTTCGGCAGATAAACCACCCCGATTCTTAGGATTAAGTTTGGAGCCTCTTGGGGTAGAATCGTGGCTGGTGGTGATGGAGAGACTACTTGGAAGCCTCTTTGTGTCAAAGGGTTACGCAGTTATCGAACTGCGCGCTCTATGATTTGGGGGACAAGGCGCATAGGATGTCCGTGACTGAGAGTGGATTGCGCCAGTATACCCTTCCGTTATTCGGACCCTCTGGTGCAGGTTTTGGATTTTGGGGTGCTTCGATGGTGGAGGCAGTGTTTATGGAGCTGGCGCTGCAGTTCTTTTGGATGGGGATTTGCTATCAGAGGCAAGTTCTGGATAGAGGCGCTTGATGCCCGATGACGGAGGATAGATCGGCCGGCAGAGACATTTTTCGTTTGCCCTTCCAGGATGGTGGATATCCTTGTGGACGGATTATGTAAAGCTTAACCAAAGGAGATGTTACCCTGTGTGATTGATAACTGGCATGTTTGGGGTGCAATATTTGTGATTGAGGGGTGAGCTTAGTAAGGATAATTGTATAAGGAATTGCATGAATCAATTGTGCTTAGTAGTATGACGAGGATATCCAGGTGGATTTCTGAGACGTCAGGGGTTGGGTGGACCCCGATGACAGCAACAGCCCTTTTATCAGGATGGCGCAGCGGTAGCGTGGATTGGCTATCTGCGAGAGACCACATTCGGCACCTCAGTGTGAACATGGACAGAGGTCGTGCTCCCTTTGTGAATGGTCTAGATATTTTGGCAGGCTGAGCGATGACCACTTGCATCGAGCGGATGAATCTGTGCCGCCCGGTTGGAGGGCGCCACGGTAGTGGATTGAGTTGTCGCAGGTATGAATTCATCACAGCAGTCGGAGTTAGGACATGTCACATTCCTGCATGGATTAGAGGTAGAGTCGTTACCACATGCACTTGAGGTACAGGGTACTGTTGGTATTGTGCAAGTGGGGAAGGCTTGTGGGTTATGCCTAGTGCAGTCGAGGCCGTGAGTTTTGCCAGCAGACATATTGGTATTTGTGGCAGCTTGGTGTTTGACCCAGTGCTTGGGATTGGTTGGCGTAGTGCCACAGGATGTCTGACCGCTGAGTTAAAGGACTGCGATTTTCTGCAAGGCGGATATTGGAAGGCATTTTGTTTGTTGAGACTGTTAAAGCACACAGGTTACAGCGACAGGGTGAGAGGTGCCTACGGCAGCAGCGGGACTTAAGGATATCCCTTTTGCTCGTGAGATCCCGGGTGTGAGACAACCTGAGCCGATGATTATACCGGCAGAGAGGGAGATTAAGATTGTGATTGACGTGGTTTTTGGAGACCGCGCCAACCTCAATAGCACCGCTTGGATGTTATCTGTAAGAGCTGGGACAGTTGATCGCAACCGTACAGGGATCTGTTGGATCGAGGGTCTGTTTGACCTAGTGCCATGTTGTTGATACACGACGGTGAGAGCCCTTTGGGATTGGAGCCCAGGCAGGTCCAGGCATTATTTTGAATCTTTTGATGGAGCTATATTCTGGCAGTTATTGTATGATGCCTGCACCAATTTGGAATTTCAACTGAGGGCTTTGTCTAGATGGTGTTCAGGACACGGTAGGGGCATTACGAGTACAGTGAAGCCAAAGGATTGACTACGGCCCTGTTGCCTCTAGATTGAGGAATTCTGTGTTCCAGTTGGCCTTGAACGGTTTGATAGCGGCATCCTCCAGGGATATTTTTGTTTTACCCCCTCCCTGAGTGATTTAAAGCTTGTGCAGCATTTGTAGATGGTGTGTCAAGATCTGTGAGGAAGGAGCCTTATGCCAAGTCGTGGTGATACAAGTTCTAGCTTCGAGAGCATATCTTCCTGGATTACTTATCCAAGCCGTAGGGGCGGCGGTGGAAATCTGGCCAAAATGGATGCTGTTTATGACTGGTCGAGATCGACGGTTATGGTTGGGGTGAGGAGCTCGTGGACTGGATAGTGCCAGCAGAGCTTGATGAGCGGGTGATGAGTTTGGTACCAGTGCCGATTTTAACCTGGTCAGTGGGGGGAGATGGATTTGCGAGTTATAGTGATACCTCCCATAGTGGCTGTAGGGCTACCATTGGATTTTGTTGAGCATCCAGTATCACCCCGGCAGGGCCACTGTGGTGGCGGATACCTGGAGCAGAAGAGCTATCTGGGAGTTGAGTTTGACGGTTCCATAGCTGGCGCTGTGTGGGGCCATTCTGGTGTGCAGGGTTTGAGTTTGTGTCCCAGGGGATCCCTTTTTGTTGAGAGGCTGCGGCTGAGCAATCCACTTGGGTGGTTGAGTTTTGTGGGCGACTGAGTGTGAACCCCTGCTTGTTTGGGCCCCTTTTCTGTGCAGGTGTTTGTGTGGATGTGTTTCGGGTCGCTTTGGTTGAATGGGCTCTTGGGAGTGATTTTGAGCGCGTTGCTCGGGCTGTTCGTCCCTTTTCCCCAGTCTTTTGTTGGAGTTTTGAGGTTTCTCTGCGTCTCAGCTCTGGAGTGTTATGTTTTGGACCCCTCGCCCGTGATTGACTCGTTCCTTTTGAGGTCTATGAAAGTTTGGAGTACGAGAGACGCCCATTGCGAATTCCGGCTCATGAGGTGAGGGAAGTGCGCAATCGGGCTATGCCGTTCTGGTTGTTGCTGATGATGTTGCTGTGGAGTAATCACGGGGAGTGATAGGTGACTTGGAAGCTGGAGACGGCGGTGTTGAGTTTTGACCCCTGGTTTCTGAGACTCCTTGGGAGTTGCTTTAGTTTCGAGGACGAAACTTTCTTTTAGTGGGAGAGGATGTGGTGACCCGGATCTTTGCAGGGCTTCTACAGTGTCACCAGCAGCTTCTGGAGCCCTATGGGGCATCTCGGCGGTGTTCGTGCGCCAATTTGGACACAAGTGCTGAACTCGGGGCTTCAAATGGATCACGTGGGTAACCGGGAGACCCCGTCGGATGTTTAGTGGTGTTTCCGCGCATTTTGGATATCAATTTGGACTCGGCGCGAAATTCGGATCAAAGATACCTTTCCGGGAGCCTCCGGCGATTTATCGGATTGGAATTTGGCGAAACGGACACCGTTTTTGGAATCAGCGCGCGAAAACGGTCGAGATGGGCTATTTACTTGCTGTTTTTGGAGGTTGCTACAGTACTTTACTGTTCCGGCGATCGCCGGCGGCGGGCAGCGCCGGCGGGCGGCGGCGCAGCCTCGGGCAGGCGGCAGGCGCGGTCCACCGCGGAGGTCGTGCACCGGAGGCGGGCCACGTGGCGCCTTCCGGTTGGCCGGCGCAGCAGACGCGGTCCACGGAGTTTGGGCCCGGGTGCACGGTAGACCGGGTGGACACGTGGCGTGAGGTGGTTGGTCCGGTGTTGTGCTCCCGGTCCACGCAACCGGCGGTGACGGTGACCGGGGCAGGTGGCCGTACGCCCGGGTCAGCCGCGACGTGCGCGGTCCACGGCACGACGTGCGCGGTGCACGGGATGCCGGGCCACGTGTCGCGCCGTCATTTGCGGGCTCAGGTGCTCCGGGTGCAGCGGGGCCTGGGGGAGTGCTGGGCTGGGCTGTGCGGTGGACCGGGCCGCACTGTGCGCGCCCGGAAGTCCTGGGCCGGGCCGCACTGTGCGCGCCCGAATTGGGCCGAGCGCCCGAAATCGAGGACACAATGGGAATTATCCCAATTGTTTCCTCAGCCTATTTAAAGGCAGCCCGAGCTCTCTTCAAATGGCTTTCTCTCCCAACCTGTGCAAGATCTCCCCGAGCTTCCTTAAGCAAAGTTTTTCATCTCTAAGTGCTTGATCTCCCTGCCAAGTTTCAAGAGTTTTGGAGGCACGAATCCCGAGGTTCCCCATTTTACGGTGCGGCGCGACGTTGCTTTCTAGTGTTCTTCTTCGGCGCAGCGATAGTGTTTTTGCTCCCCTGGGCTACCCCGACATCATTTTCTAGTGATTCTTGCACCGGCAGACTCCTAAGAGGTAGGACTTCATCTTTCGTTTTGGTCGCACTTTCCCGTTTCGAGGTTTTGACACGGATCCCGAGGCAAACAGTGACCCCATCTTCTGTGTGGATTTACTTGACAGCAACGGAGTATTTCGGCCATATCTTTGCGCACGAGCGTCTGACGGAAACGAGCTTATACAACTTTTTCATCTACGGATCGCAAGGAACGCGCTCGTATTTTTATTGGATTTTTGTGAATTTTATTTCGAGGTGAAAATTACTGTTTTCTCTGTGAACAGTAATCTGTCCTTAATACAGATTTTGTATGAGTGTGCCCCCTTGCCGAATTTTTATCTTGATGTACAGAACTCGGATTTGGGCGTGCAAGGTACCGTTGCGAAGCTATCGACGCGAGGATCGCCGTGATATTTTTATTGGAATTTTCTGGGCAATTTCTGCAGGTGATAATTTAACAGTTCAGAATTCGAGGTTGTATGTGATTATTAATGCTATAATTGGGAGCCTAAGTGTAATTAGTGAGCTTTGTACTGTACCAGGAATATTTCGGGTGTGCTGAAATTGTGGAAGCAAGGATTTGGAGTTTTGGTATTTTCAGCTGTACGATTTGGGACAGTCAGCACTTCAGGTGGGTGCCTTATCCTCGGAACCGGTGGACGGTTCTCTAATTGTTATATATATTAACATTGCATGCAAGTGTATGGTACAATGGCGGGGATTGATCGGTAAGTTTAACAATGAGGATTTTATAAAAATTGCAAGTGAATCGTTCACAGTATGACAATGGTATTAATCAAATATTCATGTGGATGATTAGTGGAAGCTTACCTAAGGCAAGGATACCATAGATGATTAATTATCATGCCATATTAGCACATAACCTTTTATGAGGCTGGTTTATGCATTGGGAGAGGATTATGTAGTTATGTGCAGGTTCTACTCTGAGGAGCCATTATGGATTGAGGATTATGTACAGGTATGGTCATTGATAATTTTGGCATGAGGTTTATTCTTCTTTATTTTGCTTTGAGGATAAAAGCATGCATGTATGGACATATAGCTAGGCCACCTTTTACTGCTACACTTTCATGTTGGGTTATGACTTAGGAGAAACCATGTTTGTTCTTCTCCTTTTCTTTCTAGATACTAGATTCGCGTGGCTCGGGTTCGAGCAGGGATTTGTGATAGTATAGCTGGGGTCTCAGTGTCGGGGACAGGTTGTGCCGGATTGTGATAGGTAGTGGTTCATGGGATATTGCGGCAGCCGCGGACATTGGGCGGTTGACCGGAGATTGTTTATGCATCAGATTGGGTATCAGGCTTCTCTAGTGGTTGGAGTTTTCCACTTATTGTTTCCAGTTATTTCAGTTGGGGATCGGGTTTCCCTTTTTGTGGAGGGTTTTTCCCACTTGATCTTGGTCTTGATCCAGTCCTGCTATACAGTGATACTTGATACAGTGATATTTGATGCAGTGATGCGTGATACAGTGATACTTTACTCGTGTGGGTCGCTCCCCTCGAGTGCCACTCCGGAGTAGGCTTTCCACGGTGTGAGCGCCGGGCACCATGCTGGTTTCTTGAGTTCCACGGTGTGAGCGCCGGGCACCATGCTGGGTTCTTGAGTTCGACAGCAGAGCAGGCAGTACCAGTGTTTACTGGTGACATCAGATTGGGTTTATTACAGATATTTACTTTATTGTTGCACTCGTGTCAGGGGGACGGAGTGGAGTCTAGCGGCTATGCATAGACCAGTGCTAGTGTTGTCGGGAACCGTTTGGGGATTGACGGTGGTCCCGTGGTCGATGTGAGTTCGTTGTCCATTGCGCGAGAGGTTGTTCATCTGGAGTCTATCCGTTCTGAGAGAGAGGGCATGGATTTTGACTATGGCCTGCATGAGACACTACTCGATAGCGAGTTAGTCCGTTTGGACGCCCTACGTAATTCCTGCCCGTCAGCGGGAGGTGGTTGTAGGTGGGCGCAGGTTTGACTGGACCCCATGTGGCAGTCAGCTCGATTGGGTCGATTGAGTACCTCGTGTGCGAGTGTTGCATATCTTTATCAGTGTTTTCCCCATTTGAGCATTGTTGGTAGAGGCATGGTAGCTGTAGAGTGTTTCCCGCTTCTCCTTTCAGTTTTACTGCTTTAGTTATCTTTTGCCTCTAGTAGTCTTGGTGGGCTGATCGTCGGGCCTAGTGGCGATACCCACTGAGAACTCCCTTTTTGCGTAGTTCTCACGCCCGTCGGGGGTTTTTCCCCTTTTTGTCCTTTCTCTCCTTTGTTTTGCAGAGTCTTGGCGGGTGTTGCCGTTCTGTGGTTGCTGATCGTGGTGAGGGAGTAGCGAGCTAAATCCTGACCCATCTTTGGAGAGTAGCGGTACCCCCCTTTTGAGGAGATCTTCAGTTTATTTTCCCTTTTGAGAGACTGATGTAGTGAGGATATGATGTATTGAGAGCTTGTACACTGATATTGTATTGAGATATCTCCCTGTTGAGTTATGAGTTTTGTACTCGAGGTTATTGTATGATTATCTTTTGGGAGATGGACCTTGTTGTTTTATCTTCAGATGTACAGTGGTTGATTTTATTTCTATAGCAGTTTTATCTTTTAGCTCTGATATATGTTTAGCTGTAGCTCTTTTTGCAGGTAGGACGCTTCGCCTATGCGGGTTTGGCATAGGTGGCGGATCTGTTGGCGAACCCGGGTCGCAGTTTCGACCCCGGGGCGTGACATGGAGTCATGACACTCCTTTATGAGCTCGCGGTGAAGGCTACCCCACTTGGGCACAAACACCTGCAGCCCTTTGGTGAGGAGTAATCCGTCGTTGAGCCAAAACCTTCGCGTTTTGCCCTCCTTGACAAGCTGCACAAGGTTCTGAGTGATAGGGTCCTCGTTGGTTCCTGTGCGAAGTCGATCGTGGAGTGTCCCGCGAAGTTGCCACACAGCCGCTAGTTCAGCCTTGCGGCTGAGTGCATCGGCCACGTGATTCTCCTTCCCGAGCTTGTACTGCATCACCATGTCGAACTCTGCCAAGAAATCCTGCCACCTTGCCTGTTTAGGCGATAGCTTCTTCTGCGACTGGAAGTAGCTTGTGGCGACGTTGTCAGTGCGCACCGCAAACTTGCTCCCGAGCAAATAATGCCGCCAGGTCCGCAAACAATGCACGACGGAGGTCATCTCCTTCTCTTGGACAGTGTATCGCCGCTCGGTGTCGTTGAGTTTGCGACTTTCATAGGCAATGGGGTGTCCATCCTGCATGAGAACACCGCCAATGGCAAAATCTGAGGCATCGGTGTGTGTCTCAAAGGTGCGACTGTAGTCAGGTAGTCGCAGCACCGGATCCTCTGTCACCGCTCGCTTTAGGTCCTCAAATGCCTCCACGCATTGAAGGGTCCAATCCCACGAGTGGTTCTTCTTCAAGAGATCCGTTAGGGGGGCTGCTCTCGCAGAGTAGCCTGCAATAAAACGCCGATAGTAGTTGACGAGGCCAAGGAATGACCGCAATTCAGGTATGGTTGTTGGGGTCTCCCATTCGCAAATGGCTCGCACTTTCTGTTGATCCATGCGGAGTTGTCCCTGGCCTATCCAGTGGCCAAGGAAGTGTACCTCTTCCTTTGCGAAGCTGCATTTCTCCTTCTTGACGAACAACAGGTTCTCCCGCAACACTTGGAAGACGGTTCGTAAATGTTTGATGTGCTCCTCCAAGGTGTTGCTGTATATCACGATGTCGTCGAGGTACACGACCACGAAGCGATCGAGATAGGGATGGAACAGCTTGTTCATGAGGGTGCTGAAGGTCGCTGGCGCATTCGTCAGGTCGAACGGCATGACAAGGAACTCATAGGACCCGTATCTTGTCACGCACGTGGTCTTTTCCTCATCTCCTTCTGCAATCTGCACTTGGTAATACCCAGAGCGAAGATCAAGTTTGGTGAAGAATTTCGCTCCGCCCAATTGATCAAAGAGATCTGCAACCAAAGGGATAGGGTACTTGTTTTTGATAGTTACCTTATTGAGCGCCCTGTAGTCTATACAAAGCCGCAAGCTTCCGTCGCTCTTTCGTTGGAACAAAACTGGTGCTCTATAGGGTGCTTTTGACGGTCGAACAAAGCCTGCATCGAGGAGTTCCTTCAATTGCTTTTGCAACTCCTCGAGCTCTGGCGGGGCCATTCGGTATGGCGCTTTTGCTTGCGGTTTGGCTCCTGGCTTGAGCTCGATAGCATAATCCATCTCTCGCCTAGGTTGAAGTTGCTTTGGCAATTCCTTGGGCATGACGTCCTGGAATTCTGCCAAAATTGTCGCAATCTCCGTCGAAAGGCCCTCCTCCTCGAGGCCCTCGTCGCTCACCTCGCGGATTGCCGCAAGATAAGTCATCTCACCACGGTTCACACCCCTTCGCAACTGTAAAGCAGAGAGGGTCTGGGTGTTTACCGTTTTCTCCTGGCTCGCTAGGACCATGCACGGGGTTGTCTCCTCCATGATGCTTAATGCTCCAAGGTGTGGCATCGGAACCGCCTTTGACGAAGCCAAGAAGTCCATACCCAGTATGACTTGGAAGTCGTCGATAGGTGCGGCGGTTAAGTTTGCAGTGCCCTTCCAAGGTCCTACTGCAATTGCCACGCCTTTGGCCACCCCTAACACGGGTTGTGCTTGCGAGTTGACGGCCTTGATCTTACTTGTGTCATTCTCGAGGGAAATGCCTAATCGCTTGGCCTCTGCCTCCACGACAAAGTTATGAGTGGCTCCCGTGTCGACCAGCGCTTGTGTGGCCTTGCCGTTAAGGACCACATCGATGTACAGGAGTCCCTTGTTGAGGGATTTGGCGTTGCTTGCCACCCCCTGAACCGCATTGACGAGCCTAAGAGCGCCCATCTTCGTTGGTTCGCTGCTGCCCTCACCCTGCTCAGTTTGGACAGCATTTACCTATTTTTTCTTTGGACAATCTCTCGCCACAAACGTAGAACATCAGCTTTTTGGATGGCGCCGCAGGTCCTTTGTCACGACCTCTGCGCTCCTTTGGGTTGCGGCGTTCTCCCCAACCCTTAGCCTTGCTCACTTTGGGTGTTCTGCCGCGAGACAAATCCGCCTTCTCATACTCAGGCAGCTTCTCTACTAAGGCGATTGCGGAGCCCACGTCTTGCACGTTGCGCCCCACAAGTTCTTTGTTCGCCCATGGTTGGAGTCCGTCAAGAAAGAAGAATAGACGATCTTCTTCTGCCATGTTGGTGATGGACAGCATCAGCTTGGAGTACTCCTTGACATACTCCTTGAGAGTCCCGGTATGTTTGAGTCGTCGAAGTTGCCTTATCGTAAAATATTCGACGTGCTCGGGATAGAACTGCGCCTTAAGCTCCCGCACAAAGTCCTCCCAAGTCTTCAATTCGCATTGGCCCTTCTCGGCCTCTGCAGATCGCTGACGCCACCACAGCATCACATCGTCAGCGAGGTACATGGATGCAGCCTGGACTTTTTCCTCATCTTCGTCTAGCCGCAACGCCTTGATGTAGCGCTCTATGTGCCATAGGAAGTTGTCGATTTCTTTTTTGTCGCGCGTTCCCCTAAAAGATTGAGGCTCGGGAACACGTACCTTTGAAGCATACCCCCTGTGAGGTTCAGGACCACTCCCCACCGCTTTCTCAAGGATTGTCACCCGTGACTTAAGGTCCTCGACCTTATCGACCCGAGCAACAAGATCCTCGATCAAGGTACTTCGCTCCTCATCTCGCCGAGTAATGGTCTCCTGAAGCTTTTGGAGTTCGGAGCGAAAGGTTGTCATTGCAGTAGTAACACTTTCCTCCATGCTGCGAAAGTCATCAAGAAACATTCCAAAAGTTTCGGCCAACTCAGAATATCGTTCACCTATTTTTGCCACGGCATCCTCCAATAGCGCGAGACGGTCCTCCAAAGAAGTGTCCTCCCTTGTGATGGCCCGTGGCTCTTTGCTCTTGCCTCGCCTAGGATGCTTTGGAGGTTCAGCCGGAACATTGGTGACGTCTGACATGGTTCCTAGCTCGAACCGGCTCTGATACCAACTGTCACGGACTTAAGCTTTTCGCCTAGCAAATTAAAGTTCGTGCGGCGCCCGCCTTTCTATTCGAAGAGGGCAAGCCTTGCTCTCTGTTTGCTAGCCCGAACCTTCGCGCCCTACGACTAAATGCAAAAGTAGAGAAAAGAGAAAGGAGTAGTGGTTCCGCAGAAAAAACTAAGTACTCTCTTTACTTAGAAAATAACACTATAAGATACAACTCTCTCTTGTTGAATTAGCCTTAGCCAACTCCCCTATTTATAGGCTTATGTACAACTCACCCACTAAGCCTACATTAAATACCCACTAAGCCTACATTTACAATCTTGTGGGTTGGTATTACTCTTGACATCCCCTTGACATTAATGGTGGTGGTGACATTGATGATGGAGGTTGCAAGTCTCTTCACCTCCCACAATATCTCTTTATCTTCCACAAATGATGTTGAAGTTGGGCCCACCTTGACAACCCCATTTCGGTTTGGGCTACAAACTTAGACTGAAATTTTTTAAGTTCCTAACAAAACGGTACCTATAATAATGATTATAACATTAAATTTAAATTTAGGGCTCTAAATTTAAAGAATTTATAGTTCTTTTTTATTTTAAATACTATAATTAGTAGGAGTAGTTACGTGAGAGGAATTTAATAAAAGTGGCTACCATTCAACGCCGAGGTGGTCATTAGTGACGCATACAAATCCGGGATCTCACACTGACAAGGTGGGCCCACATTTGTTTGGAGTGTCCACGTGGCACTCTCCCAACCGTTAGATACGAGCATCACGTTAAGGGATTTTTTTGAGGCGGTTTGAGCACGTTAATTAATGATTTAAATTAGTGATTTGGATTATATTGTAGGACGTGTACCTTCTGTGTGTCTCTATCGTGTCGGTTTGGATTTTTTTTTTTTTTTTGTTTTTGTTTTTGTTTTTGTTTTTGTTTTGTCTTATTATTCATAAAACTTTGGGGAAAATGCATAATGAGCCTCTAAACTTTAACACTATTGTAAATAGATCCCTACACTTATAACTTCTAATATAATTTAATATTGTAATCTTTAGTTTTTGAAAAAATAAAAAATTATTAAGTATTAAAACATCTACTAAATTAAAGTTTTATTTTTGAGAAAGAAATTAAATTCTTTATTTAAAGGGTTAATTGCAAACCTCTACAGTGGAGTTTTTAGAAGAGGGGTGCATGATACACCGGGTCCATGCAACTATTTCTCGTCGTTTCCCGTGAATTTCCCGTTATTACCCTCCAAAGAAGTATATATTTACTCCACAAACCTCGCCTCTCTTTCTCTCTCTCTTTTTCTCTCTCCTCGTGAAGCATCCTCTAATGGCGCGAGCTCGAGAGCCTCCTCGTCTCTGCGAACCCTAGGGTTTCCAAAAAGCTATAGATCCGAAACTACCACTTCCTCTTCCTCCTCTTCCTCGGCCTTAATCCCTCTCCCATGGAGCCTGAGGCCCCCGCGAGCTCGCGCTTCGTCGCGGCGGTCATCCTCGGTGGCCTCGTCGTCGGCGTCTCCGCCCTCGCCTTCCACCTCGGGCTCGCCACGCCGCGGCCCGCTCCGCCGTACGCATGGTGGTGGCGGTGGAGGAAGAAGAAGACGAGGCCGGTGCGGGTGTACATGGACGGGTGCTTCGACATGATGCACTACGGCCACTGCAACGCGCTGCGCCAGGCGCGGGCGCTCGGCGATGAGCTCGTCGTCGGGGTCGTCAGCGACGGCGAGATCACCGCTAACAAGGGCCCCCCCGTGACCCCACTCCATGAGAGGTCGATTTTTGCTTCTTTCTCCTAGCGATTATACTATAGATGGGCTCTGTAATCTTTTGCATTAACGAAGTGGTGCTTGATGCGTGAATTTCCTTTATTTTTATTTATTTTTTTACAGTTTTCTTGTTTAATGTGCTGCTACTGATGGATACGGTTTTTTTTTTCTTCTAATTCTTGTTTTAAATTTGTATTTTTTTATTGCTTTTTGTTTGTTCATTTGTATGTTATGATACATGGGTAATTCTATTTAATTTGAATTTGATAGTTCGATTTAGAAGAGTTAATATTTTGGACCAACCATTGTTACATATCTAAGTGGAACGCAGCGGTAAATTAGAGTGATTAAGTATGAATATTTTTTTTATATACATATTTTACCTTTATTTTGCTGATGATTTGTGGTACTGCTGTTTCCTGTGCTTCGGCACACTAGGGTGCCTCTCCATGCATTAGGAACCACTAACCTTGTCACTTTGAAGACTAGGGTGCCTCTCCATGCATTAGGACCCACTAACCTTGTCACTTTGCTCAGTAGATAAGACAGCATAATAATTGTTGTCTAATTAGAAAATTAGAAGTTGATACTCTTCCTGTCTAGGGTTGTAGATCAGTTGTTGCAACTTTGGATCTCATGATGCATGTGGGCTTTTCCGTCTGGCTGATTGATTGGTCGTCTAATTGCCTTGATGTCATCTTTGGAGGAGGAAATGCCACCAAACTAAGGAGAGGAAAGTACGGTTAAATAAAAAAGAGGTCTTTGATATGGGTAATTGGGCCTTTTTTTGGGCTCTGGCAGCCAAACAGGGTATTCGTGGTCTTGCGGCTTTTGCCAGAAGGAAGCAAGTTCTGCGATGAGACTTGATGAGTCATTTGGGACCCAAAGTGGCTGTTTGGCCGTAATGAACTAATATTGGCTTCCTTCTAGACTCATTCTACCATGTTTCAGTAATCAAGATGGATCGATTACAATTTAACTAAACTGACTCTTAATATGATGTCCTCATCATCAATAGTTTATAGAATGAATTATGGTTTTTTCTCTATTTTTTGTTTCTTTTTTCTTTTTGGGTCATAAAATGTGTCATCTATTGACATCCGTAGCTCCCTCAACTAGTTTTTACTTTTGATTCATATATCTTCATCTTTGGTAGTACGCAATTTTGTGGCTTATGGCATTCCAATGTCTGTTTCAGAATACTAGATTTGTATCTATATTTGTTGGCACACTATGTCAATATTTTGCTTAGTTTTGTAGGTGTTCTTAATTGAATTGTTCCCCATCACCTGAACATGTCCAGAGGAATCCATCTAGACACCTTCTGATGCTCATCTTCCCCTTTCATAGTTTCAAGTTTGGATTCATTACATGACTGTGGCTGAGATTAGAGTGGGACAGGTGACAGTCCGGTGGCAGCTAGATTAAGTTCGCGACATGCATGTGGGCATTATAGGATGTTTCCATTTTCTAATTAGCAAATCAGTGCACAATTTCAGTCTACCTTTTTATTATTTATGATTTAGACAATGTGAAACATCTTCACAAACATAAGCTTTTGAAATCTAAAAAAAAATATATAAAATCCTTACTACAATTTCAAATCTGCTCTTCTCTATACTTGCTATGTTTAACTGTTTCTCCGAATTGCCTTATATTGTTTGTGGTCACAGATTGATAATGGTGCGAGCTATAAAGTGGGTGGATGAGGTCATTCCAGATGCCCCTTATGCCATTACAGAAGATTTTATGAACAAGCTGTTCACTGAATATAATATAGACTACATCATCCATGGAGATGATCCTTGCCTACTCCCTGATGGTACAGATGCCTATGCCCTTGCAAAGAAGGCTGGCCGTTATAAGCAGATTAAACGAACTGAAGGAGTATCAAGCACAGACATTGTCGGTACGGATTCAGTTCTTCCTTTTGAGGTTCCCAGTTACTTGCAATTTATGATATCATTCAGGATACATAATTTTCCAACTATAGGTCGCATGCTTCTTTGTGTGAGGGAGAGATCCATTGGGGATAGTCATAATCATTCTTCTTTACAAAGGCAGTTTAGCCATGGGCACAGCCAGAAGGTTGAGGAACGTGGATCTAGAAGTGGAACTCAGATATCTCATTTTCTGCCTACGTCCCGACGAATAGTGCAGTTCTCAAATGGGAAGGTACAGTTCATTGATATCACATCATAAATTTGTTTCATATGGTTTTGAATGTACTGTTAATCATGAAAAGCTTCTCTAATTTGAACTGTTCATTTGGTCTCGTTCTAGCATAATTTTCTGTAGACAATGGTTGGTCAACTACAAAATTTATTTCCATTTTCCATGATGGTCTCTTTTACTATATTGAGATGTAATACTAGTTTCATGTGACTTGGTTCAATCGTAAACCAACTCCGTAGAGGGCAAACTTATTTATTTAGGAATGCTTTGTCTTTTGTTCCCCATACGTATGCAGCAGACAAGTAAAGTGCTGGCACATCTGGCCCTACTGAAGCTTTTTCAAAAGTGTTATTTGAGAAGAGCTCTTCAGAAAACCTACAACAACAGAAGCAGAAGTTTCAAATTGGAGCTTATGTTTTGGTGCCAAGAGCTCATTTTAGGTTCCCTCCACGGCAGGAGCTCCAACAGCCTTGTTCGCCGAATGTCTGATTTCTGCTAGAGAAGTAGAAAGACTGTTCTAGAAGCCTGGCTAAAATAGCTGCTAATAATCACCATCTTTTCTCCTTTAACCATTCTATTTGTTTGCCATCTATTTTTGTCGGTGTATTAAGTTACCGCATAGAAGTTTAAATCATGCAATTGATTTTGCAAATATTTGTCCCCTTATTGTTACAAAGGTACTTTTATAGAAGATCTTACAAACTCAAGCTGGTTTCTAAAACAAAAGGTGGTGTGGCTTGTGCTTTGCTATTTATATATGCAGTAATCCTTCTGTTTATTTTTGTCACTGGCTGTTGATGGTAACTATTCTCATGGCTTATAGCAAAGAAAAATGCGCCATTTTTTTTTACTTTCATAAGCATGATTAACTTGTACTCTTTCATTAAATGGGCTGACTTAGTATGGAGAACTGAAAATTCTGCTAGGAAAATCAAGAGTAGACAGAAAACATAATCTTTTCAATTTACTAAGGGTTCTGTTGCTTAATTTTGAAGGTACATTTTCTGTCGTAGACAAGAAAATGTACTTAAATCTTAGTTCGCATTGTTTTCCTGCTACTGAAGAGAGAATAGATCTTAGAGCATTCGTATGATTTGTTAGTTCATTGTTCTACTTTTATTGGTTGTTCTAGCAGGGACCAGGTCCTGATGCTCGTATTGTTTACATAGATGGCGCATTTGATCTTTTCCATGCTGGACATGTGGAGGTAAATAACCTTTTTTCCACCTAAGCAAAAGAATCTAGCTGAAAAGGAAATTCTTTCCTTGTCAGTGAAATGCCAACTTGGTTTTCTAATTCACTGTTAGTCACCAAAGATTAGTTTGGACCATTCCAATTCCTCATTTTAGACTATTTCTCATAGTTTTAGACAGTTGTTTTTATTTTTCCTATGTCTAATTGTTTATACATTACTTGCGTATATTAATTTGGTAATCACTTAGAAATCTAACTTGTAGAAAATGCCAAAATGGTCATTTCGAAGTTTCCTGATATTGTAGATCTCGCATGCTATTCACAAGATCTACTATGCTGTACTATAACTTAAAAGGAAATATGTGATTGGGTTAAACTTATTACTAGTAATATATTGTTCATTTCCTTTTACTTACCCTTTTGTCATTTTAACAGATATTGCGTATTGCTCGAGAACTTGGAAATTTTTTGCTTGTGGGCATCCATACTGATCAGACGATCAGGTGGTTTCCATTGCTCCTTTCTATCTCACTACCTGTAGATGTGGTTACCTATGATCTTCTACAATATTCTGTCAGATCCTGGTTCCTTTTCCTGCTTAGTGATATTGCTAAGATTTTGTCTTATGTGGAAATAACTGACTCAGGAGTAAGGCCCCTGAGATTTAACCCTCCATACGAGGGATATGCATTATTTGAAACTGAATTAGTGAACTGAATGTTTCATCTCATTTGATTGCTTTACTTGAAGGAAAAGGTTCCATTTTGTTCTGTTTGATGACCTATTTTGTTTGCAATTTTTGGTTATTAATTCACCTTAGGAAAATGAATTCAGCTTAAGAAAATGCAAACCTGATGGACTGAATAACCCAACGACATATTAGTTATTCAAAAATTTTGGTATATGCTGTTTTATTTAGTTCCAAAATCTTTTTGCTTGGTTTGGTTTCAAAAGGCAGAAAGTTGAAAATTGAAGCAGTTCGCAGAGTAATCCTCTAAGTGATCGAAATTTCATAAAGACCCCTACAAAAATTGAAAATTTCACATATGCCCCTATGAGTATCTTAGATTTCATTGTAAACTTCTTTGTTGTAAATGTCGTTGAAGAGACATTAGTTTAACTTAGTTTAAATCATGTTTTTATTCAAAATAAGAATTTTTTTTTCAGACTTCTGTTATTGTCCATTGTTGTTGGTGGTTTTTAGTCAAGGATTTAAGTACCGTGGCACGGGATCGTGCCGAAAATTTACCGGCACGGTACGGCACGGCGCGTGCCGGGCAGTACTGATGAGTGCCGGTCACAAAAAAATGCATGTGTACCGACACATAATGGCATGAAATATTTATTTTCTTTAGCAATAAAATTTTCTAGTTGCTTATTATGTATCGTTATCAAATATTTTGAACTTTATTGAGAAAATTACTTAGTAATTTTTTTAAAAAAGATTTTGAGCTGTGCCATCGGCTCGAGAGCTGAATCGTGCCGGTATCTGTTGGTACTATACGGCACGGTGGATACGACCCGTGCCGATGGATATTTAAATCCTTGTTTTTAGTGCAATAGATCATTTGTGCTGTGAGACCAGAATTTAATGCATTTCCAAGTACAAAGCTTGTTGGTGATCTCCTATTCTCATCTACATTGAGGGGACCATGTCATGCTCTTTGTATCTCATGTAAATATATTTCAGTCTTGTTAGGTATAAGCACCAGAAAAGAGAAGTGTTTCGTTAATATTTAGTAAAAAAACTGCTTGGGAAATAGTTGATCTAACAAGTTGGTGAGTAATGTTTTTGGCTTATTTTGGTGGTTCAAACGTTTGTTTCTGGTAACTATAGTAAGATGAGCTAGATTATTAATGATTATAATGCTAAAGCTGCATCCATTTGACCATGACATTTATTTAAGAACTCCATAAGAGGACAAAAGGCCATGGTTGTTTGGTTTCAATAACCTGATCATGCTGGGTCTGTTTTTATTTTGGTACTTCATTGTTGCGTCCTGGTCATTTACCTGTGGTTACTACTGGTGCTTTTACCATGATATTCGCTTAAAAAGTAATTTGTGTAACATACCAAATATACAGTGCTACTCGTGGACACCATCGCCCCATTATGAATCTTCATGAGAGAAGCTTGAGTGTTTTGGCTTGTCGTTATGTGGATGAAGTGATTATTGGTGCCCCATGGGAAATTTCAAAAGATATGGTAAATCATTTTCTTTTATCTTGTTTCTTAATTCTACTTTCTTTTTTTTTTCCTTTTTGCATAAAGCTGTGAAATACATTGGATGCTTCTTTCAAATGATAAGTATAGTTAAAGGAAGAACTCAATATTAAAAGCTGCCCAGTATTGAGAGGTGGATTGATTGCAAAGAATGCAATCAGAAGGGCATATCTGTTGCTGCAGCATATCTAGGGACAATTTGTTTTTTCTTAAAACTAGTTGTGCGTGAACACACTTTGAATAGTTTACGCATGTCTCCTATCATGAACAGTTCCAGCATGAGAGTTACACGTCAACATTTTTTTGGTGTTGCGTGTAAGTTAAGTAGATTTGTGCTACCTACCTTGGCAAAATTGGAGACTTTTAGTTAATGGTTTGAATATTTTATTATATTTGGATATTATTTATCTTGCAGCAATTTTGCTAAATTTGAGAAAGAGGGATCCAACGTGAAATGCAAAAGCGCAATGTTGGTTCAAAATGATTTTTGAATCTTTGTTCTGTCTTCTGAAAATGCTTGCCGAATCACTATACTGGTAACAGCTGCAAATGTTGTTTTCTGCTTAGCTTCTACTATTAATCAATTCATTTATGCAGAAAACGAATATTTTCTTCTGGTAAACGAATATTTTGTCGT
>CM054938.1:3001861-3040909 GCA_029168755.2 Tillandsia fasciculata | reverse complement strand
TCGGCGAAGCGGATCCTATAAAGTTCACCGAAATACAAATAAGAAGAAAACTCTCTCTCTCTCTCTCTCTCTCTCTCTCTCTCTCTCTCTCTCTGAGAAAATAGAACTGAGGAATATTGGGCCTAATTTCAGTCCAAATGCCAAAGCCAACTTTGGGAAGTCGAACAAACATATCAAGGAGTGCTTTATGCGATGCAAAAAAAAAGGAGGGCTTAATTTAGGGAAGTGGACTGCTAATTAAGGATGGGAAATGAAAATCATAGAAAGAGTCTTTATTTGCTATGAGAAGAGCGAAGGGGATGATGAAGATCGATAGATCGATTGACAGTGATAAAGATAATCTCAGTGGTGTCGACGTGTGGTTTTGGACGGTGTCACAAGAGAACCCAAATATGGATCAAGTGGCGCGTCTCGACAGTGGCAGCCACAAGGTAGTGGTGGCAGAGGATAATGACGAGGTGTATGTTGGTGACAAAAGATGACAATGTGGCTCGAGTCGAAATGATTTCATGTGTTGCAAAGGAAGAGTCTCGAGCAAAAGGGCGATGCTATGTTGTATCTTGTCGATTAAGTTGCCGACTGTGATGAACAAGAAGATAGAAGAGGAACATAGATTGGTTCTAATATAATGTAACAAAAATTTTTGAAAATACCTTTTCTCATATTTTATTCATATTGTCCTCTCTTTATAGAGAGAAGTCATGAGAAGCTAACTCAGAATCGGAATATTCGGTAATACAATAAATGTGTTCATACAAGGAAACAATTCTACCTAAATCTAGTCCGGAATCAATCAAGGAAACAATTCTACGTAAATCTAGTCCAGAATCAATCAATTATACACCATTATTTGCTATACACTTCAAGAATTGCTAATGCCACTGGCATAGCAAGTGCTATGGTGCCATCGGCACTGCATGCCATGTTGCATGCTTCTGCACAGACTCTTATATGTTGGCACATACGGCACAGGCTTATCGACTCGAATAGCATGGCCGGCATGTACGGCACATGCCGATGGTTTGAAATTGCCAACTTGCATGGAAATAATCCTTAATACATGATAATAGTGTTGAAATCCATATGTTGGAATGAAGTCCACTTCTTCGGCAGAATGATTGCTTGACTACGATGATAGTCAACAATATCCATTGGCAAATGTTTAATAAATTGTGACTTGTTTCCTAGTCTTTCTGGTTAATTAGCCTTTGATCTTACCTAATATTTGCTTTGTCGTGTTTGGGTGCGCTTGCTGCCCAAAATCCCTAATGCTATGGTAATTTCTCATTGTGAACTAATGTTTATGTATAATTAATTACCACTCTTTTGTTACCATACATGCATTCGGCCTTCTTGTGAATATGCCTCTCATTCTTCCTTTTAGAATGTAGAGCTTATTCTTTACTTTGAAACTTTAATTATTTTGATCTAATCTTCATTAGTAGCTTGACTATCATCCCATCGTGGAAAAGGGAAGAGAGGGCTTTATATATACCCGAAGTCTGCAATAGCATCCTAGTATGTTAAAAAGATATTTTAATTACAGAAAGATCAGTGTTAACATAAGGGAATAAATCTTACCTAGTGAAAAGAATTATTACCATATGAAGATAGTTATAATCTAAGAGATCAAACTAATATAGGAAACAAGAGTTCACGGCAGGGATGCAACAAGAGAGAGATTGACTTGAAGAGTTTAAAAGAATGCTTGTCGACTTCTCTTCGAATGAAGGGATTCATGGTGTGAAATGGAGATGGAGCACCAATGAACGTATCATTGTAAAATCGTGCTACAAGTTTATTTTCGACTGAGGGATAAGGGATCGCACCACCCCACTATTATGGAAATTGAAAATACCATTGAAAGTGAAGATTTTCACTTGGTTAGTTCTTAGGAGAAGGGTCCTAACGGTAGATAACCATCTCAAGAGGGGGTGGACAAGCTAACAAAGGTGTGTGCTATGCGACACTGAGGACGAGAGTCACGAGACGGTGGACCGTCTTTTTGGTGGATGCTTTTACATATTTTTCGTACTCTCCCAACTGTGCTATGGTAGGAACCCTGTGCCACCCTGGTAGCCAACCTGATGAGTGGATGAGATGTGGGATTTCTTCCCGATGCAATAGGACTAAACATCTTAACCGAGGTGTGGTAGGGTATATCGCTACATAAGAATAATGCCGTCTTTTGGAATCAGTCACAGATCTTAAGGGATATTCATAGGATGTTGGAGTTTTCGGTTGAAAATCTATAGTGATTTTGTCGCCCCCCCCCCCCCCTCCCCCGATTTTGGAGGCCTAGTTGCCTTAGTTTCTGTTGCCTAGTTCATTTGCCTAATGAATGAAGTAGACAGTATACTATTTTTTCTCAAAAGAAAAAGAAAGGAACTCTTAACTCGTTTGGAATCGAACTTTACTGTGACTTCGCATGTTGATCAGTTAGTAGGATTTGACAAACTCGTCGACCCAACTGGATCGGTCATCACGTGGGTAATCATAATATCTTGTCAACTTTGTTGCCTTATAATGTGAATATTTGAAATGCTTGGTGGGACAACAAACTAGGAAACTATAGTTACGAAAGTTGGAATTTAGATGGAAAACTCAAAATCCCTATGCATGAGGATGAAAAGAAGATAAAGAATGAAAGTACATAATGACTAGCATTCTTTTTCTAGTTAGATGAACCATTGGTCATTGTTTCTAGTAAAATAGCCATAAATCAAGACATTGCCGACTGTTTCGTACTTTGCTAGTTTATGCGGATAGGCTTTGACATGCCGTGCATGTGTCGTATGGTGCCTTCCTCTTCTCGTAGTAGACAATAGGTGCCGAAAACATGACAAATGGCAATGATAGTATCTATGATAGTTACAACAACCCTTTGTCTTACATTGTGGGGACAGAAATAGCCTATGGCAACGATTGAGTCCCTTGGGTTGCTAAATGCTAGAGAGCTTTAAAGTGTGTTACTAGATGAGATCTTATTCTACAAGTTTAAGTTAACAAGCAAGGTAATTAGCCAGCAAAGGGCATGAGGAACCTGTTAAGACTTGACTGACAAAACCTAAGCTCAGCACCTTATTCTTCCTCTTCATCGTTGTGTCAAGCGATTTGCACATTAGACTACTGTCATGTGCGGACGCACATATGCCAGGCGCGGTCCGGCTGAGCGCGCTGAGCACGTTGGGCAGGCGCTGCATGGGTTAGCCTCTAGTGGCTAAAGATAGAAACTTAGATTAGGTAAGTTATTTGGAAATTCCTTAGATTAGGTAAGTTGTTAAGTTGTTTGGAAATTCCTTAGATTAGGTAAGTTGTTTTGGAAATTTCTAGAATCAAGGAGAGCCTTCTCCATTTAGGTTGGGCCAGTGGCCATATATGCTTGTGATCGCGGGACAATAAAGAAAAGGAGGAATTATATCCCTAATCTCTCTCTCTCTCTGTTAAGCCTGCGGTTGAGGGGAATAACCTCACCGAAGAAGACGGCCGGCGGCTACGAGCTACGTAGCCGCGGCCCAGCCAGTCGGGGATTCGACGCCCTTGACAACCTGGTATCAGAGCCCACCCGCTCCACCCAAGCCGCCGCCCACCACCCTAGCCCTCCACCACCGCCGCAGCCCTCCGCCACTGCCGCCCCGCAGCCAACAGCCATGGGCGATCCCACCGTCGCCGATGTGATAGAGATGTTGAAATCCATCACCACGGAGATGACAACCATGAAGGCCGACATGGCGGCTATGAAGGAGAAGTCGGCCTCGTCGTCGGACAACGGCGCCGGCGGCCGCCCGGAGGGGCCGCGCGATCTTGATCGCCCCCCAAAATTCCACAAATTGGAATTTCCCCGCTACGACGGCAAGACCGATCCGATGCTCTTCATCAACAAGTGCGCATCCTATTTTCGCCAACAGCGCACCATGGCGGAGGAGCGCGTGTGGATGGCCTCGTACAATTTGGAGGACGTCGCGCAACTCTGGTACATCCAACTCCAGGAGGACGAGGGCACGCCGTCGTGGGGGCGATTCAAGGAGCTCCTGACCTTGCGGTTTGGGCCTCCCCTCCGCTCGGCTCCGCTGTTCGAGCTCGCCGAGTGCCGGCGTACAGGGACCGTGGAGGAGTACTCCAATCGCTTCCAGGCACTCCTGCCTCGCGCGGGCCGCCTTGATGAGGCTCAGCGCGTCCAGCTCTTCACTGGCGGACTCCTGCCGCCGCTCAGCCACGCCGTCCGCATCCACAACCCGGAGACGCTCGCAGCCGCCATGAGCCTGGCGCGACAAGTAGAGTTGATGGCGAGCGACCGGCCGGTGCAGCCTTCCCCTCGGGCGCCCCAGCGTGGCCTCCTTTCCGCCCCCGCGCCACGGCCAGCGCTTCCGGGGCCACAGCAGCTGCTGGCGCTCCCTGCTCCTCCGGTGGCCGCCCAGCAGGGTCGCGACGAGGGCAATCAGAGGCGCCTCACCCCGGACGAAATGGCGGAACGGCGCCGTCTGGGCCTCTGTTTTAATTGCGATGAAAAATATACCCGTGGCCATAACAGATTTTGCCGGCGCATCTTCTTCCTTGAAGGCGTGGAGATCGAGGACGCCACGGACGCCGCGGGCGACGCGGAGCACGACGCCGAGGCGCCCTGTTTTTCCCTGCAGGCCGTGGCTGGGGTTCCCATGGCGGGCACCATGCAGATCGCCGTGGCACTCGGCTCCGCGTCCCTCGTCGCCCTCCTCGACTCCGGCAGCACGCACAACTTCATCTCGGAGGAGGCGGCGCGGCGCTCCGGTCTGCCCCTCCGCCAACACCCCCGCCTCACAGCCTTGGTCGCCAATGGCGAGCGGGTCACCTGCGCCGGCGTCATCCGCGACGCGCCCCTGCTCATCGACGGCAATTCATTCCCGGCCGACCTCTACGTCATGCCACTGGCCGGGTACGACGTCGTCCTCGGCACCCGGTGGCTCGGCGAGTTGGGGCCCATTGTTTGGGACCTCGGCCGCCGGCGCATGTCCTTCCAGCGCCGGGGGCGTTCCGTCTCCTGGACCGGCATGGCCAGCCCCGCCGTGCCGGCCCTGGGCGCAACAACAGAGGCCGGTTCCCTCCTGGAGGCGCTGCTGCTCTCGTTTGGGGGGCTCTTCGCGGACCCCGTCGGTCTGCCCCCCAAGCGTGCGCACGACCACCGCATTGTTCTCAAGCCCGACGCCCAGCCGGTCGCCGTCCGCCCTTACCGGTACCCCGCGGCGCACAAGGACGAGTTGGAGCGCCAGTGTGCCGCAATGATTGCTCAAGGGATCGTCCGCCGCAGCGACTCACCGTTCTCGTCGCCCGTCCTCCTCGTCAAGAAGGCCGATGGCTCGTGGCGCTTCTGCGTCGACTACCGGGCGCTGAACGCGCTCACCGTCAAGGATGCCTTCCCGATCCCGGTGGTCGACGAGCTCCTCGACGAGCTCCATGGCGCCAAGTTCTTCACCAAGCTGGACCTCCGGTCCGGGTACCACCAGGTGCGCATGCGCCCGGAGGACGTGCACAAGACGGCGTTCCGCACCCACGACGGCCTGTACGAGTTCTTGGTGATGGCGTTCGGGCTGTGCAACGCCCCGGCGACATTCCAGGCCTTGATGAACGACGTGCTACGCCCGTTCCTGCGCCGCTTCGTCCTGGTATTTTTTGATGATATTCTAATTTACAGCAAGACGTGGGCTGATCATCTTCGCCACCTCCGGGCCGTCCTCGACGAACTACGCCGCCACCAACTCTTCGTCAAGCGCTCCAAGTGCTCGTTTGGTGCCTCCTCCGTCGCCTACCTCGGCCATGTCATATCCGCAGCGGGTGTGGCCATGGACCCGGCCAAAGTGCAGGCGATCCATGATTGGCCGGCTCCACGTTCGCCCCGGACTGTGCGCGGTTTCCTCGGCCTCGCCGGGTACTACCGCAAGTTCGTCCACAACTACGGGGCGATCGCTGCACCACTGACGGCCCTACTCAAGAAGGAGGGCTTCTCCTGGGACGACGCGGCGGCCGCGGCATTCACAGCGCTCAAGGCCGCCGTCACGTCCGCCCCCGTACTCGCCATGCCCGACTTCGCCAAGCTGTTCACCGTCGAGTGCGACGCGTCCACGCTCGGCTTCGGCGCGGTCCTGATCCAGGAGGGCCATCCGGTCGCTTTCTTCAGCAGGCCTGTGGCACCTCGCCACCGCTCGCTTGCCGCCTACGAGCGCGAGCTCATCGGCCTCGTCCAGGCGGTACGGCATTGGCGCCCGTATCTCTGGGGGCGGCGCTTCATCGTCAAGACCGACCACTACAGCCTGAAGTACCTCCTCGATCAGCGCCTCGCCACGATCCCTCAGCACCACTGGGTCGGCAAGCTCCTGGGATTCGATTTCTCGGTGGAGTACCGGTCGGGCGCCACAAACGTCGTCGCCGACGCCCTCTCCCGTCGCGACAGTGACGGCGGGGAGGTGATGGCTATTTCGGCACCCCGCTTTGACTTCATCGAGCGCCTCCGCCACGCCCAGGCCACTGATCCGGCCCTGGTCACCATCCACGATGAGGTCCGGGCTGCCACCCGCACCGCTCCGTGGGCGCTGGTGGACGGCATGGTCGCCTTCGCCGGCCGCCTATACATTCCCCCGGCGTCGCCGCTGCTGCAGGAGATCCTGGCCGCGGTCCACAACGACGGCCATGAGGGCATCCACCGCACCCTCCACAGGCTCCGGCGGGATTTTCATTTTCCCAACATGCGTCGCCGGGTGCAGGATTTCGTGACGGCATGCGTCACCTGTCAACAGTACAAGTCCGACCACCTCAGGCCGGCCGGTCTGCTGCAGCCACTGCCGGTTCCGACTGCTGTGTGGGCTGACATCGGCATCGACTTCATCGAGGCGCTGCCCAAGGTGCAAGGCAAGACGGTCATTCTATCCGTCGTGGATCGCTTCAGCAAGTACTGCCATTTCATTCCCCTGGCGCACCCCTACACCGCCGAGTCCGTCGCTCACGCCTTCTTCGCCGACATCGTTCGCCTCCATGGCGTTCCGCAGTCCATCATCTCGGACCGCGATCCAGTATTCACCTCGACGTTCTGGCAGGAGCTCATGCGGCTCACAGGGACGAAGCTCTACATGTCGTCCGCCTTTCACCCGCAGACGGACGGCCAGACCGAGGCCGCCAACCGGGTCATCGTCATGTACTTGCGCTGCTTCACCGGCGACCGTCCCCGGCAATGGCTCAGGTGGCTGCCATGGGCAGAGTACACCTACAACACCGCCTATCAGTCATCGCTCCGCGAAACTCCGTTTCGTGTGGTCTATGGCCGGGAACCCCCGACCATCCGCTCCTATGAGCCCGGCGAGGCCCGCGTCGCAGCGGTCGCCCAGGAGATGGAGGAGCGCGCTGCCTTCCTCGCCGACATCCGCTATCGCCTTGAACAGGCGCAGGCGGTCCAGAAGCGCGTCTACGACCAGCACCACAGGCCGGTGTCCTTCCAGGTCGGCGATTGGGCTCTTCTTCGCCTTCGGCAGCGGGCAGCAGCATCCCTCCCACGCACGGCAACAGGGAAGCTCAAACCGCGATACGTCGGGCCGTACCAGGTGGCGGAGCTCATCAACGAGGTGGCTGTGCGGCTACAGCTTCCTCCCGACGCTCGCATTCATGATGTGTTCCATGTCGGCGTCCTCAAGAAGTTTGTCGGTAACCCGCCGGCCGTTCCACCGCTGCTGCCTCCACTCCTGCACGGTGCTGTGGTGCCTGCACCTGCCCGGGTGACTCGGGCGCGGCTGGCCCGGGGAGTGCGCCAGGTGCTCGTTGAATGGCAAGGACAAACGCCTGCGTCGGCTACATGGGAGGATCTGGACGACCTCCATGCTCGGTTCCCTTCCTTTCAGCTCGAGGACGAGCTGGCCTTCGAGGCGGGGAGAGATGTCATGTGCGGACGCACATATGCCAGGCGCGGTCCGGCTGAGCGCGCTGAGCACGTTGGGCAGGCGCTGCATGGGTTAGCCTCTAGTGGCTAAAGATAGAAACTTAGATTAGGTAAGTTATTTGGAAATTCCTTAGATTAGGTAAGTTGTTAAGTTGTTTGGAAATTCCTTAGATTAGGTAAGTTGTTTTGGAAATTCCTAGAATCAAGGAGAGCCTTCTCCATTTAGGTTGGGCCAGTGGCCATATATGCTTGTGATCGCGGGACAATAAAGAAAAGGAGGAATTATATCCCTAATCTCTCTCTCTCTCTGTTAAGCCTGCGGTTGAGGGGAATAACCTCACCGAAGAAGACGGCCGGCGGCTACGAGCTACGTAGCCGCGGCCCAGCCAGTCGGGGATTCGACGCCCTTGACAACTACACAATATCAATTACGAAGAGATATTTACTTCTTTTGAAAAAATGAAAAAAAGATATATCATTATCTCTTTTGAAGAGAAATTCAAATGTTCTGCTTTAGACTAATTTAATATTTTGAGTATATGGAAAACAGGTGTTAAGCTTAAAGTTCTTGATATTAAATAGTTGTCATTTATGTGCTATATCTTTGGAATATTGTCGATGGCATATATTTGACACTTAAACTTGAGCAGGTTCGAAACCTATCTCATTTCAGTCAGGTTAGTATGTTCATTGCAGTACTGGTTAGTTCAAACATATCAGGGCGTCTAGTTCTCACAGTCCATCCAATTAGTTCATCTAGTTTTTGCGGGGCGTTTTCTCATCCGGTTAGAGTAACTAGAATGAATAAGGTTTTGAACCTTTCTGGTTAATATGGTTCCTTCAACTCCACTTTCCTAGCATTGGTAGCAAATCACATGAACCTTGAACCAGACATACTAGTTGAAAAGTATAAAGATCTTGATATATCCTGATTTACAAAAAAAAAAATAATATGAACACATAAAAAGAGAATAAATTTTCAGAGACTGTTTACTACTTAGACACAGTTTCTTTTCTGTCCTGTATATGCTGTTTGCTTAATCTTCTGATTTTTTTGCCTCGTATATGACATGTGGGTATTAACTGTTAATGGAAAAATATCAAATTTCCACCTCAACATCTGATAAGGCTTTAGAAACCATATTGCAATAATAGTTAAATTTCTCCATGCAGCACAATTTATGGATAGTTTTCACAAATATGAATTTTTTCCTCGATACTCACTAATCTTTCTTCATGTTCTCAGAGACGGCTGCTCCCTTGTCTTGGGCAACGAGAATGTCAATAGCTCTGGGTGCTGCCAAAGGGCTAGCTTTTCTGCACAACGCAGAAAGACCCGTCATTTACCGAGATTTCAAGACCTCAAATATCTTGTTGGACTCTGTTAGTATTGACCTTTTAAGTTCTTTTTTCTTCATCTTTCTTACAATTATCACATATTTACTTCTCAGCATACTAAATGTCTTATTTATACTTATTCTACTTCTTATCCATATCTTCACAGGATTATACAGCTAAACTGTCTGACTTTGGCCTCGCAAAAGCTGGTCCAGAAGGCGACGAGACCCATGTATCGACTCGAGTGATGGGCACCTATGGATATGCTGCACCTGAATATGTAATGACTGGTATGGATCTTTATATTTCGTTTGTGTCTTTTGCTTTACGGGGTGCTGCCAGTCTGGCATTTACTGAATTGTGTGATACTAGTTATACCGGCTATTACCGGCTATTATCTATTCTTCTATTTGACCTTGGTACTGAACCAGTGGTGTAGGGGGCTTGCTAGGGGCAATGATCCACACCACTACCAGCAAATTTTGGTAGTAGTGTATGCATGTTTGCTTCGTACTTTTCTCTTTTGGCCCTTCTACTTTCTAAGGAAACAATGACATCCAGCATTGGACCACCAAATTTTCCTCTATCGGCCTATCAATTATCAGGGCCTTTACTTCATCTCCTTTCTTACTCTCACCGAATGATTTAGATATTGCTTCTATCTTTAAGATTTTAGTTCTCTCACTAATTGCTCCTTCTCTAGCCAACTATTTCTAATTTCCAATAAATGATCTCAGAACTTCTCTAGTACCATTCAATTTGAGGTGTTTTAGATCTATCTATTTGTGCTGGTTCATTCCCTATCTTTTTGCCTTAATATCTATATTTCTTCCAGATTCTTTCTTTTTCTACTTTGATACCCCGAACCTACTCCAGAGCGACCTCATCAACCTTCTCAGTTTTTTAGGAAAAGAACTTTCGCTAGAAGTAGGTCATTGAAACAAGTTGCGATACGCTTAAATCAAATGCTTTTCTTTTTATTTTTTTCCCCTTACACGTCAATTGGTCTCTTTTCGAATGAATCTTATATTATGACTTTCCAAAATACTATTTTGTACTTAATATTTAGTGTTTAATACAGATTGAGTTACAAACTTGTTTTTCAACTGTTATAAATTCTGGAGTCAAAATTGTTTTTTTTTTTGCCCAAACATCAATTAAAATTATTTATTTTGACATAAACTTAGAATCTTCTCTAAACTAGAACTTTCCGATACTAATAGTCCCCTTTCCAATCTAATTAGTTAATTCAGCAGCTACTTTGACTTCATTTCAATAGTTTTATTATTGAAAATAACAACTAGAAGTGAAAAAATTGTTTCATAACCCTGAAATGCCCACTCTACTGTTTCATATTAAAAATGAGAAATGCAAAGCCAAATTAACAAGTATACAATATCTTCCTACTAGGGTTTTAATTTGCAGAAAGAAAAGTTGTAAAATTGCTCGTCGAGTTGCCAATTAAAATTTTATTCCCCGATCTGAACTGAATTATTCGCTTGACTACGTGAGCAGGCCACCTGACAGCGAGGAGCGATGTTTACAGCTTTGGAGTCGTCCTACTCGAGCTGCTCACGGGCCGACGGTCTGTGGACAAGACGCGGCCCAGCAAGGAGCACAGCCTTGTTGACTGGGCCCGGCCCAAGCTCAACGACAAGCGGAAGCTTCTCCAGATCATTGACCTGCGGCTCGAGGGCCAGTACTCGGTCCGAGCGGCCCAAAAGGCCTGCAGCCTGGCCTACTATTGCTTGAGCCAGAACCCAAAGGCGAGGCCGCTCATGAGTGACGTGGTCGAGACGCTCGAACCTTTGCTAGGAAGCGGGCTGAGTGATGGCCCAATTCAGTCAATTCAGTCCTTCACTACTAATCGGTTACCGGACTGCAGGACGGCCCACGGGCTCACTAGAAATGGCGTCAATTGCAGAGCAAGCTCGAGCACGAAGTGCTCCCCTGCTGTTCCAGCTTGCAGGGTGAGGTGAGTATGAGTTCTTTTTTCTACTCTTACAAACTGGAGTAGGTGGAGTTTGTATATGAGAATGTAGTTGGTGTGTGCGTGTGTCCTTGTTTGCGCTTGTGGGTTTTTTTTTCCCGTTTTTCGTTTTACCCCCTAACTTTGATGTAAATGTGGTCGGCATGTCGTTGCTTGTGACGGTGTCTTTTTAATTTCCTGCATCGGCGTTATGTATCGCAACTGAGGCAAACCCTCACCAAAAAGGGGCAGGGTTTTGTTCCAGAATGAAAGCTAAGTTGAACTGAAATGACATGGTTTGTGTTCTGGGAATGCTGTTATGTTTTCTGACTTGTGAAATAAGATGAGATTGGAGTGAGAAATAGTTGCTTTCCTTATCCTGAGAAAAAGCTGTTTTCTATCAGCTCTTGAATCTCAACTATTTTTTAATATTATTTCTGAATCCTGTCTCAGAAATTGTGATTTCTTTGTCTATTTTATTAGTTTTTCTATAGTCTGCTGGGACTTGCATCAATTATGAAGTATTTACTGCTCTATTACTTTGTCAGTGTTACGTTGTTTTCGCTCGACTTCTGAAATAGCTTTCAGAAATAGCTTTCGAGTATGTTGGAGTCCCAACAGCATAACATATAATACAAATTCTAAGTGTGCGCTTTTGCTGCTGCAGCAAGAAGCTGGCTAGTTCTGCGTCGTAACCACTCATTTCTGGCTATGTAAGAGCTCCAGAGCTTCAGAGTGCATGAAAAGCACTTCTGCAGATAAATGAGTGCCACATATTGCTTGGGGTGGGCCATTGCTCGGTTGGCTATAGCTCCAAATCATCTGGATCACTCAAATCTTTATATAAATAGTTCGATCGATTACTAGGGTCACCTCTTTGATTAATTCCCAGGAAAAGTAGAGATAATTGATGACACCACATGCACATTAGAGAGAGAGAGAGCTGGTGTTATATGTTACTCAAAAAAATCGATCTACTAAAAAATAACTCATAGATTGTCTATGTAGGAGCTAAATTTGAGATCACTTAAAAACAGAATACTTTTAGATTATTTCTGATATTATATACATGTAACAATCCAATCCACTATTTTAGTCTCAATTATCACAACTAAAAAGTGTAGACACTAAAAATTGATACCAAAGAAGATTTGACTTGGAAATAATCTGTGATATGATACATGATTGTTTGGCTCCTTTTGCTATGCCAGCTGTAGTACAGAAGCCTCAAAACAAAGGTCCTCTCTTTGGGGGGCCGCCACTCCATGCACAACTCTCTCGTTTTAAATTGTGGGAACTGGGAGTTGCCCTCAGCTACCTTCTTTGACTAGAGTAAAAGGTTTTTTTTTTTTTTTTTTTAAGTGCTTCCTAAAAAGGCTGCTTCTACTTCTTTTTGAGACTGGATATATGGTCTCAGAAAAGAGGTGGCGACAATAATCCGTGGGTGTTGGGTGGGCGTGACAAGTGCTTGGTTTATATGCTTCGTGGGGTGGGAATGCTCTTCGGCTGTCACGCACTGCCCCCGGATCGAGCTCATAGTTTTTCCACGCTCTCTCCTTTTCACACTTTGTGTCAACGTAGTTGTTTAGCTGGATTTTGCTTTCGCTTTTAACAATAATTGATTATGATTATGCTTTGGCTTCCACATGTGAAGTTTAGTCCCACATTGAAAACTAATGACTTGTTATTGCTATTTATATATTCTTTCATTCTCATGTTAGATACTTGGGTGAAAGTGAAAATTATACTCTTGGCTTAACACGCGCACGGCATGAGCAGGAGTTGATCCGTTACTTCAGGAGCCATGAAATCATGCCGTTAGAGCATGATCTCTCGCTTCTGTTTAAGAGGAGGTTAACCCGAACGTTCTTCCCCCTTTTACTCTAATCCCATCTTCCATATTTCTCTGTCGTCGCTTTGTTTCTTTTTGATTTGCTGGATCTCTGAAAGTTTGCCGGGTTCACCTTGCGCCACCTTGAAATCGTGCCGACGGGATGGAACGTGGACGTTGTATCGCTGGAAGTGATTGCCGGGAAGCCTCGCACTTAGAGAGGCAATCACTTCTAGGACAGTGCTCTGCACGTCTCGATCCACAGGTCTTCTCTAAACATTTTCTTTTACAGCATTCATTATTTAGTTCCTGATCGGATTTTTTTACAAATTGAATTTGTTGGTTTTTAAATTGTTTGAAAGATAAATTTTTAAATTGTTTGAAAG
The DNA here is from genome assembly GCA_029168755.2 of Tillandsia fasciculata. NCBI lineage: Eukaryota > Viridiplantae > Streptophyta > Magnoliopsida > Poales > Bromeliaceae > Tillandsia > Tillandsia fasciculata. The sequence continues at coordinate 3,027,488 of CM054938.1, read as the reverse complement.
ATAAATCTTACTAAAAAGTCTAGAAAGATTTTGTTTTTTCCATCAGCATTCAGAGTCGAAAATCTAACCGTACTAATAATTTAATATTATTAATATTATTTTATCTTACTGTATATATAGAGTTTAGCTATAATATTATCGATAGCACTTACAAAGTTTTTTATCGTTAAATTTATTTTTTGATTATTTTTATTATTTAGATTATACTATTTCATCAACCACCGACTAAATTTTAGAAAACTATTATTATCATATTCACACATATTTTCGTCTAATAACCGAAAACTTAATGGCACACATAACTCGGTACTATTAATAGTATTTTAGACTAGTTCTATATAGAGTCGGGCTACAATACTATAAATAGCATCAAACATTTGGTGCTATTAAATTTTTGCTGTTTGATCTACCATTTTGACCATTTTCATTCCTTATATTATATTATTTCACCAACAACCCAATAAATTCTAGAGGATCATTATTATCATAACCGCACATTCATTCATTTAAGGATCGAAAATCTAATAGCACCAATAATTTGATAATATTTATAGTATTTAAGTTCTATAAATATATATTTGATATTAATATTCAATATTTTTTAGATTCGATAAGTAGGCTTAAATTAAATAAAAAAAATTAAATAAAATTAGAAATCTAGCGTGATTTAATTAAATGTAGAATTTTTTATTTTTTATTGTTGACTGAAAAGAGCTAACATCCTGTCCTATGACGGGAGGTCAAATTAAGTTGAGTTACGTTCAAAGTGGCATAAGGTTGCGTTGGTCCAAGTCATGTACTTCGAACTGACATGAGTTTGATTGGACCAAGTCACAATCAAGACTTATATGCGCTCTGTACGTTTTGAATGAATTAGTTGTATCTTTCTAGCGGCTTGAATTCTTTAGATTAATGATTAGCACTACTAATCCGACATTTGTAACATGTTAAATTTTCAAAAAACAATGATTATTTTATTTTATTATGACGTTCCGCTTTTTAGGATCATCAATTTTAAATCTATTCTAGTTCTAATTTTTAACACACTTTAACTCTCTTAATTTTATGAACTTGATAACATTCAAAATATTATAATGGGATTTTAGAAGTTTTAGTTTTATTATATCTTATATACAATAACTATTTCAAATTTTATGTTTATCATATTTATTTAATATGTTATCAAAACAGAAAGTGCTGAATTCGAGTCTCGTAAATCTTCTAAATATATTTAATTTACACACACTCACGACCGTCTATGAGAAAGAGTATTAAATATAAAATTATTAAAAATAATTATTCTAAAGTAGTTTAATTTTTTTTAAAATAACAGTTATGAATAATTATTTTAATTGAATAGTTTGGAGCTTGTCCATGTGGAAATTTGGTACTTCTACGGCAGAGAATGTTATATGTACAATTTTAATATAATGTTTCTTTTGAAAAGGTAATTCGTGTAAAAGTTGACTATAGTATTTTTAAAATATTAAATATTTAGTTCATCATTAAATTTATTATTTTAATCAATTTTATTTTTAAAATCATGCTATTTCATCCATCATTCCTAAATTTTATAGAACCGTTATTATTTTAACCCTACAAATTTTTATCTAAAAATTTAGACCTCACCGACATCAATAATTTAATATTTTTAAATGCATAAAGACTTAATTAATTTTTTGTGTGATATTTTATGCAACAGTATTATTATATCTTATAGCAAGGCTAAAGTGACACTTAATTTAGCATTTGAAACAACTGACTCTTCGAGAAGTAGTGATTAGATTTTTTTGATATATAAACACTGTAAAATTTATTGAAGTTCTCTTTGGTATCAATTTAATATTTTTTTTAAATTTTGTAAACTCAAAATTTTGGTGGATGTATTTGACCATTAATATTGCTAAGTGGGAGACACTCCATAAAATGTTATCTTTGCTCTTTTAGACTTGTATTGTTGTGGCACACTCTTTTCACACCGAAAGAGTTATTATTATCGATACTTAGATGTTACACTTAATACATATATAAGAGATATGGACACTAATAATAATAATCGAGTTTAAGTATTTTAGGTGCTAGTGAGCCGGATCATTACATTTGGTATCAGAGCCAATAGCCAGCCGTGTGTGACTTGAATTGTGTGTGTTTGGACTGACGAAGACATCAGGTCTAAACGGAAGGAAGAGACATGGACACTAATAATAATAACTGAATTTAAATATTTTTAGCTACAGTTTGGACCCAACGAATATCAGTTACCAAACTCTTTATCACTTGCGTCAGCATCTAGCTTTTATGATACCGTGTTTTTTGGGTTTTTTTATTTCTATGACTCCCAGTTGAGAAGATGATTATGGAGAAGTATCTTGATCTGAGATGCAAATGTGTCAATTTACTAGATTGTAGGTTGATAAAAAATCTAATTCGAAGGTTCAGTGTGGAAAGAGGAGAGTTACATCACCTACAAAGTGACTTGTGCACGGACACCAAATCAAAACAATAATTTCTTATAGCTATCACAAGTCTTAAAATAAACTAATCAAAAAAATTAGATAGCAAAATAAATATCTTATAAGATGGGTCATAAATGGTTTACTTGTGAATGACCTAAAGTTTAGATTACTCTTGTGATTCTTCACCCTAAATTTGGATAGCTCGTTCCATTAATTAGAAGCATATAATTCTTTAATTACAATACTAGATGTGCCTTAAATTTTAATTATTCTTTTTAAATTTTTTGCCTCTGATTTGTTGACAGTTTAGTGGTGCTATAATTTTTAAAAAATAATTTGTAAAAAAAAATATATGTTTGTTGTGGAAGCCGAGGGCTCAGATCAATAAAAATTCATTAAAAAACTTTTTTTTTTATTATTTTTTTATTATTATTATCTTAGAGGCGATCCATAGTGCTGTATTGTACTCTTTTTTTCGTATAGTAAAATTTCTTTTTCTTCGTCCATAATTTTTTCCTATAAAAAAATCTTTCACGTAAATTTTCATATTTTTTATTTTTTTTTTGTATATTTTTATGATTTATTTATTTTACGGTCGTTATTTTTTATTTTTATTTGTGCGCTCGTGGTAACACACAAAATATATGTGTAACAAATTAAAGGATATAATAAAGGGTTAGGTGTCCAAATCAATTTTTTTTTAAGCTATTTCTATATGCTAATTTTCCAAAATTTTTAAATGCACCTTCAAGACCAAAGTGGTTAGCTTTGGATCAGCTAGATGTAGATTCAATCATTGACCTAACCAAAAATTAGATCCTACACCTAACACAAGCCTTATTTTAGTCTACATCAACCGCCCATTAAATTATAATATTTAAATATTTAATTTTTATTATTCAACATAATTATGATTGAAAGAATAGGTAGAACAGAGAAACAGATCTGTATGGTTTGTGGTGAACTAATTTTTTTTTTTTTTTTTAATACATCTTTTTGGTGTTGGATTGGCTTTTGAAAAACCTCTTTATGCCTTTTCATCAAATTTGACTTTCGATCTCAATGATCTTTGGCACGATGTGCAGAAACTTGAGACTTTAGGTAGAAACATGAACACATAAATATTATTCGTAAGTTTGTCTAAAACACGTGATGTGAACATTGCGTAATGGAGTGTGCTAAAGATACACTATAACAAAATTATGCTATAGCGACACTTCTAAGTGTTTATAAAATTTGAAAAAAATGCTGCTAATAAAAATATCGACACTTATTATTAGTGTCGCTATATATGCCGTCGCTAGGGTGTATAGCGACACATTATTATAATGCATTCCAAAAATATGTCCCTATAACCTAATTTTGGACATAGATGGAATATAGATAGGACACTTGTACAAAAGTGTCACAAAAATGTGTCCCTGTAACCTAATTTTATTATAGTGGTATTACATTTTCAAACATATGTATGTAAATTATAGGTAAAGATATACATAACTTATTTAAACTACATGCTATTTTGAATTGATTATTCAATCTTTAAAAATTTTATTTTACCATCCCACCACGCATTTTAATTTGTTTGATTCGAATCAATCAACGACACTTGGACGTCAAAATTTAAACTAATTACTTACTTTAATGAATTTATAATTAATTACGAGAATTACATGAAGTATAATAATTAAATTCGTAAAAATAAATGACATATTCAAATTTTGAAGTAAATATACTGTTGATTAATTGACTTAAATTAAGCAAAATAAAAAATTCAGTAGTAAAATTAAAATTTTAAAAAATTGAGTAGTCAACTTAAAATCATCCATAACTCAAATATGTTATGTATGTTTTTATCTGAATTATATAATACATACATACAGATCGAGTGTGTTATCTATTAAATGATCCAAATTTAATTACTAAAAATAGTAAAATTATTTAATTTGATAAAAGTATAAATAAATTTTATAACATTTTTAATTTAATTAATCAATTAAATCCGAAATCAAATATAAAATATAATTTCAAATTGGCCTATAGTTGAGATTATTATATATATATATATATATATATATATATATATATATATATATATATATATATATATATATATATATATATATATATATATATATGCTTACCAAAGATTTTTTTTTTTTTTCTTTTTTGAGAGAAGGCAGGATGTTGTCGCTTCATTCATAAGGAAAATGAACTTGGCTACAGATCTGAGGCAACCAGGACTCTTCGCAAAGTGCGAAAAAAAAAAAAAAAATCACGCACAGAACGAATTCGAATCAGTGCAAAGTGAGCAGGTAACAACTAACAGGCTCTCCAAACCACGTTTTGTGTTGTCGAAACGTCTTCTGTTGCGTTCCAGCCATACGAACCACCACGTGGTGGCGATGGTTGCTAACTCCCTCCGTCCGAAAGCTCCTACTTTGTGTGTACTCTCTTCCCGCAACCTATCGACCGATGTGCAGAGACGTATGTTAAATTTAGGGATAATTGCCTGTGTACCCCTGAAATATGAAGAAATATCTGATTTACCCCTCTTATTTTCTCTTTCGAATATACCCCTCATACGTCCACCGTTATTAAAAATACCCCTACAGTTTCCCTTTGTTAAGTTAACTAGGGTTAAACTAGAGTTAAATAATAATCGAAGTTGAAAACTATCAGATATACCTATTTTGCCCGGGTTTAGGGTTTAGGGTTTAGGGTTTAGGATTTTTTAGTGTTTTAGGGTTTAGGGTTTAGGGTTTTTTAGGGTTCTAGGGTTTAGGGTTTAGGGTTTTAGGATTTAGGGTTTAGGATTTTTTAGGGTTTTAGGGTTTAGGGTTTAGGGTTTTAGGGTTTACGGTTTAGGGTTTTAGGGTTTAGGGGTTTAGGGTTTTAGGGTTTAGTGTTTAGGGTATATTTGAAAGGGCAAAATAGTAATTACACACAGATAACGGCAGTTTCAAACGGTACACTAACAGAGTTTAACTTCAGGGGTATTTTGGAAAGAAGTTGGAACGTAAGAAGGGTAGTTTTAATATTAGCCTTCTAAGAAGGGAAAATCTGAAAACAGGGAAATTTTTAGGGGTACGTAGGAAATTGCCCCTTAAATTTATTTGGTATAAGGGCCTCTAGCAGGGCTCTCGATGTAGTGCAACCAATGAAAAGATGATCGACTGTCTCCGAGGCTTCCAAGCAGAGCACACAATTGTCTGATCCTGTCCACGCTCTTTTCTGCAAATTATCTACTGTCGGAACCCTTCGTCTTAGAACTAACCACACAAAAATTTTGACTTACAGAAGGATTTTGATTTTCCATAGCTGCACGAAGCGCGAGTCGGTTACTCCGCTATCTTGCAGAAAAAGGTACGTTGATTTTGATAGAAGTAATTTGAGAATAATGTTCTGTTATTATTCATCATAATGCTCTCTTAATATAGAGAGGTTCTACAAGTTGTACAAGGTAATTTGGAATGAGAATCCTGCAATAAAGGAAATAATAATGATGTACAAGGAAAGACAATTATCCCAAATCAAACCCAAATCAAGTATAATATAGAAGGTTGTAGAATGCGCCATTAATACGTGATGACACCCCCCGGCAAACTCAAGGTGGATCAAATACCGAGAGTTTGGATAAGAAGAATTTATGCCGTTGTAACGTATGTCCTTTTGTGAAGAAATCAGCGACTTGATTGCTTGATTGAACGAATGGTAGTGTAACGGTGCCAGCAAGATAATGATGACGTACAAAATGACAATCAATTTCAATATGTTTAGTACGTTCATGAAAAACCGGATTGTTGGCAATTTTGATAGCACTTTGATTGTCGCAATAAAGAGGAGTTGGGGCAACCAAAACAATACCAAGATCAGAGAGAAGACGTCGCAACCACACAATTTCAGAAGTGGCAGTAGACATAGCACGATACTCAGCTTCTGAACTGGACTTAGATACTATATCTTGTTTCTTGGACTTCCAAGATACAAGTGAATCACCAAGAAATACACAGAAGCCAGTCGTGGAACGACGGTCGGTAGGGTCTCCTGCCCAGTCAGCATCAGTGTAGGCTTGTAGGTCTAATTTTGAGGAGGAAGGAAAGAAAAGAGCCCGATTAATTGTTCCTCGAAGATATCGTAAGATGTGAAGAAGAGCAGCATAATGATCGGAGGTAGGTGCTTGCATAAACTGGCTGACTATGTGAACTGCATAAGTGATATCAGGTCGAGATATTGTTAGGTAAACGAGAGCACCCACCAATTCACGATAACGAGTGGGATTTTCTAAGGGTTCTCCCATAGTCGGAGTCAATTTCTGATGCAGTTGCAAAGGAGTTGAAGTGATTTTATCGTCAGTCAAGGCGGAACGAGATAATAAATCTGTAATATATTTTTGTTGAGATAGAAGATATCCTCAAGGACTATAAGCAACTTCAATGCCCAAAAAATATCGGAGATACCCAAGATCCTTCATTTCAAATTGTTGCTGAAGATGATTTTTAACATATTGAATATGTTCAACATCATTTCCGGTGATTATCATATCATCAACATAGAGTAAAAGAATAGTCTTTCTATCACCAGATGTGTGAATGAACATAGCATAATCATTCTCACTCTGTGAGAAACCTGCAGCAAGAATCACAGTGCGAAATTTTTCAAACCAAGCTCTCGGGGCTTGCTTAAGGCCATAGATAGCCCTACGAAGCTGACAAACATGGTTAGGAGGATGAGGAAACCCTGGTGGTGGCTACATATAAACCTCTTCACGAAGATCACCATGTAGAAAGGCATTCTTGACATCAAGCTGGTAAAGTGGCCATTAACGATTTGCAGCAACAGCTATAAGAACTCGAACAGATGTCATTTTTGCAACAGGAGCAAAAGTTTCTTCATAGTCAAACCCATGTTCCTGTGTAAAGCCACGTGCAACCAGGCGAGCTTTGTACCGTTCTATTGAACCATCAGATCGGGTTTTAATCTTATAAATCCACTTGCAACTAACAGGAATTTTATTAGCGGGTAGAGGCACAATATCCCAGGTATTAGTGCGTTGAAGAGCATCAAGTTCTTCAGACATGGCCGCTTTCCATTCAGGGATGGCGACAGCTTGACGAAAGGATTGTGGCTCTTGATGATTATGTATAGAGACAAGAAAAGTATGATAGTCTGAGGAGAAGGACTGAGAATTTAGACAACCAAAGAATTCTTTTGGTTTGCGAATTCGCAAAGGATATCGTCGTTCGGAAGTGATCGGATCGTCAACCACAGGGGCGGTGGAAGAAGCCTGAATAGACGAAGGAACTGTACTAGTGCCATCCGCAATGACAGTCTGTGAGCAAGAACTATTGTCATGTGAAGTAATCGGGTTTTCACAAGAATGGGGCAAATCTAGGAATGAAAGATTTATCACAGTTGAATGTTTAGAAGTATCACTAGAAATAGTGCGAGTGTAATATGGAATGTCCTCAAAAAATATCACATCACGAGAGACACGAAGACGACGAGCAACTGGATCATAGCATCTATATCCTTTGTGCTCAGGGCTATATCCGAAAAAGACGCAAACAGCAGATTTAGGAGAAAGTTTGTTTCGTTCTGTCGGAGGTAAAAGAACAAGGCAAGTGCACCCAAAAATTTTTAAATGAGAGTAAGTTGGTTGCCTAGAGTACAATCGTCCACTAGGGGAGATGCCGGATAAATTTTTGGAGGGCATGAGATTTATAAGGTAGACGGCGGTGAAAACGGCATCAGCCCAGAATTCGTGAGGAACGGAAGCAGCGATGAGGAGAGAGCGAGCGGTCTCCAAAATATGACGATGTTTTCGCTCTGCCACACCGTTCTGTTGGTGAGCATAGGGACAAGAAAGCTGGGGTAGAGTACCTTGAGAGGCGAGAATGCGTCGAAATTCATGTGATAGGTATTCTCCACCAGAGTCAGATCGAAAAATTTTGATAGAAGCACCAAATTGAGTTTTAATCATAGTAGTAAAATCTTTGTAAATTTTAAGGAGTTCAGAACAGTGGTGCATAAAGTATATCCAAGTAAAACGCGAGAAATCATCAACAAAAATGACATAATACCTATTTCCTATGCATGTAGGAATAGGCGCAGGTCCCCAAACATCGGAATGAATAAGTTCGAAGGCTTTAGTGGTAACAGTTTCACTAGCGGAAAAAGGTTTAGTAGAATGTTTAGCAAGTTTACATTCTAAACATGAAGAAAACTTAACAGATGAAACACTACCGAGAACTCCATTTCTAATTAAAATGTCCAAGTTGTCTTGAGATAAATGACCTAAACGACGATGCCAACGATCAATATCAGAAGAGGTAGACGTCATGCTCACAGACACAAAACCAGATGGAAGATGTAAATGATCCATATAGTACAGTCCATCTTGTCTATGGCCCTGTCCAATCAGCCGCCCTGTTGAACGATCCTGAACAAAGCAAGAGGAAGAGTCGAAAGTGACAGTGCAATTATTATCTGTAATTTGACTAACAGATAATAAATTTAATGAAAAATTAGGGACATGAAAAACAGAGGGTATAGAAAAGCGACCCTGATGGACTGAAGTAGTCAATGCTCCACTGTAAGCAATAGGAAGAGAGGATCCATCTGTAGTAAAAATGTTAATAGGAGTAGATAGAGGGGTAGGTGCCGTAAGAAAAGAGATGTGAGGTGTCATATGAAAGGATGCGCCAGAGTCAAAAATCCAAGAATCCACAGATGTACATGCTGTATGATTGGATGTTGAAAGCGTGCCAAACCCTGATATACTCGATGTCGAGCTATCTGCACTAGAAGCTGGAGGTTGCAGTCGTGAATTGTGAATCATTTGCATTAATTGTGGCATGCTCAATGTAACTGTGTTAGCTACATCATTCGATGCTTCCAAGGATGCAGTGGCAGCGGTAGTAGGTGTGGTGTAATAAGATTGTCGAAAGAGATCTGCATGCTTCTTCTTTCGACATTCTCGAATAGTATGTCCCATTTTATGACAATAATGACACTCAATATTTCGCTTATCCTTTTTCAGAGGACCGGAAGAAAGAGGAGCAATATAGAGTTGAGAGGGAGGTGATGCACCTGCTGCCAAAACAGTTGGCTGAGAAGGTTGAGACGAATGAAGCACGCGAAGTCGAGTTTCTTCAGCAATAAGCTCTGCCAAAGCTGTATCAAGCGTGGGAAGGGGTAACCAATGAAGGAGTTGACCCCGTAAGGCTTCAAATTCTGGTCGTAACCTCATAAGAAATTGAAAGAGGCGTTGTTGGTCGCGCATCAGCTTTTGTTTTGTGGTGCAGTCACAGATAGAGCAAGCTCGACACAGGGGTTGCTCCATAGTCGCAAGTTGACGCCACCGAGTTTGCATGAATGTATAAAACTCCTGTATGGTACTCTCTCCTTGATGGGCAAGGGACAACTCTTGAAATTCGGCATAGGACTGAGCGTAACTTGATTGTTCATATAGACGTTGGAGATGTGCCCACATCTCTCGTGCAGTAGTAAAATTTACTAACTGCATGCGAATGTCAACATCAACAGATGAAGAAATGATTCCACGGGCTCGTCGATCTGCAACAGCCCATTCATTCATTTTCTTTTCTTCTGTTGGTGTTGGAGTGTTATCAATATGGCTCACAAGATCAAGGGCATCAAATAATAGCTTTAGTGAAATAGACCATTCACGGTAATTCATCCCTGTTAGCTTGACATCTAGTTGAGCAAAGGAGGAAACTGATGATGCCATAGAGGAAGTTGCTGTAGTAGGGAGAATAGAAGAAGATGCCATGAAAATTCAAAGATTAGAATAACAACACCTTGACTAGAAAAAAGATGATAATGAAGAAAACTTCTTGCGAGTAGCGGCGCAAACTAGGATTGATCCGACCTGGCTCTGATACCATGATAGAAGTAATTTGAGAATAATGTTCTGTTATTATTCATCATAATGCTCTCTTAATATAGAGAGGTTCTACAAGTTGTACAAGGTAATTTAGAATGAGAATCCTGCAATAAAGGAAATAATAATGATGTATAAGGAAAGACAATTATCCCAAATCAAACCCAAATCAAGTATAATATAGAAGGTTGTAGAATGCGCCATTAATACGTGATGACAGATTTGACCGAAAAAGTTTTCGATTGCGTTCATCTCCATCTTAAAACATCCCTGGTTCGAGATAGTAGTGTACCTGAGAGAGCAAGTTTGAAAGTCCGGATCAGTTCTGCTTTAGTTGGCAAGCTTGGTGTATAGCCCGACAAAATTTTTCTCCATCTCCATTCATTGCCACCGAAGCAGTCTTTCACTCAGTAGGTCTTGTTTTGCACCCCGTTGTAGATGCTAGGGAATTGGGTTCGGAAGGAAGAGTTGCCAAACCAAATGTCCAACCAAAAACACGTCCTATCTCCATCACCAATCGTAAAGCTAATGTCGCTCTTAAAAATATTCCTGGTCCCTAGGACACTCCGTCACCACTGAGAAAAAGGTCTGAATGAAACCCCTTCTTTGAGTGGTCTCCTTTAACTGTAGTAGATTCCCTTCAATAAGGGGGCCCCATATATAGGGCGTGGGAGAGAAGAACCTCCACCACCATTTCGCCAGAAGGGCTATGTTCTGATTTTCTAGATTTATGATCCCGAGACCCCCTTCTTTCTTATCCATGCATACAGTCTTCCAGTTTACCAAACAGCGACCCCTAATGATGTTGGTCCTACCTTTCCAGAAAAAAGCCCTCCGAAGAGTATCGATGCGGCGTAATACCCATTTGGGTGCTCTGAAGACAAAGAGATAATAGAGAGGTACGTGTTGGCTATTTATTTATGGGTTAAAATAGGTCCAACGTCCTGCCCCGTGACAATAGGCCTAGGAGACTAATAAGTTGAGTTGGGTGAGCCTAATAAGTTGAGTGGGGCTGCGGTCCACAATAGACCTAACGGCAAGAGGCCCAACAATAGACCCAACGTCTTGGGTTGAGTCCGGTCGAGACCCGTGGGCGCTATGTCTGTACGCTTTAAGTGAATTGGTTGCGTATTTCTAATAGCTCGAGCTTTTGGAATTAATGGTTAGCGCCAACGATCCGACAAGTGATATCAGAGACAGTGGCACGGGTTCGATTCCCACACGGTGCAGGTGTCACGCCCCGGGGTCGAAACTGCGACCCGGTCTCGCCAACAGATCCGCCACCTATGCTAAAACCCGCATAGGCGAAGCGTCTAACCTACAAAAGATAGTACTATAGCTACACAAATATCAGAGCTGAAATAAAATGCTGTAGAATAAAATCCAATCACTGTACAACATGAAATAAAGTACAATATCCATTTCTTCGAATACAGGTAATCCACATACAATGTCCTCACTACAGCATCTCTCAACTATAAAAGGAAAGAAACTAAAACTATAGTACATCAGTCTCAACTCTGTCTCTCCAAATACAAAAGATCTCCCTCTAAGGATAACAGTAAATATCAGCCAACAGCTATCAGGAATCTCCAGCCAGGGGATACAGCTACACACATCGGGTGGTACAGATCTAGCTCGTGACTCCCTCGCCCCGAACAACGACCGAAGATCAGCAACTCCAATGAGGACTCTGCAAAACAGGGGGGAGAAAAGAAGAGGAAACAACAGTGGGGGTGAGAACCACTAGTAAACCAGTAGCCTCCCCCTGTGGGTAAAGCCTCAAGCTCCGGCGTACCCACTAAGTCTACTAGAGGCAAGAAAAGGGCAAGGGGGTAAAGCTGTAACAGAACTACTGAATAAAAGGGGAAACCACCACAAGTATGCCTCTAAATGCAATACCGAAGGAAATGACGGTATGAATGCATCGGAAAACAGATCCTGACCAAATAGACCCAATCTAGACACCAGTAAAAACTGGTACTGCCTGCTCTGCTGTCGAACTCAAGAACTCAGTAGGGGACCAGCACACAAGGCTGAAATCCCAAGGTGCCCGGCGCTCGGCACGGTGTAAAGCCTACTCCGGAGTGGCACTCGAGGGGAGCGACCCACACGAGTAAAGTATCACTGTATCAAGCATCTCTGTAACCACTGTCTCATAATAGCAGGACTGGATCATGACTATGATCAAAGTGGGAAACTCCGTCCACTAATGAAACCCCGATCCGATACAATAATACTCAAAAGTGGGAAATACCATCCACTAGAGAAATCTGATACCCAATCTGATGCAATAGTAAACATCCGGTCAACCGCCCAAAGTCCGCGGTCACCGCAATAACCCACAACCCACAATTGGGTAAAATAATCAAGATCCGGTCAACCGCCTACTGTCCGCGGTTGCCGCAATAACCCACAATCCACATCAAGTACACCCTATCTCTGACCCTCAGGTCCCGGCTACACTATCCCAAACCTCTGCTCGAACTCGAGCAACATGACTCAAAAGTCTAAATAAGAAGGAGAAAGAAAGCAATCATGGTTTCTCCTAAGTCAAATCCCAATATGATAGTGTAGCAATAAAATAGTGGCCTATCTAGATGTCCAAATAAGCATGCAAAAGTCCTCATGCAATGTGAAAGGGAGAATATGTCAAATAACAGTTTACATGTGTAATAATTAATAATATCCACATAAATATCACCATCAGGCTAAAATCATCAGTCGACTACACATGTATAAGATCCCTGTTCCATAATAATTCCCAGAGTGAAACCCGCACATTGATATATCATTATGTCCCAACAGTTAATCCATTTAATCCGTTTTTCATAAAATCTGGGTGCTAATGTAGCATGTTAATTATCACAATTAAGTATGTCCCCGCAATCATGTCCCCTCAGTGATATTATCCCAAAACATGCTATATCCACATAATTAATCCCCCAAAGATAGGCTCACATGTATATCAGTCAATTAGGCATGATAATCAAACAATATGCTCAATAGTGGGGTTTTCTAATAAACTTAGTGAGTAAGTCAGATATAGAGGCAAGCAACAACCACCCACCTGAAGCGCTAACTGTCCGGGTCCGTACAGCTGAAAATACCAAAAACTCCAATCCTGCGCTCCAACAAGTACAGTATACCCGAAACACTCCTGGCACAACACAAAGTCCACTAAATACATTTAGGTTCCCAAATATTGCTTTAATTAACCCATACAACAACAGTCCCGAAACTGTTAAATTATCACCTGCAGAAAGTGCCCAGAAAAATCCCATAAAAATATCACAGCGATCCTCGCATCGATAGCTTCGAAACGGTACCTTGCACGCCCAAATCCGAGTTCGGTAAGTCAAGTTATAAATTCGGCAAGGTGGTAATCCAAACATCAAACTGTGAAGAAAAACTGCACACTGTACACTGAGAAAACAGTAATTTTCACCTTCGAGACAATTTTCTAAAATTCCAGAAAAATCACCACTGTGTTCCTCGCGACGAGTAGATCAAAATCGACTCTTGAATCGCCTCGATCCGATGTTCCTAGGCTGAGATATAAATTCGGCAAGTTGGTGCTGTCCAAAATCCACCACAGAAAAATGGGGGTCAAAGATGCCTCGGGAAACGTGCCAAAAGTGCGAAACGGAGCGAAGCGATCAACACGAAAATCGAAGCCTTACCTCTTAGGAACACGCTGTCGAAGAAATCGTCCAAAAACTCCTCCTGGTTTGCTCACAGTGAATTTTTGAATAATCTGCGACGGTAATGGGCCGAAATGGGGGAAAACCGAGGCGAACTGTAAAAATGATATCGCCGTTGCCGAGCTTCCAGATATTCTGAGAATCCACCAGGAGATCAAGGGCACCAAGGGGAACAACTTTCATATACAACTCTCCCTCTCATTCCCTCTCTACAGCTCGGAAAAGAAAGGAGAAGAGGGGAGTGGGCTGCCTTATATAGGCCCACCAAACAAATCCAAAAATGACCAATGGGTCCTAATTTCGGGCGCCCGAAACATTTCGGGCGCAAACAGTGCGGCCCGGCCCGAACATTCGGGCGCGCACAGTAGCCGGCCCACGCGGCCCACACCCGCACACCCGATCCGGTCGGACCGCGTGACCGTCCGACCCGCTCCACGCGCTGACACGTGTCCCCGAACACCGAACAGGGATCCGGCCGCTCCCCTCGCGCCACGTGGCCGTCCTCTGGTCAACGGGCAGTTGGCGCCCGCCAATGGCGGGCGCCACGTGGCGCCCGCGTGCGCCACCTGCCGCCGTGCCCGCCACGCCAGCCGGCCGCCGCCTGCCGCCTGCCGCCTGCGCGCCTGACGCCGCCGCCTGCCGCCCGTACGCGCACAGTGACGCGCCCAATCCCCGCGCGCCACGTGTCCAGCCAAATACCCGCTGAACCCGGTGCACAGAAACCCCAAACACCGAACCACTAAACATATGCCACGTGTCCCTCTCCGGTCCACCGTACACCGCGCACCGCCCGCGCCTGCCGCGCACAGTGGCGCGCCCAATCCCCGCGCGCCACGTGTCACCCTTTCACTCGCTGCACCCGGTGCACCCGACTACATGAACCGAACCAATAGGAAGATGCCACGTGTTCTCCCGCCCGGTCCACCGTGCACACCACAGCTCCGTAGACCGAGACCAGTGAGCCACCCAATCCAGTCATGCCACGTGGCACCCCGCTCTGGTGCACGCCGGCGCGTGGACCGCGCCCTGCCCGCGCCCCTGCCCGCGCGCTGCGCGCTGCCCGCGCCTGCCCGCCGCCGTGCTGCCGCCTGCCCGAGGCCGCGCCGCCGCCCTCCGCCGCTGCCCGCCGCCGCCGGCGATCGCCGGAGTTACTGTTCCGGCGGTGAACAGTAACCCGTGCCCAAAAACATCAAGTGGGTAGTCCATTTTGACCGTTTTCGCGCGCTGAATCCGAATTTGACGTCCGTTTCGCCAAATTCCAACTCTAAAAATTGCCGAAGGCACCCGGAAATGCGTTCTTAGTCCAAACTTCGTGCGGAGCCCAATTTAAATATCCGATTCGCGCGAAACCACTTCTAAACCCTCCACGGGGTCCTCCGATCACTCACATGATCCATATAAGCCCGAAGTCCAACACTTGTGTCCAATTATGCCCCAAACACCTCCAACACACCATGTAGGCCTCCAACAGCCACCCCAACGCACTGTAGCAGCTCTGCGGAGATCCGGGTCATCACATCCTCCCCCACTAAAAGAAAGTTTCGTCCTCGAAACTAAAGTCGTTCCTCAACACGGAATCTCAACCAAATAAAGGGGGTAAACATCCAATCATCCACCACTCAAGCTCCCAAGGCTGACAAGTACCTCCTCCAAAGGCGCGATGCGGTCCTCGGGTCTCCAACTAGAACAAGATAAAGGCGGGCACTCCAGAAAAACCGCACCAACTCAACCAAGTGCAGCTGGGCTAACTGCTCGAGCTACCAAGTAATCTGCATCGGTACAAGCCTCCGCTCTTCCCAGGGCCTCAGATGATCCAACCACAAGTCCATCGGCACAACAAGCTCGATCCAAGTACCTCTGTACTCCCGGGCATCCGATATAGGTCCTCCAACTGATCACGTAAACTCTGATCTCTAATCCAAAACCATCAGGGTGTAGAAACACCTCCCCAACTCTCGGGCATCAGCACACAACAATAAGCAGTTGGAAGAACCAGATCGCAAATCAATCTTCGAGAAGGTCCAGTACCCTTGCAGATGGTAAATCCAATCCTCCAGGCTCGAAAAAGGGTAACTGCTCCAGACGGTCACCTCATCAAATTTCGGGAGTTGTATCCTCAACTCCCAAACCAGTGACATGCAAGGCAACTCCGAGAGAAAAAGAGCCCTCAGTGACACCATCATACGCCACATCTGCCTCGACAGTCCACACAGCGCCAGCTGTGGCATCAACAAGCTCGACCTCTGACAGCTTTCCTGCTCCAGGTATCCGCCACCACAGTGGCCCTATCAGGGTGATATTGGATGCTTGCCACAAATCCAACTGTAGCTTCATAGCTACTATGGGAGGCATCACAGTATCTCACAAATCCATCTCCCAACACTGGCGATGCTGAAATCAGGGCTGGTATCAATCTCATCACCAATTCGTCAAGCTCTGCTGGCACTATCCGGCTCACAAGCTCCTCACCTCAACAAATAACTGCCGGTCTCAGCCATTCTCGCATAGCATCCTTTTTGGCCGGACTTCCACCACCGCCTCTTATGGCTAGACTAAGTGATCCAAGAAGATATGCTCTCGAAGCTAAAACTTGTACCACAACAACTTGGCATACAGCTTCTTCCTCGCAGACCTTGTTACACCATCTACCAGTGCTCCACCAGCTCTAAACCATACAGAGATGGGGTAAAATCAAAATATCCCGGAAGAATATCTCAAATAATTCTTCCAAGTGCAGCAAGAAGACACAATTCCTCAGATCTCAAGACGACATGGCCTTAGTCATTCCAGTTGTCCTTACTGCACTCATAATGCCCCTACCGGGTCCAGAACACCATCTTGGCGGGATACACAACTGTATGATCCCAAAGATACCTGCATCCAAAGCAGACCACTGTCGGGGTATAACTCCATCAAAAGGTCCTAAATAATATCCAGACCTGCCTGCGGTCATCCCACACAAGGACCCTCACTGTCGTGTGTCCACGACGTGACATCACCACCGTGTATCAACGGTGTGGCATCACCACCGTACATCAACGGGGTGGCACTAGGTTGAACAGACCCTCGATCCATCAGATCCTGCGACTGCGCCATCAGCTCTGTCGGCTCTACAGGTGATATCCAATGAGGTGCTATCGGGGTTGGCGTGGTTCCCTGAACCACGTCAATCGCAATCTCAATCTCCCTAATCGACGGCATCATTATCAGCTCCGGTGGAATCACACCCGGGATCTCATGATGACAGGGATATCCTTGCGTCCCGGTGCCGCCGTAAGCACCTCTCGCATTGTCGCTACAACTTGTGTGCTCTGACTGTCTCAAAGAACAAGTCTCTAATGTCTGCTTGCAGAAGATCATAACCTTCTCTCTCCGCAGTCATACACCATGTGGCACTGTGCCAACCAATCCCACGCACTGGGTCAAACACTGACCAGGTACAACTACCAATAAGTTTGCCGATACCACTCGAGGTCTCAACTGCACTGGACATGATCCACAAGCCTCCCCCACATGCACCACCCCAACAGGAACCTGTACCTCTCGTGCATGTGGTAACAAATCTACCTCTAGTCCATGCAGGAATGCAACATGCTCTAACTTTGACTGCTGTGATGAAATCACACCTGCGACGACCCGATCCACTGCCTTGGTGCCCTCCACCCAGGCAGCACAGTCTCAACCGCTCAATAGGTGGTCGTCACTTAATCTGCCTGAAAATCAAGGCTATCCACAAAAGGAGCACAATTCTCCGCCTTTGCTCACACTGAGGCAAGGAATAAAGCCCTTCGCAGACAACAATCCACGCTACCGCTGCGCCACTCTGATGACGATGCTGATGCTGCCACCGGGGTCCACCTGACCTCTGACATCTCAGAAAATCCATTATCGCAATCGTCATATAACAAAACACAATTAATTCCTGCAATTCCTCATTCAATTATCCTTACTCAGCTCACCCCTCAAGCACATCTATTGTACCCCAAACATGCAGGTTAATAATCACAAAGGGTAACCTTCCTTTGGGTAAGCTTTACATAATCCGTCCACAAGGATGTCCACCATCTAGGGAAGGAAAAAGAGGGGGTCTCTGCCAACCGATCTGTCCCCCAACACTTAGCGCCAGGTGCCTCCATCCAGAACTCGCCTCTGGCGGCAGATCCCTATCCCAAGGAACTGCAACAGTACGCTCCATACACAATGCCTACTCCATCGAGGCATCCAAAATTCAAAATCCAAAACAGAGGGATCAGATAAACTAAAAGGGTATCCTGGCGCAATCCACTCCCAGTTGCACACATCCTACGCGCTTCGTCCCTCGAAACCTGGAGCGTACAGTTCAACAACTGCATAAACTTTCTAGCACAGGGAGACTCTCAATTGATCACTCCATCACCACCAACCACGATTCTGCCTCCAAAGGCTCCAACTCAATCCATAAATCGGGGTGGTTCATCTGCCAAAACTGGCTCCATCCATCAATGATGTCCCACAACTCATCCACTATCAGCAATCCACCCCGCCTCGGTGCTGCAACACAAAACATTAGCACGGAGGGGGCCACTCGCTCCATCGGCGCCTCAGAAATCACTGCCGCTGAGAATACTGTAACCAGGTGGTCTCAGGAGAAAAACACTGTCGGGCTGCCCACTGCTCCGACAACTGTGTCACCTAGACCAGCGGCTCACTCTGCCGCTGATATACCTCTGACAATCCTGCCATCGGGGCCTGAAGCTCTCTAACCTCAATCCGGTATCCGGCCCAAAAACAATCCGCTCAAGCTCCACTGCTGCGACGAGTGCACACCAATCCGCACAACGCGTCGGGGAGACACCGCTCACCACGACCAACTGCACCACAGCACAAAACAAAACTCGACCCAATCCGGCGAGAGTCTAGAGCATGTCAACCGTTCCGCCGCATTATGTTGTCTGCAGCCAACATAATTGCTTAGGAGAATAAACATGCCAATCACCCATCCCATCACTCGGGAGAGGTATAAAACTCAATCAGGACTCTCGCTAAAATCACGACTCTCACGAAGTCATCCTAGGGTCCAACCATAAGCCTAGGGTTTCTACAGTCCCAACTGACCTATCCCTAAGCTCTGATACCAACTTAATCTGTCACGCCCCGGGGTCGAAACTGCGACCCGGGCTCGCCAACAGATCCGCCACCTATGCTAAAACCCGCATAGGCGAAGCGTCTAACCTGCAAAAGATAGTACTATAGCTACACAAATATCAGAGCTGAAATAAAATGCTGTAAAATAAAATCCAATCACTATACAACATGAAATAAAGTACAATATCCATTCCCTCAAATACAGATAATCATCATACAATGTCCTCAGTACAGCATCTCTCAACTATAAAAGGAGATAAACTAAAACTATAGTACATCAGTCTCAACTCTGTCTCTCCAAATACAAAAGATCTCCCTCCAAGGATAACAGTAAAATCAGCCAACAGCTACAGGAATCTCCAACCAGGGGATACAGCTACACTCCTCGGGTGGTACAGATCTAGCTCGTGACTCCCTCGCCCCGAACAACGACCGAAGATCAGCAACTCCAATGAGGACTCTGCAAAACAGGGGGGAGAAAAGAAGAGGAAACAACAGTGGGGGTGAGAACCACTAGTAAACCAGTAGCCTCCCCCTGTGGGTAAAGCCTCAAGCTCCGGCGTACCCACTAAGTCTACTAGAGGCAAGAAAAGGGCAAGGGGGTAAAGCTGTAACAGAACTACTGAATAAAAGGGGAAACCACCACAAGTATGCCTCTAAATGCAATACCGAAGGAAATGACGGTATGAATGCATCGGAAAACAGATCCTGACCAAATAGACCCAATCTAGACACCAGTAAAAACTGGTACTGCCTGCTCTGCTGTCGAACTCAAGAACTCAGTAGGGGACCAGCACACAAGGCTCGAAATCCCAAGGTGCCCGGCGCTCGGCACGGTGTAAAGCCTACTCCGGAGTGGCACTCGAGGGGAGCGACCCACACGAGTAAAGTATCACTGTATCAAGCATCTCTGTAACCACTGTCTCATAATAGCAGGACTGGATCATGACTATGATCAAAGTGGGAAACTCCGTCCACTAATGAAACCCCGATCCGATACAATAATACTCAAAAGTGGGAAATACCATCCACTAGAGAAATCTGATACCCAATCTGATGCAATAGTAAACATCCGGTCAACCGCCCAAAGTCCGCGGTCACCGCAATAACCCACAACCCGCAATTGGGTAAAATAATCAAGATCCGGTCAACCGCCTACTGTCCGCGGTTGCCGCAATAACCCACAATCCACATCAAGTACACCCTATCTCTGACCCTCAGGTCCCGGCTACACTATCCCAAACCTCTGCTCGAACTCGAGCAACATGACTCAAAAGTCTAAATAAGAAGGAGAAAGAAAGCAATCATGGTTTCTCCTAAGTCAAATCCCAATATGATAGTGTAGCAATAAAATAGTGGCCTATCTAGATGTCCAAATAAGCATGCAAAAGTCCTCATGCAATGTGAAAGGGAGAATATGTCAAATAACAGTTTACATGTGTAATAATTAATAATATCCACATAAATATCACCATCAGGCTAAAATCATCAGTCGACTACACATGTATAAGATCCCTGTTCCATAATAATTCCCAGAGTGAAACCCGCACATTGATATATCATTATGTCCCAACAGTTAATCCATTTAATCCGTTTTTCATAAAATCTGGGTGCTAATGTAGCATGTTAATTATCACAATTAAGTATGTCCCCGCAATCATGTCCCCTCAGTGATATTATCCCAAAACATGCTATATCCACATAATTAATCCCCCAAAGATAGGCTCACATGTATATCAGTCAATTAGGCATGATAATCAAACAATATGCTCAATAGTGGGGTTTTCTAATAAACTTAGTGAGTAAGTCAGATATAGAGGCAAGCAACAACCACCCACCTGAAGCGCTAACTGTCCGGGTCCATACAGCTGAAAATACCAAAAACTCCAATCCTGCGCTCCAACAAGTACAGTACACCCGAAACACTCCTGGCACAACACAAAGTCCACTAAATACATTTAGGTTCCCAAATATTGCTTTAATTAACCCATACAACAACAGTCCCGAAACTGTTAAATTATCACCTGCAGAAAGTGCCCAGAAAAATCCCATAAAAATATCACAGCGATCCTCGCATCGATAGCTTCGAAACGGTACCTTGCACGCCCAAATCCGAGTTCGGTAAGTCAAGTTATAAATTCGGCAAGGTGGTAATCCAAACATCAAACTGTGAAGAAAAACTGCACACTGTACACTGAGAAAACAGTAATTTTCACCTTCGAGACAATTTTCTAAAATTCCAGAAAAATCACCACTGTGTTCCTCGCGACGAGTAGATCAAAATCGACTCTTGAATCGCCTCGATCCGATGTTCCTAGGCTGAGATATAAATTCGGCAAGTTGGTGCTGTCCAAAATCCACCACAGAAAAATGGGGGTCAAAGATGCCTCGGGAAACGTGCCAAAAGTGCGAAACGGAGCGAAGCGATCAACACGAAAATCGAAGCCTTACCTCTTAGGAACACGCTGTCGAAGAAATCGTCCAAAAACTCCTCCTGGTTTGCTCACAGTGAATTTTTGAATAATCTGCGACGGTAATGGGCCGAAATGGGGGAAAACCGAGGCGAACTGTAAAAAAGTTATCGCCGTTGCCGAGCTTCCAGATATTCTGAGAATCCACCAGGAGATCAAGGGCACCAAGGGGAACAACTTTCATATACAACTCTCCCTCTCATTCCCTCTCTACAGCTCGGAAAAGAAAGGAGAAGAGGGGAGTGGGCTGCCTTATATAGGCCCACCAAACAAATCCAAAAATGACCAATGGGTCCTAATTTCCGGGCACCCGAAACATTTTGGGCGCAAACAGTGCGGCCCGGCCCGAACATTCGGGCGCGCACAGTAGCCCGGCCCACGCGGCCCACACCCGCACACCCGATCCGGTCGGACCGCGTGACCGTCCGACCCGCTCCACGCGCTGACACGTGTCCCCGAACACCGAACAGGCAACCCGGCCGCTCCCCTCGCGCCACGTGGCCGTCCTCTAGTCAACGGGCAGTTGGCGCCCGCCAATGGCGGGCTGCCACGTGGCGCCCGCGTGCGCCACCTGCCCGCCGTGCCCGCCACGCCAGCCGGCCGCCGCCTGCCGCCTGCCGCCTGCGCGCCTGACGCCGCCGCCTGCCGCCCGTACGCGCACAGTGACGCGCCCAATCCCCGCGCGCCACGTGTCCAGTCCAAATACCCGCTGAACCTGGTGCACAGAAACCCCAAACACCGAACCACTAAACATATGCCACGTGTCCCTCTCCGGTGCACCGTACACCGCGCACCGCCCGCGCCTGCCGCGCACAGTGGCGCGCCCAATCCCCGCGCGCCACGTGTCCACCCTTTCACTCGCTGCACCCGGTGCACCCGACTACATGAACCGAACCAATAGGAAGATGCCACGTGTTCTCCCGCCCGGTCCACCGTGCACACCACAGCTCCGTAGACCGAGACCAGTGAGCCACCCAATCCAGTCATGCCACGTGGCACCCCGCTATGGTGCACGCCGGCGCGTGGACCGCGCCCTGCCCGCGCCCCTGCCCGCGCGCTGCGCGCTGCCCGCGCCTGCCCGCCGCCGTGCTGCCGCCTGCCCGAGGCCGCGCCGCCGCCCTCCGCCGCTGCCCGCCGCCGCCGGCGATCGCCGGAGTTACTGTTCCGGCGGTGAACAGTAACCCGTGCCCAAAAACATCAAGTAGGTAGTCCATTTTGACCGTTTTCGCGCGCTGAATCCGAATTTGACGTCCGTTTCGCCAAATTCCAACTCTAAACATTGCCGAAGGCACCCGGAAATGCGTTCTTAGTCCAAACTTCGTGCGGAGCCCAATTTAAATATCCGATTCGCGCGAAACCACTTCTAAACCCTCCACGGGGTCCTCTGATCACTCACAGGGTCCATATAAGTCCGAAGTCCAACACTTATGTCCAATCATGCCACAAACACCTCCAACACACCATGTAGGCCTCCAATGGCCACCCCAACGCACTGTAGCAGCTCTGCGGAGATCCGGGTCATCACATCAGGTGTTGAGGAGGGGGGGGGATTGTTGGCTATTTATTTATGGGTTAAAATAGGTCCAACGTCCTGCCCCGTGACAATAGGCCCAGGAGACTAATAAGGTGAGTTTGGTGAGCCTAATAAGTTGAGTGGGGCTGCGGTCCACAATAGACCTAACGGCAAAATGCCCAACAATAGACCCAACGTCTTGGGTTGAGTCCGGTCGAAACCCGTGGACGCTGTGTCTGTACGCTTTAAGTGAATTGGTTGCGTATTTCTAATAGCTCGAGCTTTTGGAATTAATGGTTAGCGCCAACGATCGATCCGACAGTACGTAGGTTTGAGAGTATCGAATTAACCAAAATAAGTCGCCCTCCTTGTGAGAGGAGTTTTGTCTGCCACCCTTCTATCCTCTTCTCAATTCTGCTTATGATTTTCCACCAATCATCCTTTTGGATACGACCTTTCGACAATGGAAAACCAAGATACCTGATCGGGAACGAACCCAGTTTACACTCTAGCAACTCCGCGAGTCTCTGCCCCTTATGAGCCCTTTTGCTTAGGTAGAATAATTTTGATTTGTTCCTGTTTATCTTGAGACCGGATGCCCACTCAAATAATTGCCACACGAAACGGAGATTTCTCACTTGCCTTTTCTTCGCCTCACAGAGAAAAATGGTGTCGTCAGCGTACTGAATGATCACAATTTTAGCCTCGTCTATTGGACCTACGCCTTTGATGAGATTGTTACCTGAAGCTCTTTCTATCATTTTGTACCTTTCGCCACTAACAGAAAGAGAAGTGGAGACAGAGGGTCTCCCTGACGTAGACCCCTCTTCAACCTGATCCATTTCGAGGGGACCCCATTGAACAAAATTGCACCTTTAGCGTTTGCTATACACTGATCAATCCACCCGCACCATTTCGCGTTCGCCCTGAGCTATTTTAGGATGCTTCTAAGGAAGCCCCAGTTCACCCTATCAAAAGTCTTTTCAAAGTCGGCTTTGATACCTACCGATTCATTCCGTATTTTAGAGCACCAACTGATGATCTCATTTGCTGAAACGAAAGAGTCCAGAATAAGTCTTCCCTTTAGAAAGGCCGTCTGCGAAGGAGAGATGATCTTATCCATCACCTACTATAGTCTGTTGGGGAGAACTTTGGATATAATCTTTTGCACACTATTAATAAGGCAGATCGGTCTGAAGTCGTTAGCTGTTTTAGATCCTTCTTTCTTGGAAATGAGACAGATATGCGAGTAATCTATGGAATAGGAATTCAAGGTACCGTCGTACAAATCTCCAAAAATATTGCAAAGATCAACTTTAATCACGTCCCAAAAGCTTACCAAAGATTTCTATATGGTTATGACAAGTAGTGTGTGTTAGCTAGATTTCCTAAAAAAAATATTTTTCAGTCAATTTGATTACTAGACTAAAAGTATTTTTTCTCAATTTTTTTTCTAAATTTTATAAAAACAAATAGTGAATTTGTCTTTAAAAATTTTTCATATTAAAAATAAAATTGGAGAAATAATTTGGCATGTTTTTTTAAAAATCACAAAAGTATACATCTGATTTTAGATGTACAATATATATTTTATTCATTTGTATACATCTGATTTTAGGTGTTGGATATACACTTTATTCATTCTGAGATTAACAATTTTTTATTAATCATTTCAAAATGATTAATAAAATTTATTTCACTTCAAAATAAATGAGATATAAAAATTTCCAATGAATAATATATATTTTCCACAAAGGAAATGGAATTTGTAGCATTTTCCAATCATGTTGTATCTTTTCACTGAACAAACCACATCACCATGAGTATTGGTTTTGTCATTTCCCTTGTACTATGGGTGCTTTGATTTCTCCCACACCCAATTTCCCTCTCCCCCACCCCAACCCCACCCCCCTCCCCCCTCCCCCCTCCCCCCCAAAAAAAAAAAAAAAAATCTTAATTCACCCAAAAGGATTCCTCCATAGGACATAGCTAATAATATAGTTTCTATAGCCTTGTTCACCTCCTCCTCTTCTCTATATTCCTCTCCCTCTCATGGGCAAACTAAAACTCATCCTAACTCTCACTCTACTACTCTTCATCAACCAAACCCCCATCAAAGGTATAATAATATATTCCATGCACACTTTTACACATGAACCAAGCAAATTATACATAATATATGTATACATATACATAGTTTAATTTATTTAGTATAGTTAACGAAATGTCGAGTTTATGTTTTGATGTGTATGTTTTACCTTCTATGCACACATGTAGGAGGGGCATCAGCGCCGCGATCGCGAGCAGTGGTGCATGAGTACTTGCCCGTCAGGCCCGTCGATAACGCTCCGATCAACACGGCGGCCTTCGACCCCTTCCAATTGTGTCTCGGGTGCCGCTGCTGCGCGGCAAACACGCCACCGATTGCCTCGACACCTCCTGCTGCTTCGGCATCG
>CM054938.1:2989355-3001761 GCA_029168755.2 Tillandsia fasciculata | reverse complement strand
TTGTTCCCACCGTCAAAAAAGAGAGAAGAGATCATGAGACCTCCACGCACATTGTGGCTATCGTCGTTGTCGGTGTGCCTTCACTTTTTTTTCTCCATTTTTTTTTTCTTGCTTTTTCAAAATATAAGGTAATAATTTATTTTTATTTCTTTATCTTTTTGACTACAGGTCATCTAGGAAAATTATCAATCAATTCTTATATATTTAATTACTTGATTTTTTTTCCATCTATTTTCATATTTCTTTTTTTTTTCTTTTTCAATTTTAAATTTCAATTTTTTTTTTTTTTTTTTTTTTTTTATCTCAACAACACAACTCTTTATAACATTATATATATAAAGTAATAGATATATGTTAGTTCCTAATATCAAAAAAAGAATTGTCAATAGGGGCATCTTTCTGT
The DNA here is from genome assembly GCA_029168755.2 of Tillandsia fasciculata. Lineage (NCBI taxonomy): Eukaryota > Viridiplantae > Streptophyta > Magnoliopsida > Poales > Bromeliaceae > Tillandsia > Tillandsia fasciculata. Next base: position 3,001,358 of record CM054938.1, on the reverse strand, counting down.
GTTAATTAAGTAATAGACCAAACTTTGTCCCTTTCTTTGTACATTTAGTTGGGTATTAAGTATGCTATTATCCAACAAGGAGACACTGATCATTATTTTTTCTTGTTTTTTTTTTTTTTTTTTTGTCATTTTACGGAAACATGCAATGCGAAGAAGAAGAAGCAAAAGACAATAACTTCACCCACCTTTCATATTTCTTGATTCTTGTTAAAACTATTTTTCATGCTAGTTAAGGCCGATTTTTTGGGTAAGAACGATCAATTAGAGTTAATACAAGTGTTTGTAAGCTCAAAAAGATGGTAGGTTTAACACTTCACGTGTGTTTCATTGTACGTACGTACGTAAGAACATGCGAGTGTTAGAACTATTTTGGAGTTATTTTTTACTAGATTAATCTCTTAGATAATAATTCTAATTACAAGTAGTTTGGAGGCTTATTGTACTCATTAACTAATACCTTGTGAAGTATGATTTGTTGCCCGTTATATATTTTTGACTCTTGATTTCGATCATGTGGTGGCCAAAATGGAGATATATTATTCTGCAAAATTAATTGTTGGAAAGGAAAATATAGGATGATATTGATTATTGGGAAGTTTAAGAGGAGTTTTTTTGGAACGCATGTACCATTTGGTTAGATAATAAGATTTATCATAAAAATTATTCCAACAAAATATAAAGTGTTTCTTTAAGCATAAAATGATAACTGTTGCTATTCTTTTCAAATTTTGCACCCATATAATTAATTATAACAAAATATTGTGATTTTGACATAAATAATTTACACACGGTTAACTTATAAGGGACTGAGGAACGAGGGACTAAGGAACGAATAGATTACCGTATTTTTAGAATAGAATAAATTAAATTTTAGCGGGAATTTGATATGCTAAAAATTGTGATATTTTTCATCTTTGTTTGAATCACTTAATTTCTTTATGTTTACTTCGATGTTTCAAAAATAGCACATGTACAATAAAAAAAAAAATTATATTAACTTCCAAAAGAATCCAAAGACCCACATGCTTATTATATATTTTTAAATTTTTTTGGAGGAACCAAATATTATTGTTATGTACGTGCAAGTGTGACAACTCAATATTAAATTAAATTAAACTGAAAAAAATAACTTTTAAATACCAACATAAAGCTCCAGGATTAATTATTATCAAATAATTAATGGGGTTTTATTACTCACACGTTCTCTCCAACTGTCACTGCAACAAGATTCATTTATTTAATCGTATCAAACGAGAAACCATGTTCTTTTTTGCTTTTAAAGTACAGCTAACTAACTATTTACTCACTATATATATATATATATAATTTTTTAACTGTACTATTATTTTTATATATTTTTATACAAAGTTAAAGTCGATTCATTTGGAGGTAAAGATGCATCATAAAAAGTAGGATCATACTCGAATGGGAGTAGCAAAAATATTTGTTTGAATAGGCGTGAAACAAAAAAATATATATGAGAATGGTCAACTTTATAGTAACACAGCTTATAGTGTATGTATATACTTTATTTTTACCTTTTTAATTAGGGTTGTGACTTTGATTAGTTAATGATAGTTAGAAGGTACATTAGAACTAATCAAAAATAAATTACGAGGGAATCTATGGTAAGAGTTTTCGCGTATGTGTATATATATGCGCCTTAAAGTATATATATGTATATAAATAAACAAAAGTTGATAATATAATGAAGAGTAAGTATATTTATTTATACACTCCATGTTGTTGGATATGAATAGAATATTGATGTTGTTATGAATTAATTAAAATGCTTGCATGGGAAGTGGATGCCTTTTCCTTCACAATCGAAAAGAAAAATGAATGATTTAAATTGAGTAAACTTGTTAAACATAGCTTAGGATATCTCAATTTAAAATCAAATTTCATGATCTAAATATTTAATGTTCAAATTCTTAATTAATTTGTGCAAATTATATTTAACCCCTAAACTAGTAAACACGTCGTATTGACTGTTTAAATATAATTATTAATTTGAAAGTTTTTGATGCATGGGTAACCAGCAATATTGAAACAATACAAACTCGTTTTCTAGTGATTTTAAATATTAAAATATCATATTTAGTGGTATGAATTGTTATATAAAATTAATAATCTAATATATATATATATATATATATTGATCTAAGAAGAGAAAAATAGTTTACCCTCAAATCCAAAGTGTGCTATAGCCATTTTAGATATATGCATTTAAAAGACCCCAATTTAAAATACCATGAGAAGAACACATTGGCAAATATATCATCATTAAATGACATTATTAATAGATAAGTTAAAACAAAAAGGATTGATTGCATATATGTTCTTGAAAATATATCGATTAGTAAATATATTCCTACAAAATTCAACTTTTTATATTTATCCCTTCAAAAATCTAACGTTATTCATATTTATCCCTACCGTCTATATCTGTAAAAAAAATTTAGTTAATCATAAATTAAATACTTAACATTGGTTAGTGAATAAAGTAAATTTATATTTTTACCTTTTTTATATTATAACCCACTAATAAGATAGGCCATACCATTTTGAAGATGAATGACCACCATGGAAACCCTCCCTCCCGCGATCATACTAGTGGTACCTCTTTTTCTTCTTTCGCTTCCTCTTTCCTTTCTTCCCCTTCATCTTCCTCTTTCTTTTTTCCTCCTACTAGTTTTGAACTCATAATTAGGGTATTTCGGTCTCGAATCACCTACGATCAAAATATTATATAGATAAAGAAGAAAACGAGTGAGAGAAGAGGTAAAAATTATTGGTGGATTGGGTCCGATGATATTGGGTTTTTTTTTTAGAGAATGACATTTTTGCACTAATTCTAAGAGTTTGACTTTTGGAGAGATATATTTATAAGGACAAAATTGATATTTTAGCTATATTCTGTTAAAAAATAAACAGTGATCTAACGATAACAAACTAGAGAGATATATGAATAACTTAAGACTTTTGAAGAAAAAAAATATAAAAAGTTGAAGTTTATAAGAATATATTTATTATTCGATATATTTATAGAAATCTGAATGAAATTAACCTAAATAAATATGTATTTTGAAACTCAAAATGTGTATATGTATAAGAAGGCTAATTATTTTGGCAATTAATTACCAATAATGTTTGAGACAGTTACAACATTTATAATATGAAATATCACAAGATATAACCTAACCACTACAAAGCAAATTAAGGCCCATGCACATTATTATTAATATTTTTTGGAATAAACATTAAAGAGCGCTGTTCCTCCCCTGCAGCTTGTATGCATCAGATCATTAATTGTGGAGCATATATATATATATATATATATATATATATATATATATATATATATAAAATTCCGCTATACAAAGCATTTAGTGTTACTAAGTTTTCTTCTATTAGATCTATCCATTCAATCATTTTCACCCATTAGATTATATTATTTTTTCAGCCACCCACTAAACTGAAAAGCTCACTATCATCCTAACCACACATTTCCTCATCCAATGATCAAAAATCTAATATATAGAAAAAAAAATTTAACAATTAGTAATTAAAAAATTAAAATTTGTAGAAGTTTAAGAGACTGAATTATATTCATAACCCAGGATAAAACTTCAATTTGCCTTCCTTGTTTAATTAGCATAATTTGCAATTTTCCATGATATATGCATAGTTCAAAAGTTTTACCTTGCTATGTACACTCGAGTTTTATTTTTTTTTAGTATATATGTAGAAAAACATTATCTTTCACAAATTTTAAAATATCAAAATTTTAAAAACCTTCGACGTATTAAAATATTAAAAAATTAAAAATAATAATAATATTTATTATTTAATAAATTATTTTAATATAATAAAAAATTTATATCACCATGATTTTTAAAGTGTCGTTATTTACTATATTATAGAGACATTTAAAGACGTTTACTTATCGTCTAAAAAATATTTTTATATTAAAATTATTTTTATAGTGACAAATAATATTTTGATCCATATTTTAGTGTTAATATTGATAGATATATAGCACTCCCTCCACCTTCTTTTTCGTGTCCCACCACATGCTTCCACGAGCAGAGATTTTGGGTGGGGAGGTGTTGTCTCCCCATGGCTCGCGGTGTGTTGTCCCGTACGTGCACCCTGGGGCAGGGCCACTACACTGATCAGACCCCCCCATGCACGTGCCCACTATATTGAACAACTATTTCGCCGGACCCGGTGCACCGCGACACTCTCAGCATCGAATCCACAGTGATTTGCCCCTTTTTCCCGCCTCTAAGATAACACACGATCGACTTCGTTGATCAGTGCCTCAACGAGATCCCGTTGAGACAGTTTGGTAGGTTGTCTGACTCATTCCTTATTCGAATCTTATATTTTTGGAAGAAAAACTTAAATAAGGAGCGTCTTATTTTTTTTTTATTTGGTCCTTTTTGTATATACTGTCTGGTATGGTTTAAATATTGGTTCCCTCGATATTTAGTTGACTTTGTTTTTGTTGTAGCTAGTTCCACATCGAACTCGCTTGGTCATGTGAAAAGTACTCATCTTGAAATTGATCAGAGACAGAACCGCACATCGAACGTGCATATTTATTACTCTGTATACGAATTATGAGAAAGTAAGTCTCGTTAGATAAAAAATTTATACTCATTACATACACGAGCTAAACATCATTTGTCTTTAAATCATCACTTAAAAGAAATATATATTGTTTAAAAGTTGCAGTTGAACATGACTTAAATTGAAATAATTAAAGATAAGAATGATCAGTTGATCAATTTACAACCAATATGACGGACCGGATTTAATCAAATAATTTCTGCCTCATATTTTTACAAAAAAGTTGTTTGGTGTGCAACTTATCTTTTATAATTCAAAATTTTATAAATTTTTATTGAATTTTTTATATTTAAAAATACTAATAAAATAAAAAGTAAATTTTAACATTTTAAACTCGCCTATAAAGTAGATGTACTAAATAGTACTGATGATATTATTTAGCGAGGACAATCCCACCATGGTCCATTAGTTGATGCGACTTTTACGGGGAATTATTACTTGGACGTGGTCTACCACGCCATCCGTGGACATGGACCAACTTAAAAACAGCTTTATCATTCAATCACTGTACTGAACATTTGAACACCAACGGCTATATTTGTATAATAAGTTTATGACTCAGGTCATGAATTGTATCTACCGCATCAATCGTTTATAATACAAGTTGTAAAAAATTTGATGAATGATATTTAAATTCAAAATTTAATTAATTTATATTTTTAATTAAATTTATTTTAAAAATAAATTAATTGAATAGCATACTATCTTAAATTACACCTCGTACATGTAAGCGAGTTTTGTTTGTTCGGCGGAGCTCGACTTCATGCTTGTCGAGGGCGAAGTCGAGAATTTGTACGTGAATTCGTTGTCGTAGATTTGAACGTGTCGACCGAGTAGGCCCCATATCAAAGTCGAGTTTCACGACTCCATCCAAAACAACAGCGAACTCCGGTTGCGAAAACTTAGCCACTTACACATCGACTTTGATCAACACAAGCACGCTCTTATATTTCCAACCTTAGATTCACTATAAAAAATAAGAGTATATATAAATATACACTCCTTTAGGGGTGTATATCTTACACTCCATCCCATTCTGGAATGGAGTGAATCCCACTCGTTACTCGATGTGACGAGTGGAATAATATATACTCACTCCAGAATGGGATGAGGTGTAGGATGTACACCTCTAAAGGAGTGTACACCTAGTATTTCTCAAAAAATAATTGTTTAAGAGACTTTTTTTTTTTTTTTTTTTTTTTTTTTATAAAAATTACTATTAATTTGCACATATATATTATTATGGAATATATATTATCTTACACCATACGATTTTTAAATTTATTTATTTTTAATATTTTCAATATTTAAAAAAAACTTAATAAGATGAATAAATCTTAATCTTTTTAAAAGATTAGGTGTAATCTTATGCCTATATTATAGATGTTACATGTAGCATTATTTAGTTTGTATGACTCTATGTATGGGATCTGTAAATAAAGTATACAAAGACAAAAAAGAAAAAGAAAAAAACAGAAAACACAGAAAGGGTAAAAATTTAATAAATTTAGTTAAACTATAAATCATTTTGATGCCGCAACCCAATCTTTCAAAATTTTAATTTTATTATATAATTTTTTAATTTGTTTGATTTGAATTAATTAATAAATTTTAAACTTAAAACTAATTATTTATTTTAATAAATTTATAATTATAAAAATTGTATGAAATATATTTGTTAAATCTATAAAACTAAATAATATATTTAAATTTTAATATTAAAGTATTATTGACCGATTCAAATTAAATAAATTAAAAAATTTTAAAAAAAATTAAAAAAATAAATAATCAACTTAAAATAGTCTATAATTAAGATAAGTACGTTCTGTACGTTTTTATCCTAACGTGTCTTAAGAATTTTATTTAGAACAACCTTCTTTTTACTCAAATTAAATATAAAGTTTTTTTTTTTCTTTTTTTTTTTTTTTTCTTTCTTTTTTTTTTTTTTTTTTTGGGTGTTTTGAGCTTGTAGTACTTCATGTATTTGTAGCTCCATAAATGACAGGTCAGCTCAATCTAAACGCTCAACCACCCTAACCAACTCTCGTGTGGATTTACTTCGAATGTTAAAATTTTTATATTTAGTTTCATTTTGAATTTGCCGTGACATCCAATAATTTTACTTACATCCAATAAAAATATAGTTGTGTTTGTATTTATAAAAGACATAGACACTGATAATAATAATTTGGCTTAAATATTTTGAGATATAGTTTGTGCTCAACGAGTTATTATTGTTAGTGGGTCATATCATTATATTTGGTATCAGAGCCAATAATCAGCCGGAAGTGTGTAGCGAGTATCGATTGAGTCTGGGTCTAAATGACAGAGCTAGCGAGACAAGTCTCATATCGCTTGATAATCTTGGGTTGCTGTGTGGGTGCTTGGGCTTACGAGAACATCATACCTAAACGGAGAGAGTCTGTGACATAAAATGTGGAGTCTGTAACATGAAAATGTAGTTGTGTTTAAATTTATAAAAGACATAGACATTAATAATAATAATTTTATTATTGTTAGTGTCTCGGATCGTTATACTTATAATTAATTATGATTCTTTTCCACGAGAAAAATAAAAAATATTATATAGCAAAAATTTTACTGTAACCAAAAGTAATATAAAAAAATACTTATTTTTAAAAAAAATTATTTTATTTTATATATATATATATATATATATATTAAATATTATCCATATTAGCAAACTTTTGATGATACAAAATATTAATATATAAGTAGCCATTATTGCTCTAGAGTTAGAAAATAAATTTAGCTTCTTTTTTTTTTCATTAAAGGAGCCAAAAGTTAATTTATTAGTAAACAAGAAAATTGCACCAAAGGAGGAGAGACTCTATTAATAATTTTGTTGAGAAGTACATTAGCAAAACTGGTAGGAGGAAAATTGTCGCAGTCAAAATAATACGGAGAGTGCACATTTACAGCATGTTTAGATAAACAATTTAACGTCCAATTTGTCTCTTAATAAATGCTAACAATTAAAATTTCATCCAATTTATCTACCCAAGTTTCACACTTCAAAATTAATATCCACCATTTTGTAGCCTCCAATGTACAAATCGATATAATTTCAATTTAATTAGCTTCCCACTAAAAAAAGGGATAATTTCATATAATTTTTTATAAATATATAGAATAATAAATATATTTAAATTTAAGTTTTTATACTTATTTTATTAAAGTTCAATAATATTTATCTATTTATTTTTTATCATAATATAAATAAAATATTAATTTTATCATTATAAATATATTTCTTTAAAAGTTTGAGTCGTGCAAAATTGTCTTCCAAAAAATTTATTCCAGCGGTAATTTTTTTTTTTTTTTCCCTCTAGGACTCATCTTAATAGAATTATAATATTAAAAAAATAAAAAAATTAATTTACCTTACTCACTGTCACTATAACAAAATTATGATATAGGAACACTTTTAAGTGTTTTTAAAATTTAAAAAATGTGTCGCTCATAAAATTACCGACACTTATTATTAGTATCGCTATATATGCAATCGTCAGGTGTATAGCGACACATTATTGTAATATGTCTCTATAACCTAATTTTGAATATAAATGTAATATAAATAGGACATATGCATAAAAATGTTACAAAAATATATCACTATAATCTAATTTTATTGTAGTGTAGCTAGCTAAAATTTAGTATATATTTTACTTATATTTAAAAGTGACACTTTTGAAAAAATAAATAAAAAAATTAAAATTTTTTTTTAGAGAAAGGTAGCGTTTTCGTTTATTTTGAAATAAACTTAACTAAAAATATGCAGCAACTACGGTTTGAACTCGAGACTTCGGATATCAACCATCAAACCCTTTTTCACTTGCATTCAGAGCAATAAATTAAAATTTTGAACTTTGCAATGATGTATTTGCTATATAGCTAGGGAGCTATATAAAATTATCCCACAAAAAGAAAAAAAAAAAAAAAATGGTCTAACTACAAAATATAATTGGCTTATTAATTTCAAAAAAATTGAGATATATCTAATGAAACTTCATATATGAGTTAGAAACTAAATTTTATGTAGCTAGTTAAAAAAATGTAACTAATTTTGTATTATACAATATTTACTATTTTCCCTTCGGTGACTACTTTTGTGTTCCTTATTCCATTGCGTATATAACGTTTCTTTTCAAAGATGTTCATAGGTCTCTAATACCTTTTAATAAATGAAATAGAGTATAATAAATAATTATATGAGCTTAATTGATGAAATGTTAATACTTTGAAGAGACAATTTTAAATACATATGTGCTTAATTTTCTATGATTTAAATTCAAAAACATATAGAGAATTTAACAGATGAAGATGTGATATCCATGCATGTGTATTCAATGACACAAATAATATTAGAAGTTAAACATATTAATCATACCTTTTAGAAGAAATTTAATAGAGGTGAAATGATTTTTCAAGTAATTAATTAACGACAAAGTATTTAACACTACAATTAATACAATTTGTTAATTTAAATTCCTTCGTTTACTTCATTTTCGAACTTTTGTATTTCTTATTGAATTATTTGCTTATGTAAGGTAAATATAAACGATGAAATAAATTATAGTTTTATTTGGATATATATATCCTCCCTCAAACATAAACTACATGTTAAACATTGGAATATCTGATCATGAGTCCAGCGTTCGACATAAATTCGAAATTGGGATTAAAAGTCGAATAACTGGGATTAAGAAATTTGTCATATATTAAATTAATAAAATATAAATATTTAATATAAAAAATGTCTCAAACTTGAAAAGTAGATTCAAGTAGAACATAAGTTGAGTGCCTAGTAATATTTGTTCATTTTTTCTGTCAAAGAATATTATTCGATTTGGGTTTCACATGTGAGTTTTGTATGATATGATCTAAGAATTTTTTTTTCTGACATTAACTTTGAACCTATATTCATTTTCAAATACATGTTTTCCAGCAAAAATATGGATTGAAATACTACTGCAGAATATGAATATGCAAATATGTAATATTAATTAGTGCATACATATACATAGTGCAAATTGTAACTTCATGAGATAAAGATTCAAAAATGACTATTTGAAAGGGTATATGATGCATGAGCAAACTGTTAATTTTGATACATTTTCACTTAAATACAAGTACTTAAAGAATAATTAATCCTAAATTTTAAATAGCTCACAAAGTATTCTTGTTTTTCTTTTTTTCTTTTCTTTTTTTTCTTTTTTTTTTTTCTCTAAAAACTACTTATGAGCTAACAATTTGACAATTATCTAAACACCAAACATTTCAAAAATTATTCATCCATATTTTTAAAAAATATAGATAATTAATATGATTATGTGCTTGCCTAATTTTATTGTGCGGTCTAAAGAAATAGCTCAATGGATACGGTAAGAAATTTTAATATAAAAATATTTTTTAAACAACACATGAGAAAAGTATCTCCAAGTGCTTTTATAATATAATAAATGCTACATTTCAGAAAGCGTCGAACCTTCTATATATATCAAACTAATTTATTAAATATTATTTTAAATTTTTCGACGTTTTAAAGAGTCGGAATTTTTTTAAATCTTGACACTTTGAAGCGTCTGAATATATTTTACCGATACTTGATATAAAGTCAGTATATAAGTAATGACTCTTTATTTACCGACGCATTCAAATGTGACATCAAATTATATTAAAATATTTTTAAGTATATATTATTAAAAATAAATAAATATCTTTAAATGTTAACTAGGGCTTCCCCTCAAAATTGAAAAAAAAAAAAATAGTAAATGATGCTAATTAGGTAATTATTATTTTTATGAGTAAAATCTCATAAAAATCATTAATGTATAAACACATGTGGCATCACATCATGAGGGTGATTGAATTGAAAATGATATTGAAAGCAAAATATTCACAATTTTTTTCTCCTAAACAAACTATAAAAAATACTAACAAGTATTTACAATTATTAAGCAAACAAGTATGTACAATTACTTTAATTATGTTTTTTAGCTCATTAAAGCACCTAATTAATTAAATTGAGATGTATTCACATGCATAAATGAGGCTTATTATTATTATTAAGTCCACGTATCAGCCTCCTGACGTGTATATATAAGCGTTACATTGGATTTTTCCGGCTAAGTAGTTAGTTGGAGTTTGACGCCATAAAACGATGCCACTTCTCATTAATGGGGATGTTTTACTAATCTACCCCTTACAATTTCAACTATTTTACATATGGGGCAATTTTCTACGTACCCCTAAAAATTTCCCTGTTTTCAAATTTACCCCTCTTAGAAGGCTAATATTAAAACTACCCTTCTTACGTTCCAACTTCTTTCTAAAATATCCCTGAAGTTAAACTCTGTTAGTGTACCGTTTGAAACTGCCGTTATCTGTGTGTAATTACTATTTTGCCCTTTCAAATATACCCTAAACCCTAAAACCCTAAACCCCTAAACCCTAAAACCCTAAACCCTAAACCCTAAAACCCTAAACCCTAAACCCTAAAACCCTAAAAAATTCTAAACCCTAAACCCTAAAACCCTAAACCCTAAACCCTAGAACCCTAAAAAATCCTAAACCCTAAACCCTAAAACCTAAACCCTAAAACCCTAAAAAATCCTAAATCCTAAACCCTAAATCCTAAACCGGGGCAAAATAGATATATCTGATAGTTTTCAACTCCGATTATTATTTAACTCTAGTTTAACCCTAGTTAACTTAACAAAGGAAAACGGTAGGGGTATTTTTAATAACGGTGGAACGTATGAGGGGTATATTGGAAAGAAAAAAATAAGAGGGGTAAATTAGATATTTCTTCATATTTCAGGGGTACACAGGCAATTATCCCTTTACATATATAAGGTACTTTTTTAAACTTTAAAATTCTACCATATATATAGAGTTGAGCTACTATACTAAACACTATCAAAATTTTCACCCGTTTGATCTACACTTTTAATTATTTTCATCTCTTAGATTATATTGCTTTTCCAATCATCCGCTAACTTTTAGAGACCTACTATATCATACTCTAAGAGTTGAAAACTTAATAGCACTAATAACTTGATGCTATTAATAGTATAACAGCCTAGGTCTATATATATAAAGGGATAAATCTAATGGCAAAAAATTTAATAGCACAAAGCATTTTGTACTGATGATAGTATAGTAGCGGAATAAGAGCGGTTTATTTCTGATATATGTATAATTTTTAGAATAAATAGAAACAAAATACCTTTTGTGTTTGGATAAAAATTGAATTGTTTTCGAGAATAAAAAAAATTAGTTTTTGGATAGTTAGATTGGAATATTGATTATAAGAGTAATTATAATTATAAAATAATAATA
>CM054938.1:2984355-2986855 GCA_029168755.2 Tillandsia fasciculata | reverse complement strand
GGTTCGGGGATTATGAGTTTGGGGATAAATTTTTTTATTCCTGGGATAGCTTGCTATTCCGGGATAGTCAGGGATAAAAGAAAATTAGTGTTTGGTTTGTAAAGCTGTTATTCTTAGGAATAACTGAAATTGTGTTTGGTTCATTTCTTAGAATAAACGAGAATAGTGAAAAAATAAAAATAATTATAATTTTTAAAATAATAATATTTTTATCTAATTAATTAATATAAAATATTAATTAAATAATAATTAATATTTGTATAAATTAAAATTTATATTTTAGTAAATAATACTGTTTAATTTTTTAAAAATTAAAGTTAAAAAAATTAAAATTTGTTATAAATTTTAAAATTTATTAAATTTATAAATTTACTTAAAAATTATAGTTACAAATTTAAAAAATTATAAAATTTAAAATTTCTAAATTTCTCTAAATTTTAAATTTTAAATTTTAATTATCTCATAAAATGTATAAAAGATTATGCAAAAATATTAATTTTTAAATTTTTATAAATAAAAATAAATTTATAAAAAAATTAAAAATTTATCTATACAAAATTTGTATAAATTTTAAATTTTAAAATTTTAAAATTTTAAATTTATAAAAAATTAAAGTTAAAAATTTAAGATTTATAAATAAAAAATTTAAATTCAGAATAGCTGGGGATAATAATTTTTATCTAATTAATTAATATAAAATATTAATTAAATAATAATTAATATTGTATAAATTAAAGTTTATATTTTAGTAAATAATACCGTTTAATTTATTAAAATTAAAGTTAAAAATTTTAACATTTGTATAACTTTTAAATTTATTAAATTTATAATTTATTAAAAAATTAAAGTTATAATTTAAAAGTTATAAATTTAAATTTTTTCTAAATTTAAAAAATTTAAAAACTAATAGTAAGAATAAAAAAAAAAGTGATAGTTAAATTTAATATAAAATATAATTTAATAAAAATAATTTGTTATAAAAATAATTTATTGTAGAAAAAATTATTATAATATTTTAAAAAATAATTTATTATAAATTATAATTTAATAAAAATAATTGATTAAATATTTAAATAAAAATAATATGTATTAATATATATAATTAATAATTTTATAATAAAAAATATATATTATAATATATAATAAATTGTGTCTACATAATTTAGCTTTAATTCAATTTATAATCTTAATAAAATTTAGAATTAATTCTTAGAATAGCACTATTCCACCAAAATGGTGGAATAGTTTATTCCAAGCTGTCCCGGGATAGTCGAGAATACCGAGGTTTGACCGGGATAAAATATCCCAGCCAAAAATCATATCGTTTGGCATGAATAGTGGGATAAAGTGGGTTATTCCATCTTTATCCCTTAACCAAACACTGCCTAAGTGTTTAGTATTTAATAATATTATAAACTGAACTTTCACTCTCTCTCTCTCTCTCTCTCTCTCTCTCCTCTCTCTCTCTTCTCTATCGCCTCTCTCTCTCCTCTATATATATATATTATAATATAATATAATATATATATATAATATATATATATATATATATATATATATAATATATTGTTGGGGCCGAAAATGTCGATCGTCAATCGGCCCTGATTGGATCAAGCGATCGGGTCGAAGATGGATCTGCTCGGCCGAGTTCTTCTCAGTAAACTCTCGCGACCGTTCGGCTTAGCATATCCGAATCGGGATATGGAGATTGAGAAAGAGGTAAAGATGTGCCAAAAAATAAACGGCTAATGAGCCGATTATGAGGATTGTATTGAGTGGAATGGAGGTTACAAGGGTAACAGGTAGCCAATTATAATTAATGTACTCCTAGAAAATGCAGTAAATTTATATAAAAAAACAGTAAAGATATAAAAAAAGCAGGTGGGTGGTCCTGGCTTACGAGATTGCAGGACCCATTCTTCTTCGATGGTTCGGATATTTATACACTTTCCGAATCATGCTTATCGGCGCCGATTTGGAATATCGGAGTGATTTGTGAGAGCTATAGTGAAATCCTCAACTACTTCCTTTTGAGTCGAAACTTTCTTAAATAGGATAATAGTTATTTTTCCGTCCGGATTCATCCCCTTATTAGTGCGCCGGAGCGTGATCTTCGGCACTTTCCAATGCCGGACGCCGCTTACCATTCCGAAGTCAGTTATGAGATTTACGCCCTGAATCTCGTACCCTTCCTGTCTAGAGCCTTTCTTTTCCGGCTTGATCAGCCGAAGGCTAACTTTGACTCCGCTTTCGTCGCTTGACTAGAGCGGTTTGATATCATTGTTTAGCCGAGATCGCTTCTGAATGAGGCGATAATCTTTTTGTCGGCTGCTTCTCCTACTGGCTGATGCCTTCAGCAGATGGCATACATCGCATGCCGCGTTCTCACACGACTGAGATTGGTTCGGATCGGGACGCGAATCCTTCTTCGCTTGACCCTTCCTTTCGCCACGTGTCGCTCTCTTAAGTGACGAAAAATCTGGTCTCAACATATATATAA
>CM054938.1:2921855-2979355 GCA_029168755.2 Tillandsia fasciculata | reverse complement strand
TGTTTATGGTCGGAGAAGATTCTCCGTGAAAGCTCCATTGCTGAGTTTTGTTGACTTATTTGCACATGATTGTGTATAATAGATCCTTACGCATTGTTTTACTTTGTCATAGTTGACTTCCATATTTTGTTCTTTCCAACATAATTTATTCTTTACGGATGGTACATTTTGCTTTCATACTTTGTTATAGTTAAATCCTATAAAGTTGTCCGATGATTTCTTATTCGTAGTGAATGTCTGTTTGATTTCCTGTCGAACTTCCTAATTTCTCCTGGTAAATGTGATAAATTATCAAAAAGTTATTGTAGTTCTCTAAATCTTCGTTTATTTCATTCTTACTGATTTTTTTGGTTGTTATAGGACAAACTAGACATTATCGAGCATTTAACTTGTGAAGGCAATTAACTTATCATTCAAAATTTTGGTCGCATAGCTACAGAGGCTTAGGTTTTAAACTAGCTGTCTAGTTTTAAACATGAAGTACGATCTAGTAAGGTTACTTAGAACTTTGCTAGTTGGGCTGTGATGAATCTTAAGATTTGATTAATTTCTTGTTTTATCAGACGGAGGTTAACTTTTTGGGACAGCTAAGGCATCCTAATTTGGTGAAGTTGATTGGGTATTGCTGCGAAGATGATCACAGGCTGCTTGTCTACGAGTTCCTGTTCCGGGGCAGTCTTGAAAACCACTTATTCCGCAGTAATGATTCTATCTTTTTCTTCTTCTGGCATAGCTTTTGGTCGTTTTGCTTGATAGTTTTTCACGTGCATGTTACTTTTTGTATTTTTTTTAAGTGTCCTTCCTGGTTCAATGCCCTTTGATTCATTATTACAGACATTTGAATGCGGAAATCCTTATGGCTTCTCCTTTGCTCAGGATTTTACTTCTAAAGAGACATATATCAGTAAGATATCCATATGCGAACTTGCTATTTTAACTGAAGTTTTTGGAAACTTTATACTATGTAACTTTGATCCCGTGTAACAAAATATAGATAGTGCATTTTTAACGAACAGCAACGCATTTAGGATGTCTGCCTGTATCAGTGAGAAGTGAGGACCAAATATTAGAGGTATAGAATTGCTAAAGTGATCCTTTTTTATATTTCTTGGATTGTTTCGAAGGATATGTAGTGTCCGATAACAAAAGATTTGGAAAATACCTTTTCTCATGATTTATTCATCATTTGTCATCTACATATAGAGAGCAAGTCATGGGCTATTCAAGGTTGCTGGAGTCGGAATCCAGTAATATATATGTTCGTACAAGAACATTTCAACCCTAAATTAAGCCCCAAATCAATCATTTGTACGCCATATCTGAATGGCGTGGCCCATATAAACTTTGCTTGCTTTTTCTTGGAGGCCAAATGATCTAGAGGGAGGAGTATGTAGGGAGTGGAAATACTGCAAAAGTGAGAACGAATGTTGCACCTGCATCCAAGATAGTTGGTTGAGAAGGTATAAATGAATTAATCATCCGAAGTTGAGTTTCTTCAGCAATAATCTCTGCCAGACCTATATCTGGTGTTGGAAGTGGCAGTTGATGAAGAAGTTGACCCCGCATGGTTTCAAATTCAGGTCATACCTGCATAAGAAATTGAAAGAGGCGTTGCTTAATGAGGCACTAGATTTTGTTTTGTGGCACAACTACAAGTAGGGCGAGCTCTACAAGTTGACACAATCAGGTTTGCATAAAGATGTGAAATTCCTTGCCCTGATGAGCTAGAGACAACTCTTGAAACTGGGCCTAAGATTTGGCGTAACTTGATTGTTCAAGAATGTTGAAGATGTACCCACATATCTCGCGCAAGAGTGAAGTTTACCGACCGCATATCAATATCAACATCCACAAAAGAAGAATGATGCTGTGGGCACATTGATTGGCAAGAGACTATTAGTAAATATCTTTTTGTTAGTCAATATTGTAGTTCTGTCAATGTGACTGATAAGATCAGGAGTACCAAATAGAAGCTTTTAAGCGATATCGATAATTCATACTTACCAACTTATCATCAAGTTGAGTAAGATTGCGAACAAACAAAGCTATATTCGGCGAAGCGGATCCTATAAAGTTTCACCGAACATACAAATAAGAAGAAAACTCTCTCTCTCTCTCTCTCTCTCTCTCTCTCTCTCTCTCTCTCTCTCTGAGAAAATAGAACTGAGGAATATTGGGCCTAATTTCAGTCCAAATGCCAAAGCCAACTTTGGGAAGTCGAACAAACATATCAAGGAGTGCTTTATGCGATGCAAAAAAAAAGGAGGGCTTAATTTAGGGAAGTGGACTGCTAATTAAGGATGGGAAATGAAAATCATAGAAAGAGTCTTTATTTGCTATGAGAAGAGCGAAGGGGATGATGAAGATCGATAGATCGATTGACAGTGATAAAGATAATCTCAGTGGTGTCGACGTGTGGTTTTGGACGGTGTCACAAGAGAACCCAAATATGGATCAAGTGGCGCGTCTCGACAGTGGCAGCCACAAGGTAGTGGTGGCAGAGGATAATGACGAGGTGTATGTTGGTGACAAAAGATGACAATGTGGCTCGAGTCGAAATGATTTCATGTGTTGCAAAGGAAGAGTCTCGAGCAAAAGGGCGATGCTATGTTGTATCTTGTCGATTAAGTTGCCGACTGTGATGAACAAGAAGATAGAAGAGGAACATAGATTGGTTCTAATATAATGTAACAAAAATTTTTGAAAATACCTTTTCTCATATTTTATTCATATTGTCCTCTCTTTATAGAGAGAAGTCATGAGAAGCTAACTCAGAATCGGAATATTCGGTAATACAATAAATGTGTTCATACAAGGAAACAATTCTACCTAAATCTAGTCCGGAATCAATCAAGGAAACAATTCTACGTAAATCTAGTCCAGAATCAATCAATTATACACCATTATTTGCTATACACTTCAAGAATTGCTAATGCCACTGGCATAGCAAGTGCTATGGTGCCATCGGCACTGCATGCCATGTTGCATGCTTCTGCACAGACTCTTATATGTTGGCACATACGGCACAGGCTTATCGACTCGAATAGCATGGCCGGCATGTACGGCACATGCCGATGGTTTGAAATTGCCAACTTGCATGGAAATAATCCTTAATACATGATAATAGTGTTGAAATCCATATGTTGGAATGAAGTCCACTTCTTCGGCAGAATGATTGCTTGACTACGATGATAGTCAACAATATCCATTGGCAAATGTTTAATAAATTGTGACTTGTTTCCTAGTCTTTCTGGTTAATTAGCCTTTGATCTTACCTAATATTTGCTTTGTCGTGTTTGGGTGCGCTTGCTGCCCAAAATCCCTAATGCTATGGTAATTTCTCATTGTGAACTAATGTTTATGTATAATTAATTACCACTCTTTTGTTACCATACATGCATTCGGCCTTCTTGTGAATATGCCTCTCATTCTTCCTTTTAGAATGTAGAGCTTATTCTTTACTTTGAAACTTTAATTATTTTGATCTAATCTTCATTAGTAGCTTGACTATCATCCCATCGTGGAAAAGGGAAGAGAGGGCTTTATATATACCCGAAGTCTGCAATAGCATCCTAGTATGTTAAAAAGATATTTTAATTACAGAAAGATCAGTGTTAACATAAGGGAATAAATCTTACCTAGTGAAAAGAATTTATTACCATATGAAGATAGTTATAATCTAAGAGATCAAACTAATATAGGAAACAAGAGTTCACGGCAGGGATGCAACAAGAGAGAGATTGACTTGAAGAGTTTAAAAGAATGCTTGTCGACTTCTCTTCGAATGAAGGGATTGATGGTGTCAAATGGAGATGGAGCACCAATGAACGTATCATTGTAAAATCGTGCTACAAGTTTATTTTTGACTGAGGGATAAGGGATCGCACCACCCCACTACTATGGAAATTGAAAATACCATTGAAAGTGAAGATTTTCACTTGGTTAGTTCTTAGGAGAAGGGTCCTAACGGTAGATAACCATCTCAAGAGGGGGTGGACAAGCGAACAAAGGTGTGTGCTATGCGACACTGAGGACGAGAGTCACGAGACGGTGGACCGTCTTTTTGGTGGATGCTTTTACATATTTTTCGTACTCTCCCAACTGTGCTATGGTAGGAACCCTGTGCCACCCTGGTAGCCAACCTGATGAGTGGATGAGATGTGGGATTTCTTCCCGATGCAATGGGATACTGATACAAGAAAGGACTAAACATCTTAACCGAGGTGTGGTAGGGTATATCGCTACATAAGAATAATGTCGTCTTTTGGAATCAGTCATAGATCTTAAGGGATATTCATAGGATGTTGGAGTTTTCGGTTGAAAATCTATAGTGATTTTGTCCCCCCCCCCCCCCCCCCGATTTTGGAGGCCTAGTTGCCTTAGTTTCTGTTGCCTAGTTCATTTGCCTAATGAATGAAGTAGACAGTATACTATTTTTTCTCAAAAGAAAAAGGAAGGAACTCTTAACTCGTTTGGAATCGAACTTTACTGTGACTTCGCATGTTGATCAGTTAGTAGGATTTGACAAACTCGTCGACCCAACTGGATCGGTCATCACGTGGGTAATCATAATATCTTGTCAACTTTGTTGCCTTATAATGTGAATATTTGAAATGCTTGGGACAACAAACTAGGAAACTATAGTTACGAAAGTTGGAATTTAGATGGAAAACTCAAAATCCCTATGCATGAGGATGAAAAGAAGATAAAGAATGAAAGTACATAACGACTAGCATTCTTTTTCTAGTTAGATGAACCATTGGTCATTGTTTCTAGTAAAATAGCCATAAATCAAGACATTGCCGACTGTTTCGTACTTTGCTAGTTTATGCGGATAGGCTTTGACATGCCGTGCATGTGTCGTATGGTGCCTTCCTCTTCTCGTAGTAGACAATAGGTGCCGAAAACATGACAAATGGCAATGATAGTATCTATGATAGTTACAACAACCCTTTGTCTTACATTGTGGTGACAGAAATAGCCTATGGCAACGATTGAGTCCCTTGGGGTGCTAAACGCTAGAGAGCTTGAAAGTGTGTTACTAGATGAGATCTTATTCTACAAGTTTAAGTTAACAAGCAAGGTAATTAGCCAGCAAAGGGCATGAGGAACCTGTTAAGACTTGACTGACAAAACCTAAGCTCAGCACCTTATTCTTCCTCTTCATCGTTGCGTCAAGCGATTTGCTCATTAGACTACACAATATCAATTACGAAGAGATATTTACTTCTTTTGAAGAAATGAAAAAAAGATATATCATTATCTCTTTTGAAGAGAAATTCAAATGTTCTGCTTTAGACTAATTTAATATTTTGAGTATATGGAAAACAGGTGTTAAGCTTAAAGTTCTTGATATTAAATAGTTGTCATTTATGTGCTATATCTTTGGAATAGTGTCGATGGCATATATTTGACACTTAAACTTGGGCAGGTTCGAAACCTATCTCATTTCAGTCAGGTTAGTATGTTCATTGCAGTACTGGTTAGCTCAAACATATCAGGGCGACTAGTTCTCACAGTCCATCCAATTAGTTCATCTAGTTTTTGCAGGGCGTTTTCTCATCCGGTTAGAGTAACTAGAATGAATAAGGTTTTGAACCTTTCTGGTTAATATGGTTCCTTCAACTCCAGTTTCCTAGCATTGGTAGCAAATCACATGAACCTTGAACCGGACATACTAGTTGAAAAGTATAAAGATCTTGATATATCCTGATTTACAAAAAAAAAAAAAACAATATGAACACATAAAAAGAGAATAAATTTTCAGAGACTGTTTACTAAGACACAGTTTCTTTTCTGTCCTGTATATGCTGTTTGCTTAATATTCTGATTTTTTTGCCTCGTATATGACATGTGGGTGGGTATTAACTGTTGATGGAAAAATATCAAATTTCCACCTCAACATCTGATAAGGCTTTAGAAACCATATTGCAATAATAGTTAAATTTCTCCATGCAGCACAATTTATGGATAGTTTTCACAAATATGAATTTTTTCCTCGATACTCACTAATCTTTCTTCATGTTCTCAGAGACGGCTGCTCCCTTGTCTTGGGCAACGAGAATGTCAATAGCTCTGGGTGCTGCCAAAGGGCTAGCTTTTCTGCACAACGCAGAAAGACCCGTCATTTACCGAGATTTCAAGACCTCAAATATCTTGTTGGACTCTGTTAGTATTGACCTTTTAAGTTCTTTTTTCTTCATCTTTCTTACAATTATCACATATTTGCTTCTCAGTATACTAAATGTCTTATTTATACTTATTCTACTTCTTATCCATATCTTCACAGGATTATACAGCTAAACTGTCTGACTTTGGCCTCGCAAAAGCTGGTCCAGAAGGCGACGAGACCCATGTATCGACTCGAGTGATGGGCACCTATGGATATGCTGCACCTGAATATGTAATGACTGGTATGGATCTTTATATTTCGTTTGTGTTGTTCTTAAATTAATGCTTACTGTCTTTTGCTTTACGGGGTGCTGCCAGTCTGGCATTTACTGAATTGTGTGATACTAGTTCTACCGGCTATTACCGGCTATTATCTATTCTTCTATTTGACCTTGGTACTGAACCAGTGGTGTAGGGGGCTTGCTAGGGGCAATGATCCACACCACTACCAGCAAATTTTGGTAGTAGTGTATGCATGTTTGCTTCGTACTTTTCTCTTTTGGCCCTTCTACTTTCTAAGGAAACAATGACATCCAGCATTGGACCACCAAATTTTCCTCTATCGGCCTATCAATTATCAGGGCCTTTACTTCATCTCCTTTCTTACTCTCACCGAATGATTTAGATATTGCTTCTATCTTTAAGATTTTAGTTCTCTCACTAATTGCTCCTTCTCTAGCCAAGTATTTCTAATTTCCAATAAATGATCTCAGAACTTCTCTAGTACCATTCAATTTGAGGTGTTTTAGATCTATCTATTTGTGCTGGTTCATTCCCTATCTTTCTGCCTTAATATCTATATTTCTTCCAGATTCTTTCTTTTTCTACTTTGATACCCCGAACCTACTCCAGAGCGACCTCATCAACCTTCTCAGTTTTTTAGGAAAAGAACTTTCGCTAGAAGTAGGTCATTGAAACAAGTTGCGATACGCTTAAATCAATGCTTTTCTTTTTATTTTTTTCCCCTTACACGTCAATTGGTCTCTTTTCGAATGAATCTTATATTATGACTTTCCAAAATACTATTTTGTACTTAATATTTAGTGTTTAATACAGATTGAGTTACAAACTTGTTTTTCAACTGTTATTAATTCTGGAGTCAAAATTGTTTTTTTTTTTGCCCAAACATCAATTAAAATTATTTATTTAGACATAAACTTAGAATCTTCTCTAAACTAGAACTTTCCGATACTAGTAGTGCACTTTCCAATCTAATTAGTTAATTCAGCAGCTACTTTGACTTCATTTCAATAGTTTTATTATTGAAAATAACAACTAGAAGTGAAAAAATTGTTTCATAACCCTGAAATGCCCACTCTACTGTTTCATATTAAAAATGAGAAATGCAAAGCCAAATTAACAAGTATACAATATCTTCCTACTAGGGTTTTAATTTGCAGAAAGAAAAGTTGTAAAATTGCTCGTCGAGTTGCCAATTAAAATTTTATTCCCCGATCTGAACTGAATTATTCGCTTGACTACGTGAGCAGGCCACCTGACAGCGAGGAGCGATGTTTACAGCTTTGGAGTCGTCCTACTTGAGCTGCTCACGGGCCGACGGTCTGTGGACAAGACGCGGCCCAGCAAGGAGCACAGCCTTGTTGACTGGGCCCGGCCCAAGCTCAACGACAAGCGGAAGCTTCTCCAGATCATTGACCTGCGGCTCGAGGGCCAGTACTCGGTCCGAGCGGCCCAAAAGGCCTGCAGCCTGGCCTACTATTGCTTGAGCCAGAACCCAAAGGCGAGGCCGCTCATGAGTGACGTGGTCGAGACGCTCGAACCTTTGCTAGGAAGCGGGCTGAGTGATGGCCCAATTCAGTCAATTCAGTCCTTCACTACTAATCGGTTACCGGACTGCAGGACGGCCCACGGGCTCACTAGAAATGGCGTCAATTGCAGAGCAAGCTCGAGCACGAAGTGCTCCCCTGCTGTTCCAGCTTGCAGGGTGAGGTGAGTATGAGTTCTTTTTCTACTCTTACAAACTGGAGTAGGTGGAGTTTGTATATGAGAATGTAGTTGGCGTGTGCGTGTGTCCTTGTTTGCGCTTGTGGGTTTTTTTTTTCCCGTTTTTCGTTTTACCCCCTAACTTTGATGTAAATGTGGTCGGCATGTCGTTGCTTGTGACGGTGTCTTTTTAATTTCCTGCATCGGCGTTATGTATCGCAACTGAGGCAAACCCTCACCAAAAAGGGGCAGGGTTTTGTTCCAGAATGAAAGCTAAGTTGAACTGAAATGACATGGTTTGTGTTCTGGGAATGCTGTTATGTTTTCTGACTTGTGAAATAAGATGAGATTGGAGTGAGAAATAGTTGCTTTCCTTATCCTGAGAAAAAGCTGTTTTCTATCAGTTCTTGAATCTCAACTATTTTTTAATATTATTTCTGAATCCTGTCTCAAAAATTGTGATTTCTTTGTCTATTTTATTAGTTTTTCTATAATCTGCTGGGACTTGCATCAATTATGAAGTATTTACTGCTCTATTACTTTGTCAGTGTTATGTTGTTTCGCTCGACTTCTGAAATAGCTCTCAGAAATAGCTTTCGAGTATGTTCGAGTCCCAACAGCATAACATATAATACAAATTCTCAGTGTGCCCTTTTGCTGCTGCAGCAAGAAGCTGGCTAGTTCTGCGTCGTAACCTCTCATTTCTGGCTATGTAAGAGCTCCAGAGCTTCAGAGTGCATGAAAAGCACTTCTGCAGATAAATGAGTGCCACATATTGCTTGGGGTGGACTATTGCTCCGTTGGCTAGCTCCAAATCATCTGGATCACTCAAATCTTTATATAAATAGTTCGATCGATTAGTAGGGCCACCTCTTTGATTAATTCCCAGGAAAAGTAGAGATAATTGATGACACCACATGCGTTAGAGAGAAAGAGAGCTGGTGTTATATGTTACTCAAAAAAATCGATCTACTAAAAAATAACTCATAGATTGTCTATGTAGGAGCTAAATTTGAGATCACTTAAAAACAGAATACTTTTAGATTATTTCTGATATTATATACATGTAACAATCCAATCCACTATTTTAGTCTCAATTATCACAACTAAAAAGTGTAGACACTAAAAATTGATACCAAAGAAGATTTGACTTGGAAATAATCTGTGATATGATACATGATTGTTTGGCTCCTTTTGCTATGCCAGCTGTAGTACAGAAGCCTCAAAACAAAGGTCCTCTCTTTGGGGGGCCGCCACTCCATGCACAACTCTCTCGTTTTAAATTGTGGGAACTGGGAGTTGCCCTCAGCTACCTTCTTTGACTAGAGTAAAAGGTTTTTTTTTTTTTTTTTTTAAGTGCTTCCTAAAAAGGCTGCTTCTACTTCTTTTTGAGACTGGATATATGGTCTCAGAAAAGAGGTGGCGACAATAATCCGTGGGTGTTGGGTGGGCGTGACAAGTGCTTGGTTTATATGCTTCGTGGGGTGGGAATGCTCTTCGGCTGTCACGCACTGCCCCAGGATCGAGCTCTTAGTTTTTCCACGCTCTCTCCTTTTCATACTTTGTGTCAACGTAGTTGTTTAGCTGGATTTTGCTTTCGCTTTTAACAATAATTGATTATGATTACAATCAATAGTAGTATTTGTTGAATTTTGTGGTCCATTTTGGTGATTTAAAATTTTATTTGTCTCTTGAGGAGCCTATTCTTAATGGGCCTCACTTAGGAGTCCATGCTTTGGCTTCCACATCTGAGGTTTAGTTCCACATTGGAAACTAATGACTTGTCGTTGCTATTTATATACTCTTTCATTCTCTTGTTAGATACTTGGGTGAAAGTGAAAATTATACTCTCGACTTAACATGCGTACGGCATGAGCAAGAGTTTAGTCGGGCCAGGCGGGCGATGCGTGTGATCCGTTACCCGGTTCTTTTTATTTATTTTTTATTTATTTTTTGGTTGCCTTAATCCGAACGTTGGTTGCCTTATTCGTAAGTCTCGGGCGCATATGGGCTTATCTTCAGGAGCCATGAAATCATGCCGTTAGAGCATGATCTCTCGCTTCGGGTGTTTAAGAGGAGGTTAACCCGAACGTTCTTTTTGAGAATTATTGACTGCGCCATCCCCCTTTTACTCTAATCCCATCTTCCATATTTCTCTGTCGTCGCTTTGTTTCTTTTTGATTTGCTGGATCTCTGAAAGTTTGCCGGGTTCACCTTGCGCCACCTTGAAATCGTGCCGACGGGATGGAACGTGGACGTTGTATCGCTGGAAGTGATTGCCGGGAAGCCTCGCACGTAGAGGGGCAATCACTTCCAGGACAGTGCTCTGTACGCCTCGATCCACAGGTCTTCTCTAAATATTTTCTTTTACAGCATTCATTATTTAGTTCCTGATCGGATTTTTTTACAAATTGAATTTGTTGGTTTTTAAATTGTTTGAAAGATAAATCTTTAAATTATTTGAAAGATAAATCTTACTAAAAGTCTAGAAAGATTTTGTTTTTTCCATCAGTATTCAGAGTCGAAAATCTAACCGTACTAATAATTTAATATTATTAATATTATTTTATCTTACTGTATATATAGAGTTTAGCTATAATATTATCGATAGCACTTACAAAGTTTTTTATCGTTAAATCTATTTTTTGATTATTTTTATTATTTAGATTATACTATTTCATCAACCACCGACTAAATTTTAGAAAATTATTATTATCATATTCACACATATTTTCGTCTAATAACCGAAAACTTAATGGCACACATAACTCGGTACTATTAATAGTATTTTAGACTAGTTCTATATAGAGTCGGGCTACAATACTATAAATAGTATCAAACATGTGGTGCTATTAAATTTTTCGCTGTTTGATCTACCATTTTGACCATTTTCATTCCTTATATTATACTATTTCACCAACAACCCAATAAATTCTAGAGGATCATTATTATCATAACCGCACAATCATTCATTTAAGGATCGAAAATCTAATAGCACCAATAATTTGATAATATTTATAATATTCAAGTTCTATAAATATATATTTAATATTAATATTCAATATTTTTTAGATTCGATAAGTAGGCTTAAATTAAATAAAAAAATTAAATAAAATTAGAAATTTAGCGTGATTTAATTAAATGTAGAATTTTTTATTTTTTATTGTTGGCTGAAAAAAAGCTAACATCCTGTCCTATGACGGGAGGTCAAATTAAGTCGAGTCACGTTCAAAGTGGCATAAGATTGCGTTGGTCCAAGTCATGTATTTCGAAGTGGTATGAGATTGATTGGGCCAAGTCACAATCAAGACTTATATGCGCTCTGTACGTTTTGAATGAATTAATTGTATCTTTCTAACAGTTTGAATTTTTTAGATTAATGATTAGCACCAATGATCCGACATTTGTAACATGTTAAACTTTCGAAAAACAATGATTATTTCATTTTATTATGACGTTCCGCTTTTTAGGATCATCCATTTTAAATCTATTCTAGTTCTAACTTCTAACACACTTAACCCTCTTAATTTGATGGACTTGATCACTTCCAAAATATTATAATCAAATTTTAGAAGTTTTAGCTTTATTATATCTTATATATAATAACTATTTCAAATTTTATGTTTATCATATTTATTTAATATGTTATCAAAACAAAAAGTGCTGAATTGGAGTCTCGTAAATTTTCTAAATATATTTAATTTACACACACTCACGACTGTCTATGAGAAAGAGTATTAAATATAAAATTAGTAAAAATAATTATTCTAAGGTAGTTTAATTTTTTTAAAAATAACAGTTATGAATAATTATTTTAATTGAATAGTTTGGAGCTTGTCCATGTGGAAATTTGGTACTGCTACGGCAGAGAATGTTATATGTACAATTTTAATATAATGTTTCTTTTGAAAAGGTAATTTGTGTAAAAATTGACTATAGTGCTTTTAAAAATATTAAATATTTAATTTATCATTAAATTTATTTTTTTATCAATTTTATTTTTAAAGTCATGCTATTTTATTCATTATTTCTAAATTTTATAGAACCGCTATTATTTTAATTCTATAAATTTTTATCTAAAAATTTAAAACTCACCAACATCAATAATTTAATATTTTTAAATACATGAAGACTTAATTAATTTTTTGTGTGATATTTTATGCAACAGTATTATTATATCTTATAGCAAGGCTAAAGTGACACTTAATTTAGCATTTGAAACAACTGACTCTTCGAGAAGTAGTGATTAGATTTTTTTGATATATAAACACTGTAAAATTTATTGAAGTTCTCTTTGGTATCAATTTAATATTTTTTTAAAATTTTGTAAACTCAAAATTTTGGTGGATGTATTTGACCATTAATATTGCTAAGTGGGAGACACTCCATAAAATGTTATCTTTGCTTTTTAGACTTGTATTGTTGTGGCACACTCTTTTCACATCGAAAGAGTTATTATTATCAATTTACAATATAAGAGATATGGACAAATAATAATAATCAAGTTTAAGTATTTTGGGTGCTAGTGAGCCGGATCATATTTGGTATCAGAGTCAATAGCCAGCCGTGTGTGACTTGAATTGTGTGTGTTTGGACTGACGAAGACGTCAGGTCTAAACGGAAGGAAGAGACATGGACACTAATAATAATAACTGAATTTAAATATTTTTAGCTACAGTTTGGACCCAACGAATATCAGTTACCTAATTCTTTATCACTTGCGTCAGCATCTAGCTTTTATGATAACGTGTTTTTTGGGTTTTTTTATTTCTATGACTCCCAGTTGAGAAGATGATTATGGAGAAGTATCTTGATCTGAGATGCAAATGTGTCAATTTACTAGATTGTAGGTTGATAAAAAATCTAATTCGAAGGTTCAGTGTGGAAAGAGAAGAGTTACATCACCTACAAAGTGACTTGTGCACGGACACCAAATCAAAACAATAATTTCTTATAGCTATCACAAGTCTTAAAATAAACTAATCAAAAAAATTAGATAGCAAAATAAATATCTTATAAGATGGGTCATAAATGGTTTACTTGTGAATGACCTAAAGTTTAGATTACTCTTGTGATTCTTCACCCTAAATTTGGATAGCTCGTTCCATTAATTAGAAGCATATAATTCTTTAATTACAATATTAGATGTGCCTTAAATTTTAATTATTCTTTTTAAATTTTTTGCTTCTGATTTGTCGACAGTTTAGTGGTGCTATAATTTTAAAAAAATAATTTATAAAGAAATATATATATTTGTTGTGAAAGCCGAGGGCTCGGATTAATAAAAAATTCATTAAAAACCTTTAATTTTTTTTTATTTATTTATTTTTTATTATTATCTTAGAGGCCATCCATCGTGCTGTACTGTACTCTCTTTTTCGTATAATAAAATTTCTCTTTCTCTGTCCATAACTTTTTTTCTATAAAAAAATCTTTCACGAAAATTTTTATATTTTTTATTTTTCTTTCGTATATGTTTATGATTTATTTATTTTACGGTCGTTATTTTTTATTTTTATTTGTGCGCTCGTGGTAACACACAAAATATATGTGTAACAAATTAAAGGATATAATAAAGGGTTAGGTGTCCAAATCAATTTTTTTTAAAAAAAAATCAACTAAAATTTAAGCTATTTCTATATGCTAATTTTCCAAAATTTTTAAATGCACCTTCAAGGCCAAAGTGGTTAGCTTTGGATCAGCTAGATGTAGATTCAATCATTGACCCAACCAAAAATTAGATCCTAAACCTAACACAAGCCTTATTTTAGTCTACATCAACCACCCATTAAATTATAATCTTTAAATATTTAATTTTTATTATTCAACATAATTATGATTGAAAGAATAGGTAGAACAGAGAAACAGATCTGTATGGTTTGTGGTGAACTAATTTTTTTTTTTTTTTAATACATCTTTTTGGTGTTGGATTGGTTTTTGAAAAACCTCTTTATGCCTTTTCATCAAATTTGACTTTAGATCTCAATGATCTTTGGCACGATGTGCAGAAACTTGAGACTTTAGGTAGAAACATGAACACACAAATATTCGTAAGTTTGTCTAAAATATGTGATGTGAACATTGCGTAATGGAGTGTGCTAAAGATACACTACAACAAAATTATGCTATAACGATACTTTTAAGTGTTTTTAAAATTTAAAAAAAATGCTGTTAATAAAAATATCGACACTTATTATTAGTATCGCTATATATGCAGTCGTTAGGGTGTATAGCGAAATATTATTATAATGTGTCCTTATAATCTAATTTTGGATATAGATAGAATATAGATAGGACACTTGTACAAAAGTGTCACAAAAATGTATCCCTATAACCTAATTTTATTATAGTGGTATTACATTTTCAAACGTATGTATATAAATTATAGGTAAAAATATACATAACTTATTTAAACTACATGCTATTTTGAATTAATTATTCAATTTTTAAAAATTTTATTTTACTATCCCATACATTTCAATTTGCTTGATTCGCATCAGTCCACGACACTTGGACATCAAAATTTAAACTAATTACTTACTTTAATAAATTTATAATTAATTACGAGAATTACATGAAGTATAATAATTAAATTTGTAAAAATAAATGACGTATTCAAATTTTGAAGTAAATATACTGTTGATTAATTGACTTAAATTAAGCAAAATAAAAAAATTCAGTAGTAAAATTAAAATTTTAAAAAATTGAGTAGTCAACTGAAAATCATCCATAACTCAAATATGTTATGTATGTTTTTATCTGAATTATATAATACATACATACAGAGTGTGCTAGCTATTAAATGATCCAAATTTAATTACTAAAAATAGTAAAATTATTTAATTTGATAAAATTATAGATAAATTTTATAACATTTTTAATTTAATTAATCAATTAGATCCGAAATCAAATATAAAATATAATTTCAAATTGGCCAAAGATTTTTTCAAATTATATATATATATATATGCTTACCAAAGATTTTTTATTTTTTTTCTTTTTTGAGAGAAGGCAGAATGTTGCCGCTTTATTCATAAGGAAAATGAACTCGGCTACAGATCTGAGGCAACCAGGCCTCTTCGCAAAGTGCGAAAAAAAAAAAAAAAAATCACGCACAGAACGAATTCGAATCAGTGCAAAGTGAGCGGGTAACAACTAACAGGCTCTCCAAACCACGTTTTCTGTTGTCGAAACGTCTTCTGTTGCGTTCCAGCCATACGAACCACCACGTGGTAGCGATAGTTGCTAACTCCCTTCGTCCGAAAGATCCTACTTTGTGTGTACTCTCTTCCCGCAACCTATCGACCGATGTACAGAGACGTATGTTAAATTTATTTGGTATAAGGGCCTCTAGCAGGGCTCTCGATGTAGTGCAACCAACGAAAAGATGATCGACTGTCTCCGAGGCTTCCAAGCAGAGCACACAATTGTCTGATGCTGTCCACCCTCTTTTCTGCAAATTATCTACTGTCGGAACCCTTCGTCTTAGAACTAACCACATCCCTGGTTCGAGATAGTAGTGTACCTGAGAGAGCAAGTTTGAAAGTCCGGATCAGTTCTACTTTAGTTGGCGAGCTTGGTGTATAGCCCGACAAAATTTTTCTCCATCTCCATTCATTGCCACCGAAGCAGTCTTTCACTCAGTAGGTCTTGTTTTGCACCCCGTTGTAGACGCTAGGGAATTGGGTTCGGAGGGTAGAGTTGCCAAACCAAATGTCCAACCAAAAACACGTCCTATCTCCATCACCAATCGTAAAACTAATGCCGCTCTTAAAATATCCCTGGTCCCTAGGACACTCCGTCACCACTGAGAAAAAGGTCTTAACGAAACCCCTTCTTTGAGTGGTCTCCTTTAACTGTAGTAGATTCCCTTCAATAAAAGGGCCCTATATATGGGGCGTGGGAGAGAATAACCTCCACCACCATTTCGCCAGAAGGGCTATGTTCTAATTTTCTAGATTTATGATCCCGAGACCCCCTTCTTTCTTATCCATGCATACAGTCTTCCAGTTTACCAAACAGGGACCCCTAATGATGTTGGTCCTACCTTTCCATAAAAAAGCCCTCCGAAGAGTATCGATGCGGCGTAATACCCATTTGGGTGCTCTGAAGACAGAGAGATAATAGAGAGGTAGGTTCGACAGTATCGAATTAATCAAAATAAGTCGCCCTCCTTGTGAGGGGAGTTTTGTCTGCCGCCCTTCTATTCTCTTCTCAATTCTGCTTATGATGTTCCACCAATCATCCTTTTGGATACGACCTTTCGACAATGGAAAACCAAGATACCTGATCGGGAACGAACCCAGTTTACACTCTAGCAACTCCGCGAGTTTCTCCCCCTTATGAGCCCTTCTGCCTAGATAGAATAATTCCGATTTGTTCCTGTTTATCTTGAGACCGGATGCCCACTCAAATAATTGCCACACGAAACGGAGATTTCTCACTTGCCTTTTCTTCGCCTCACAGAGAAAGATGGTGTCGTCAGCATACTGAATGATTACAATTTTAGCCTCGTCTATTGGGCCTACGTCTTTGATGAGATTGTTACCTGAAGCTCTTTCTATCATTCTTGCGATACCTTTCGCCACTAACTGAAAGAGAAGTGGAGACAGAGGGTCTCCCTGGCGTAGACCCATCTTCAACTTGATCCATTTCGAGGGGACCCATTGAACAAAATTGCACCTTTAGCGTTTGCTATACACTGATCAATCCACCCGCACCATTTCGCGTTCGCCCTGAGCTATTTTAGGATGCTTCTAAGGAAGCCCCAGTTCACCCTATCAAAAGCCTTTTCGAAGTCGGCTTTGATACCTACCGATTCATTCCGTACTTTAGAGCACCAACTGATGATCTCATTAGCTGAAACGAAAGAGTCCAGAATAAGTCTACCCTTTAGAAAGGCCGTCTGCGAAGGAGAGATGATCTTATCCATCACCTCCTATAGTCTGTTGGGGAGAACTTTGGATATAATCTTTTGCACGCTATTAATAAGGCATATCGGTCTGAAGTCGTTAGCTGTTTTAGATCCTTCTTTCTTGGGAATGAGACAGATATGCGAGTAATCTATGGGATAGAAATTCAAGGTACCATCGTATAAGTCTCCAAAAATATTGCAAAAATCAACTTTAATCACGTCCCAAAAGCTTACCAAAGATTTCTATATGGTTATGACAAGTAGTGTGTTAGCTAGATTTCCTAAAAAAAATATTTTTCAGTCAATTTGATTACTAGACTAAAAATATTTTTTCTCAATTTTTTTTCTAAATTTTATAAAAATGAATAGTGATTTTGTCTTTAAAATTTTTTCATATGAAAAATAAAATTGGAGAAATAATTTGGCATGTTTTTTTAAAAATCATAAGAGTATATATTTAATTTTAGATGTACCATATACACTTTATTTATTCTGAAATGAATATTTTTTTATTAATTATTTTGAAATAACTAATAAAATTTATTTCCCTTCAAAATAAATGAGATATAAAAATTTCCAATGTATAATATATATTTTCCACAAAGGAAATGGAATTTGTAGCATTTTCCAATCATGTTGTATATCTTTTCACTGAACAAACCACATCACCATGAGTATTGGTTTTGTCATTTCCCTTGTACTATGGGTGCTTTGATTTCTCCCACACCCAATTTCCCTCTCCCCCAACCCACCCCACCCCACCCCCCTCCCCCCTCCCCCCTCCCCCCCAAAACAAAAAAAAAAAAATCTTAATTCACCCAAAAGGATTCCTCCATAGAGACATAGCTAATAATATAGTTTCTATAGCCTTGTTCACCTCCTCCTCTTCTCTATATTCCTCTCCCTCTCATGGGCAAACTAAAACTCATCCTAACTCTCACTCTACTACTCTTCATCAACCAAACCCCCATCAAAGGTATAATAATATATTCCATGCACACTTTTACACATGAACCAAGCAAATTATACATAATATATGTATACATATACATAGTTTAATTTATTTTAGTATAGTTAACGAAATGTCGAGTTTATGTTTTGATGTGTATGTTTTACCTTCTATGCACACATGTAGGAGGGGCATCAGCGCCGCGATCGCGAGCAGTGGTGCATGAGTACTTGCCCGTCAGGCCCGTCGATAACGCTCCGATCAACACGGCGGCCTTCGACCCCTTCCAATTGTGTCTCGGGTGCCGCTGCTGCGCGGCAAACAACGCCACCGATTGCCTCGACACCTCCTGCTGCTTCGGCATCGACTGCAACCTCCCCGACAAGCCCTTCGGCGTCTGCGGCTTCGTGCCCAAGACCTGCAACTGCACCTCCTGTGAATGAGATGATTTAATTTGTTGTGTTGATCATCATGGTAGTGTAATTTGGTTTGGTTTAATTAGTTACATACATATATATATATATATATATATATATATATATACATACATGTAGGGAAAAGAGAACATCATTTGTTTTTTTTTTTCATAGAGTTGATCGATCATAGTGGAGATCAAGGATATAGGTTGAATAAAAAGAGAATTTGAGATTGGTTCATGATTTGGGGGCCGGGTGCATATATAATTTTTGCATGTTTTATTTTTTTGGGGATTTTTTTGGGGGTGAGTAATGATGCATTTGTTTCACTTGGAATTAATGGATTAATTTGTATTTATTAATTTATTTTTAAGTTTTCCTATTGTGTTAAAGGGTTTTGAATTGTGCTAATGAAAAAAAAAAACATGGTTGAAATTAAGAGTTGAACTAAAGCATCTAGAAATAGGGTTAAAAATAAGATAAGTTATACATCAAACTCTTGGCACCTCATTAATTAAGGTCAATTTAGGAATGCGGTAATCAAAATTCACTCATGTTAATTAATTTATTATAAAAACCGACTTAATATCAAACGTTTCAGAATTAGTCACTGCTTAGTCAAACTAATTAAACCAGTATTTTTTAATTTTATTTGATATATAATTAATGTTTTTAAATATATTTTTTTATTTTTTTTTTTTTTTTTCTGGTTGTTTGTGTTTGAGTTGTACTTGAGATCCCTGTGGAGAGAAAAAAAAAATATTTATTTTGGTGCGCTGTGTGTGCTCTTCCTGTTGTCCAAAGGGATGAGATAATGTGAAATAAGAGTGGTTAATTAATTCGATCACTATGTTGAAACAAAATGGTCCCTTTTAATTAGGCTCCCAATCAATTGATTTAGGATTGTGATTGAATGAGAAAGAAACTTATTGTGGGATGATAATCAAAATAATTCAAATAAATTTAGCTTCAAAAGAAAAGAAAAAAAAATATATATATCCAATCTATTTAGATATTGTTTCTTTCTAATGAATATTGTTTTTCTATTTTTAGCACAACTACTTTTGTGAAATTTAAAGGAATTGATATGTATAAATGGGTCTAAGCCAATATACTAAGCTTTCAAATTAGATGAGCTTAATTTATATAAATGTCACAAAGGGGTGAGCTGAATCAGAACTATTCTCTTCTAATTAATATATTAATATGCAAAAAATAACTATAATATAATTAGTACTGTTGGGTTTGATTGATATGCCCCAACACAACTATTCATTGAGATATATTGTTGATCTTAAATTAGTGTGATGTACAAATATGTAACCAATTTAATGTATATAATATAATAATGGAAACCAATCTAGCTCCCACATTATATAAGTAGTTAAATTGCTGAGTTAATCAATAGATGGAATACAAAGTGTTTGTAGTGGACATGTTAACTAATTAACTAATTATGCTCAAAGAGCCACAGTTGCTTATGTTGTATGCAATTATAGTTTCTATTTCATGGATGTCATTGTCATGGATATTAAAATATGGTCACCAATCCCCAATCCAATGAATTTGATTTGTTTCATGCCCTTAAGTGCAAGCCAGTGTATATAT
Source organism: Tillandsia fasciculata (assembly GCA_029168755.2). Lineage (NCBI taxonomy): Eukaryota > Viridiplantae > Streptophyta > Magnoliopsida > Poales > Bromeliaceae > Tillandsia > Tillandsia fasciculata. Next base: position 2,959,353 of record CM054938.1, on the reverse strand, counting down.
AACACCATTAATTTCCATGATCATGTTTTGGAGAAACTTCAAAAAGCTCTTCTGTGATGCATGGGGCATCAGTTTACTATTACGTGATTTATGATATTTTAACATCTTGTGGATTTTGTTTTAGTTTTAATTTTTTTTTTATATAAGAACGTACAGTTTAAAAGATAGCAATGAATCATCAATGTAGATGGCATCATTGTGGCTTCGAGCTGTGCGAGTGCATATTTGTAGGGCTTACTTATAATTTTTTATGCCTAAACTATCATTTCAAAATATTTAAGTTAAATTTATTATTATTAGGGTTTTTAATCTTTATATATTCAAACATAATTTAGATTCTTGACTTTTACATATTCAATTATAATTTTTTTTTTTTTTTACATGAAACTATTGAAATGCGTATTATAGATTTTTCCAGTGAAAAACGGTTCGTGTCCTCATGCGATGTGTTGGAGTGTTTACACATTCCCCATATTAAGGGACCTTGACCTCCTCGTGGGGATGCGATCAATCTCGTGTGATGTGTTGGAGTGTTATAGATTTTCCTAATTAAGATCTTGACATTCTCGTGCGATGTGAAATTTTAGAAGTGTTTTTTTTTTTGGATTTAAGAAGTGACTTCAATCAAACTCATGAATAGCATTTTGTTTGGAGACCCAGACATTCTTGTTCGATGTGAAATTCTAGAGGTGTATCTTACATGTTCAAAAGTTGGCTTCTGTTAGATCCATGGTATTACATTTTATTCCGTATAGCATACAACTCTCACTTATGCGATGTAAAATTCTAAATATGCTTCTTGGGATTCAAGAAGTGACTTCCACCCAACCAATGGGCTAGCATTTAGTTCTGTATAGTATTTAGCTTGGCTTCTTAACTCTGACACTTCTGGCCAGTAGTATTTTATTCTGTATAATCATTTAGTTTTTACACTTTCGGCTAATATTGTATTTTGATGCCAACTGTAATAATCAAGCTCACTAGTACTAATAACTGATTGAGCTTAAACCACTGACTCTAAATCCTTAAACATAGTTAGTGGGTGTTTGGCCTACTTTCTGAAAAGTGATTTTGTGTCCAAAAATATTTTTTGGTATAATAAAGCATTTGATAACATCGTTTTCAAAATCTGATTTTGATTTTTATAATTAGTTTTCTGATTTTTAACGCTCAAAATTAGAAAAAATTAAAATCTACTTTTTAAAATCTAATTTTAAACTCAAATTTTAAATTTTTATTTTTATTTTAGATTTAAATTTTAGATTAAAATTTTAAATTTGAATTTTTAAATGTTAAAATTTAACTTTTAACTTTTAAATTTAAATTTTAAATTTTAAAATTTAAAATTTAGATATTAAATTTAAATTTTAAATTTTAAACCTCAAATTTCAAATTTCAAAAATTTTAATTTTAAATTTAAGATAAAATTAAAAATTTTAAAATTTAAATTTAAAAAAATTAAAAATTTAAATTTTTAGCATTAATTTTCAATCTACAAATTACTAATTTTTAAAACTCAAATTGTAGCACCCATGGAATGTGTATTAGTTATATATAAATGATATAATATGACTAAATCTCTTAACCCGGCTATAGCATTTTGGATGGTAGCATAGTCCAAGAGGTTAAGAGAGTTAAGCGTGTTAAATTTAGAGTAGTTCTAGGATGGGTGACCCCATGGAAAGTTGGGGCGTCACAGATGGTATCAGAGCCATTCACCAGCCGAAAATGTGAGATGAGTCTCGGCTGAGCCAGAGTTATATAGCAGGCAGAGCGAGGCTCCCCGGCTAATGACCGTTGTAGGTGGAGTGTAGCTCCCCACAAGGTCGGCTAAGGCTAGCGAGATGACTCTCACATCGCCTAATGCTTGTGAATGTCATTGAGCATGACGAGGACATCAGGGCTTAAAGGGGGAAAGAATGTAACACTCCTGGAATGTGTATTAGTTCTATATATAAATGATATAATAAGATAAATCTCTTGATCCGGCTATAGTATTTTGGGTGGTAATATAGTCAAAGAGGTTAAGAGAGGTAATATAGTCAAAGAGGTTAAGAGAGTTAAGCGTGCTAAAATTAGAGTAGTTTTAGAATAGGTGACTTCCTGGAGAGTTGGGGCGTCACACAAATTTTAAATTTAAATTACTTTAAAATAAAATTCAGTAAAATATTATTATTTGCAAAGAGTAAAAAAATTTTGCCAAGCAATTTTATACAATTACTTAAAAAAAAAAAAATACTTTCTTTCTAGACTTAGCCAATCATTCTATCTTTTAATCAAAATTAATTTTTCAAACCAAAATTAATTATGCAAAATTTATTTTTCCAAAATATTGTTAAAATAGACCCTTCTTATTATTATTATTATTATTATTATTAAGATTCTTACGTATATATCTAATCATAGCTATTTTTTTATCCGATATTGTTCTACTGGACCGTTACAGCTTGAGTGTTAGGGTGGGGTAACAGTAGGTTAGTTATTAGGGTGGGGTCTGAATATCAGACCAACTGTTGGTTAAATTATTGCGACGTTTGGAATTGTAGGAAAATAATTTTATATACAGTAAGAAAATATGAAAATATATATATATATATATATATATATATATATATATATATATATACAATTAATTTCTATGGTAGCAGAGATAAACAAAGAAGCACTAAATACCTAACAGGCTCAACGACTCTTTCTAGCGGCTTATAGATTGGGCCACAAATGGCCACATATTTTAGAAAAAAATTGATTTGGGCCCAATCAAATAGACAGAAATATTTGGCCCATTGTGAGTTGGGCCTGCGGCCCAATGGGCCTTGAGGCCCATTTTCATTCATAAATGGTTCTAAGGTTTGCTCAATCATATCCCTTCCGTTAAATTTATTGCCTGCACCAATCACTTCAATCCCTACCGTCCATCATTGTACCGTTTCCGATGCTCAGTAGTTTGACGGTTAAGATCACAATATGTGATGAGATGGATGGATGGTAGCTGGCGGTCCACGATTTATATAGATGCGCCTGGTGCAGACAACAATTTTCATTCTTTACCGCATTTTAGGTAATTTAAATAGGAGGTTCAAAATTAATTAGTGTTGTAAAAATTAAATTGTATGCTATCATCTCTAAATTAGAAATTTAAGTAGTGATAACAAAACACGAGCCCTAAATTTGAAACCGAATTGAGCTAACAATTTGATATATTTTAGAATATTTGCACATGAATCACTCAATGTTTCAATTTTCAAAACAAAAACAAAAAATGTACCTTTTTTATTTTGAATGGCAAGTAGTTTGTAGCTTTTACAGCTCAGTTTCATTGCAGTTTGCAACATTGGCATATTTTAAGAATTAAAATTTGGATTATGAACTTAAACATCTATGGATCAAAGAAAAATATATAAACTGTTTAGTAGAGCAATTCATCAATCAATTAGGCGAAAAAATTAAGACTTTTGTTCATTTTTTTTTATCTGTAAATTGGGTACATATATAGTAATATATTTCCTCTCATGCAGTTCAGGTTGGTTTTGTGTACCTTTCCTATAGCTATGAAAATTTGGAGATACACTCAAAAAAAAAAAATCATCAAAAAACTTAAACTACTTTAATCAATCACTGGAAAACTAACTACGAATTTCGGATCTTATTATCTTTATCTGGAGCTCAAGTATTTTGGCTTCAAACACTCCTACAACTTAAATTCAGAAGCTGCCATGCTACATAGGTGGTGTGAGAGTTTGGTTAGTTTTGTAATTAAATCTTAATTAGATTAGGATTAATATTTAAATCTGTTATAGATAAATTAATTTAGATTTTAATATTAATTGGAGTATAATCTAATTTAAGTAGATTTTGGTTTATCTTGAGCGGAGTTTATATATATCTCTAATATAGATAGCATACGTATGACTTTGAGGATGTTCGTACGATACAAAAAGAGAGAAAAGAGAGAATTCTTCATAGAAGACGAGAGAAGGGTGAGAGAGATTCAAGAGGAGAGCTCGGGTTGAAGCTACTCTATTGCAGAAGAAAAGAGCAGTCGATATAATTCTTTTCTTAGTTAATGAATCTTATTTCATCCGCATATTTTCTGTTTTTATTTTTCTTCACTTTGTAGTTGTATCGGTTCCAGTTTTGTTGAGGAGACAGATTTTTGGTAAAAATCCGATTTGACGTTTTCGCTGCGGAATCCCAACTCCAAGCGATATCGGAGCGGATTGGGGTACCGGAACGAATTGCGGATTCACAGAATCTGGTACCGGGGCGAGTACCGAATTTTTCCAACAATTGGTATCGGAGCTAAAGGTTATCGATCTTCGAAAAAGATCGACGGAGATGACCACGAAGTTCGAAATCGAGAAGTTCGACGACAAGAACAATTTTGGCTTGTGGCAAATTAAAGTTCGAGCCGTTTTGGTACAACAGGATTTGGATCAAACGTTGAAAGGGAAAGATGCAAAGCCAGCGGAGATTACGAATGCTGCATGGGAGAAGATGGAGCGAAAAGCGTTGAGTACGCTTCATCTATTATTAGTAGATGATATTCTTTACAATATAGCCAACGAGTCGACACCGGCAAAGTTGTGGAAGAAATTGGAATCTTTGTACATGACCAAATCCCTAACGAACAGATTGTATCTGAAGCAGCGATTGTTCACGCTGCGGATGCAAGAAGTGGCTAGCCTACATGAGCATCTGAACGAGTTCAATAAGGTGGTGACCCAGTTGACCAGTATCGAAGTCAAACTGGATGATGAAGATAAGGCGTTTATTTTACTTTCTTCGTTACCGGTGACATATGAGCATTTGGTGACCACGTTGCTTTATAGTAAGAAGACCATAAGCGCGGAGGCGGTCACGGCGGCGCTTCTCTCGAATGAGATGCGAAAGATGACTTAGGAGTCCGGCATGCAGAGTCATGACACAACTTTGATAGTAAAAGCGAAGAAGGATGTAAAAACATTGGCGACTGGAAGTAGACAAAAGAAGCCGTTATTCGAGGTGGAGTGCTTCTATTGTCACAGGAAAGGTCACATTAAGCGTAACTGTCATCAGCTTAAGGATGACTTGAATGAGTTAAAGCGATAGAAGGAAAAAACTATCGCGGATCAGGACAATTAGACGTTAGCGATGGCGCAGGCGGCAGAATCGGAGATGATCGATTCTGATGTGCTATATGCGGCGACCGATGATACTAAAATTTCGGATGATGTATGGGTGCTCGATTCGGCATGTTCTTTTCACGTCTGCCCGGAAAAAGAGTCCTTTGCTACCTATAAGGCGATAAAATGTGGAAAAGCTCTTATGGGGAACGGGACGGCGTGCAAAGTTTTAGGAGTCGGCACGGTGAAGATCCGGATGCACGATGGGGTCGTGAGGACGCTGACTGGTGTACGACACGTTTCTGATTTGAAGCGGAATTTGATCTCGTTAGGTGAGTTGAACTCGAAAGGTTGCAAAATTTCAGCTTCAAGTGGAGCTATGAGGATGCAAAAACGAGATCGAGTCGTGTGCGTGGCGAATAAGCGCGGGAACTTGTATGTTCTGAACGGGAGAACAGTCAGAACCGAAGCTAAAGCAATTTGGATTCCAAAAGTTCGCGGAGGCGTAATCGCCCAAGATGGAGCGGAGGATGCGGCAACATCGAGCGGCGGAGACAAGCTTAAGGTGGATCTTGCGGGGTGAGCTCGACGTAGCAGTTAAAGATTACAAATCAAACCAATGTGGGGATTGTTAGAATTTGGTTAGTTTTGTAATTAAATCTTAATTAGATTAGAATTAATATTTAAATCGGTAAGACATAAATTAATTTAGATTTAAATATTAATTGAAGTATAATCCTAATTTAAGTAGATTTGGGTTTATCTTGAACGGAGTTTATATATATCTCTAATATAGAAAGCATATATATATAAGTAAGTATGATCTTGAGGATGATCGTACGATACAAAAAAGAGAAAAAGAGAGAAGTCTTCATAGAAGACGAGAGAAGGGTGAGAGAGATTTAAGAGGAGCGCTCGGGTTGAAGCTACTCTATTGCAGAAGAAAAGAGCAGTCTGTGTAATTTTTTTCTTGGTTAATGAATCTTATTTCATCCGTATATTTTCTGTTTTTTTTTTCTTCTCTTTATGGTTGTATTGGTTCCAGTTTTGTTGTATTGGTTCCAGTTTTGTTGAGGAGATGGAATTTTGATAAAAATTCGATTTGACATTTTCGCTGCGGAATCCCAACTCTAGATGGTCCAGATCTCATCAGTGTTTACTTTTATCAGAATATTCTGTGTTGAAGCTTCTACTCTTTGCTGCAAAATATGCAACATTCAGGTATCCTTTTAATCCAAATTACCATTTGTACACCATTATTGCATCATATTATATACAAATCTTATCCTGCAATATATAGCAATGTGGCTAGTGCAATTTCATTTACATAACTTAGCTGTTGACTTTCCTTGCGAAAAGTGGCTGGAGCACTTGAACATTACATGACGCATCTTCCACTAGACTACCGGATCGCATAATTCATTGTAACTTTTTGGTTTCCACACAGAATATCTCTCTCTTTTTCTTAGTTAAACTGGTGGTTGACTTTTGAGTTTCTTATTAGTATATCTGCTTGATTGGGCATTGGCTATGAGAGTTCTAAAACAATTGTTGAATCAGCAAGCACTTTGATGGTAGTGGATATTGTGTAGATTTTGGTATTAAGAAGCATCCTCCCTTTGTATCAGAGAGGGGGAGTTCACCACTTTCATTGACTTATCATAGAGTGGTCCTTAATTAGCTAGATAAAGTTTTCAGGTAACACACATGCATGCATGTAAAAGTAATTTGGATCATGAGAACAGCTGGACACACTTTCAGCTTGAATTTTTAGTTGGATCTGCCTAGCATTTCCTGCAGGAGAAGTTTCTTCTCACTTTTTTTTTTTATTCTAAGTTTTAAATGCTGAGGAAATTTTATGGCCAGTGTACTTTTCTTGCAGTAGAGCAACTCGAAAACCACAAAGCCGATTTACGGAAATTGTTAATTTGTAGTCTTTTTCATCTGAAGTAATGCTCTCAGTCAGATAGCCTGAAATCTGTATACATTTATAATTTGATTAGTTCCCTTATCATTAAATTACTTTCCTGTTAGGCATTGCATCCTAATCCTAAGTAACAAGTACCAAAGTTTCATTTATATTATTTGTTGATTAAAACTTGTGACTACTTGTAGGACTCACAGTAAGCTCACTCAGATATTTTAGTTCTGCAGCTTAATTTCTCTCACAGATGTTGTTTGCTTGGCGAGTAACAAAAATTCGAAAAAGAGCCAAATTCGATCGCGTAGCCACTGTTACTGTTGTTCCTGGTGTGCTGCTATTTGTGTAGAATAAACAAAAGTGGGTGTATATTCCAAATATTAATGTTGCAATATATACAATAGGTGAATTGGATATGTAAACTGAAAGGCATTTCCATTTCGTGTACGTTGTTTTCTTAAGGACCAAAGAGAGGCATTCCACCATCCGAAAAGTATATGCATGCTTCTGTAAATGCATATCTGAGTAATAACTTAATTAGTATTAGCAACTTCGTATTCAGATCCTGCGGCAGCTAAAAGCTGGAGCAAAGGAAAAGGTTTTGAAGCTTGTGCTTTTGCAGCTGATCAGATCATCTTAGTTTTATACCAATCGAAAAGCTAATTAAGCAGGAAAATGGACATAAAGCTAGTTCGCTAGATTGTATATATAGTGGCTAAATCATATATATTTTTCTCAACTTTTATAGAAACAATTACATGCAAGGATATTAAACAGATGTTACTCTTTTAAGTAATACTCAATTTACAAATGGCTATGAATGGACATGGATAAGATTTTCGATAGTCATAAACACATACAATGTAATCAGATAAGTAATTAATGTAGAGGATATAATTTTTTTATAGTACTATACAATTTGCATACAGAGATCTAAATTTGGATTGAGTATTGTAACCTGCATCCGAATCCAAATAAATGTATCCAAATAGCCATATGGATCCAACTTTAAGCCTGATTAGCGAATCCAAAACCATAAACAGGAAATCTTGGATCCAGTGGTTCTCAAAAAATAAGCCATGAATAAAGATTAGGCTGGAGCTTGCATGAATTATACACCACTAAATAAATATATTCAGATACTGATATGAATCCAAAAGAAACAGGGAAAAATACTCAACCCATCTTCACTTCTAGATATATAAAGTGTATATATGTTGCAAAAAACAGCAGCAGCTTATGAGCATCTACAGTTATGTGACATAGCAATTAAACAGTATCTTTGATTGCTATATTATGATGATTTACATTGTTCAAATTTGTTGGTCTAAGTGGAATTATGGTGAAAAAGAAAATAGAGTCGAAAACTGAGTGAAAATGCTTCCAATTTTCATGAGGATACTCAACCCACTAAATTTTAATCAAAAAGGTTGCAGGGTTTTTTTTTCTTTTGCACCTCACATGACAGTGCCTGTTTAGCACGCAAGATTGGATTGGATAGGATGAAAATACAGGGCAAATTTGGAGGAGGGCAGAATTAGTGACTTGTGGGCCTCAGAAGTTTTTAGATGAATTTGATCATCTCAAATAATCTTTCGTTTTTTTTTGTTTTTGAAGAAAATGGTAGCTGCTTATCCACTTTATGTTAGGAAAATAATCGCACTAGATCTGTTTGTGATTAAATTATTTAACTATATTGTTAATAAATAAAATTGTAATACTCACAGTTGAAACGCTACGGTAATTCCAAAAATTGTAGAATAAAGAAACCGAAATAAGATTGATCCGGAAGCATGCGAGGCACTGCCCTAAGGCGTATTTCCATCATTCGCGCGGATTAATCGGAGATACCACCCTAAGGTACGACCGGAACTCTCCTTCCTACAAGCACGATCGCGAAAGAGATTTGACAAAGTTTCTTTCAACACCCGATAGTAAAACAATATAAGAAAATAAAATCGAAATAAGAAAATCAATTGCTTGTGTATGTATATGAGTGTATGTATATTAGCATATACACAATAGTACTTATAGTACTTATAGGTGTAAGGTGTAGGTGAAAGTTGGAATTCCCACCATTCACATCACCCATAAAGAATAGTTAAGAGTCCATGAATACAAAAAAACGTTTAAAACTTAATTAAGAATTTAATAATAATTAAATGATAATAAATGAGAATCAATAAAATTAAAATTAATAATAAAATAATAAAAGTGATTATTGAGGGTTTTAGAAATTTTGAATATTATTCTAACAATCCCCCTCAAAATTCAAAATTTCGAAATAAGAATTAAACTCAATAATTAAAATAAAGTAAAATAAAATTATCGGGTGTTTATACTATGTAATAGGTAAGGTGTCTTTAAGAGACTTAACCTCACTTAGTGTAAGCAATTTTCATCAGAAGGAATCGGAGTGAACCAGGTCTTGAACTACGTTCCTTTGACCCTGACTTCAACTGCCACACACATAGTACAGAATTCTCCATCGCGAGTCTGTGCGTTAAAGGCCATGCACAGTACCTTGATTTTTCATAAGAATTTCTATGGACAGCCCATATCTCATAGCCGCGGCCTTATACGAATATTCTTATATAGGTGGTCTCCTCCAAGAATGTGTGTAGAGTCACATCTCGCAAAAATTATCGCCTCGGATTCCATTAAGAGCCATAAGCTCAACCTCAACCACTACATAGAGCACAACTCACCATAAAGATGGAATTAGAACTGAAGTTCCTCTGAATAAACTGTAGAAAGTGCTCTTTAGCCAACTTGACAGCTTGTTTTTACCACATTGAACTTTTTTCAAGGAATCTCTATCACAAAGGTTGGGTTCCCACTGCAGGAAGGCCCATTATGAGCAAAGTCCCATCCCCCTTGATAACTCTAGGATCTTAGTCCTATTCAGGCCTTTCGTCAAGCAGTTTGCAAGATTCTGTTCAGATTTGATAAAACTTAAAGAAACAAAATCATGAGAAGTTAGCCACCTAACATATTTTTATCTTAATTTAATATGTCGACTAGTCTTAAAATTTATCAATTTTATTTTACAAAAATCAATTTGCAGCTCGAAAATCGCACTAAATAGATATAAAATTAAACTATAATATATAAAAGTATATTTTATGTTTACTGGTTATGTATTTTTATGTTTAGGCTGTATATATATATATATATATATATATATATATATATATATATATATATATATATATATATATATATATATATATATATATATATATATAAATTATTTACTGTTTTAGCTACAGAAAAAAAAAATTTATTTACTGTTTGTAGCTACAGAAAAAAAAAAAAAACATATAAAAAATAAATTATTTACTGTTTTAGCTACAGAAAAAAAAAAATTTATTTATAGCTACAGAAAAAAAAAAAAACATATAAAAAAGAAGTATATATATATATATATATATATATATATATATATATATATATATATATATATATATATATATATATATATATATATATATATATATATATATGTATGTATGTATTTTTTACTGTAACTAAAAATAGTAAATAAAATTTATTTTATATATAAAATTTATTTTATATATTTTTAAAGTCAAGAAAAGAGAGCAAATAAATTATAATTAAAATTTTAAAATACTAATTCTAATATGTTTAATTTTGAATATTAATCATACAAGCAAGTTGACAATAAAATTATATACAATATGTAGTTTTTTTTTTTTTTTTTCGGATTAGCACTCGTTAGATTTAAATCACAATCAAATCTGAAATACGCCTTAGACGGTTAGAAAAATAATCGCACTAAATTTGTTTGTGATTAAATTATTTAACTATATTGTGAATAAATAAAATTGTAATACTCACAGTTGAAACGTTACGGTAATTTCAAAAATTGTAGAATAAAGAAACCGAAATAAGATTGATCCGGAAGCGTGCGAGGCACTGCCCTAAGGCGTATTTCCGTCCTTCGTGCGGATTAATCGAAAATACCACCCCAAGGTACGACCGGAACTCCCTTTCCTACGAGCACGACCGCGGAAAAGGTTTGACGAAGTTTCTTTCAACATCCGATAGTAAAACAATATAAGAAAATAAAATCGAAATAAGAAAATCAATTGCTTGTGTATGTGTATGAGTGTATGTATATTAGCATATACACAATAGTACTTATAGGTGTAAGGTGTAGGTGAAAGTTGGAATTTTCAACATTCACATCACCCATTAAGAATAGTTAAGAATCCATAAATACAAAAAACGTTTAAAACTTAATTAAGAATTTAATAATAATTAAATGATAATAAATGAGAATCAATAAAATTAAAATTAATAATAAAATAATAAAAATAATTATTGAGGGTTTTAGAAATTTTGAATATTATTCTAACACTTTATTTATAATTAAGAATAAGACAGCGAGACCTCATAAAAGAGTTATGAAAAAAATTTAAAACCAAAAAAAAAAAAAAAAAAAAAAGGGGGGGGGGGGGGGGGGGGGGGTGGGTGGGGAACAAAAGGAGGTAGAGATTAGCGCGATTGTGTCGGATCGTTGGTGTTAACTATGAATCCCAAAATATTTCAAATCGGTAGAAATCATACAACCAATTCACTTAAAGCGTACAGACACAACGTCCACGAGTCTCGATTGTGACTCGGCCTAACTAGCCTCTCGCCACTTCGAACATGATTCAATCCAAGTCAGCCTCCCGTCATTTCGAACGTGAATCGACTCAACCTGACCTTTCGTCACAGAACATAATACTATCCCATTTAAGGCAAGAAAGCCGTGTAAGGTTTAGCGTGAAGATTAGTTAGTAAGAACCTGATGAAGACGCGCGCAATGAAAAAAATAGATGGTTCACTATCTCTTTTATCAAATAATTTTGTCGGAATAAAACTATCGAGTCCGGCCAGAGAGGCTAGGATTGAAAGGGACTAAATTCGGAAAATCCCTTTTATATTCCATTGGCTCCACCCCCTAACCGTCATGACCCCTAACACCGTCGAAATACTAAACCTTCCCTTTCTTTCAGCATATTTATCATCTTATCCTATCCAATAAGTTCCTGGACTCTAAGCATCGCCATAAGCAATTTGTAAAATCTTTTTGTCACTCTCCGAAAAGGTGGAGCCATGAATCTTTTTATAAATTATCACAATTTTGTGGAGTTCACACACTCTAAAACCGGGGCTTCTGATGAAAGCAACCGCACTGCAACAATAGCTTCAACAGAAGTTTATTTATGCCCCATGAGTCACCCTCAATGTCCCCACTCTATTTTGTATCCTTCCTTAAAGATCACATTAGGTACAGCATTAGACTAGGACCATGGTATGTAGGGTTTTGGCACTCAATTCCAAGAGAGCCCATTCTCTAGCTCTCCAATTAACACACCTCACATGTTGGTATATCACCACTCAATCCTAACTCCTAACAAGAAAATTAGTTTTGAAAATTCTAGCTAAGTGACAAAGCATAAGTTCTAGGGCTTGGACATTAAATTAGAGTAAGATTTGATATTGATATGCTAGAGCCTAGCTCCTAAGCATTCCCTGAGTCACTATTTAGTCATTTGAACATTAAAAAGTTAAAATAAAGTAGCTATCTATAAGAATTGACTTTGCAGTTCTTTCAACCAACTATCTAATTTTATATTTTATGTGCTTTTGTTTTTTAAATGATCTTCAACCTCATGAGAGTCAAATGTATCCAATACTCCTACAATCATATAAGCATGCAAAAGAAAAGGCACATTTTTTTAGTTATTTGGCTTTCATTTGATTGAAAATAGAGTTGCCTTTGGGCGATTGCGACTTCGACTGGGCCGGGTAACCATCTTCCTCGAGACGGTCGCCGCCGTCTCTTTCATTCTGCGTCCGACTCCCCCCTCCCTCGCTCGTGTCCATTCGACAGCTATTGGCCGGGGGGAGGACGGGGCCGGCTTGATGGACTTGGATGCCTCTTTGCCGTGTGCGGTGCTTGCTACTCGGCCCCCCTCGTCATCTGGTGAGCTCGGGCCTACTCGCCCATCATCGGGTGCGGTCGAGATCTCTTTCCCCGAGAAAAGAGATCTCGAAGAGCCCGCACCCACTTCCGTTGGGCCTAGCGGACCCTCCCTCTAGGGGCCCTTGACATTGTCCCGTGTTCGTTGGTGGGAGCATGCTTCTGTGTCATCATGTTTCAGATCTTTAGTTGGAATGTCCGGGGTCTTAACGACCCGAATAAAAGAGCGGTCGTAAAATCTGTAGTGTCTAAGCTTAGATCGTCGGTTGTTTGTATTCAAGAGTCTAAGGTGGATTCGGTTTCCCGATCCTTCCTCAGGTCGTTTGCCGGTTCGCTTGTTGACAAATGTTTATTTATCAAATCGGCGGGAGCCTCGGGGGGTTTGATCACCTGTTGGCCCTCTAACTTCTTCTCTTGTCGCGGGGCCCTTGTTCGAAGTCACTCGCTGACGGTTCAACTGACCCATATCCCCAGCGGGACCCGTTTCTCTGTTACCAATGTGTATGGTCCCCCGACTTGGAATGGTAAGCCGGAGTTTTGTCAGGAGCTAGCCGATCTCAAATGCGAGTGTAGAGGGTTATGGACCATCTGTGGGGATTTCAACCTAACGAAAAATCAGTTGGAAAGGAGAGGCGGTAATTGGAGTGGACGTATCATGGCCCTGTTCTCGGACCTCATTAATGAGTTGGAGATGTTCGACCTGCCGATTAGTAACCAGCAGTTCACGTGGTCTAACTTGAAGAGCTGCCCGACCCTTGCTAAACTTGACCGATTTCTGATCTCTACTGAGTGGGACCACAGTTTCCCCCTTTCCAAAGTGGAGGCTAGACCGAGGATCACTTCCGATCACTCGCCGTTACTTCTATCTACCAGTCACAAACTCAGCCCCTCCCGGTTCAGATTCGAAATGGTTTGGCTCACGCGGGCGGATTTCTGTTCTAACATACCTCTGTGGTGGAAGGAGATCCCCCCGAAGAGCTCCGGCGTGCTCACTTTTGTGGCCAAGTTGCGACACTGCCGAAAGCGCATCAAGGAATGGTGCTCCACGAGCTTTTACAGCATCCACCGCACCAAAAACTACCTAGCTGGCGAGATTCAGCAGCTTGATGTTTTGGAGGAACGGGCGAACCTTCCTCCACACCTGCTTGAGAAACGGGCTCAGCTCAAATCCCTCCTAAGCGGGGTGGCGGCGGATGAAGAAATCCTTTGGAAATCCCGTGCTAACCTCCGCTGGTTGAGGGAAGGTGATGGTAATACGAAATTCTTCCATGCGGTAGCCAACGGAAGGAGGCGTGTGAACAGCATTGGTGATGTGGTGAACAACGGGCGGACTATCCGGAGAGAGGAGGAAAAGAGGGGTTACTTCTTCGACTACTTCAAGTCTCGCTTCGCTCCGAGGGAGCACGCTCTGGGTTCGCTAGGGGACTGGACAGATCTCTTGGGTGGTAGAATTATTAGCAGCCCAGAAGACCTGACGTTGCCTTTCACCTTAGAGGAGATCAGAAAAGCAACGTTCCAATTGGGTAGCGATAAAAGCCCCGGGCCGGACGGCTTTAACCTGGGTTTCTTCCAGAAGTTCTGGGACGTGGTCAAGTCGGATATGTTTATCATCTTCCAGGAGCTTTATAACGGATCTATGAACTCCTCTCCTTTGGATTTTTCCTACATCTGTCTAGTCCCCAAGAGAGAAGGGCTAATTCGGCCAATGATTTCAGGCCTATTAGTCTCCTGAATGCGGTGCAGAAGATCATATCGAAAGTCCTGGCCAACAGACTTGAAGCTGTAATGAAAGAGATCATTTCACCTGCGCAGTCGGCCTTCCTTAAAGGCAGGTCGATCCTCGACTCCTTCGCGACGGCTACCGAGGTGGTCAACTGGTCCGCCAAATCTGGGCTCGAAGTGGTGGGGGTTAAAGCCGATTTCGAGAAGGCCTTCGACATGGTTCTCTGGGAATTTATCTTCATGGCCCTGTCCGGGTTGGGGGCCAACGACAGATGGTGCGGTTGGATCAAGAAATGCATTTGTAACGCCAAGGTATCCATCCTTGTGAACGGCGTCCCAACAAACTGGCTAAAGACGCAGAGGGGGCTTAGGCAAGGGGACCCTTTGTCACCCTACCTTTTCATTCTGGTAGCGGAATGTTTAACCAGGATGACGGAACGGGCTGTTGACAACGGCTTACTGAGGGGGGTGGGCCCCTTGCCGGACGCAACCGTTTCCATTTTACAATATGCCGATGACACCCTCTTTTTTTGCGGTGCGAAAAAGAAACAGCTCAACAATCTGCTCTTCATCTGGAAGCTTTTCGAATGGGCCTCCGGACTGAAGGTCAATCGTGAGAAGACTGAACTTTTTTACCTCGGTAGGCGGACCAGCAGAGGGACGAGACTAGCGAACATTCTGGGTTGTAAGTTGGGAGCTCTACCGATAACTTACCTTGGTCTCCCGCTCTCCGACAAACCAGTGGCAAAAGACGATTGGCGGCGGGTGATTGGCAAACTCGAGGCGCGGATAGAAGGGTGGCAAGCCAAACTTCTATCCCAGGGAGGCAGGCTGATCTTGGTGAACTCGGTGCTGTCGAACCTCCCGCTCTACTACCTCTCCATGTTCAGGGCGCCCAAATGGGTCGTGAGAAGAGTGGAGGCGTTAAGACGGGCTTTCTTCTGGAATGGGGCATCCTCCACCTTAGGAGGGCAATGCCTAGTAAACTGGAAGACGGTCTGCAGGAGTACCGCGGAGGGAGGATTAGGAGTCCTGAACATAGAGACCATGAACGTGGCCCTACTTGCCAAGTGGTGGTGAAAATTCCTAACTGGCGAGAGCTTACTGTGGGGCCCCCTCTTAAAAGGGCTCTACTATGGCAGGAGGAAGCCGTTGAGTGAAGGGGTCTCCTTCAGGCCGCTATCCCAGTGGTGGCGCAACGTCTTAGCGACAAGGGACATCTACAGCTGTGGGCTCACTTACTCGCTAAGAGATGGTCGGTGTGTTCGTTTTTGGTCGGACATTTGGGCTGCTGAAGCGCCCCTAAGCACTCTCTTCCCTGCTATTTTCGCTGCCGTTAGGGCGAAAAGATGTAGAGTGTCAGAGTGTTGGGGGGGGAACAGGTGGAAGTGGGGATATATCCTACGGGGGTTCTCCCCTGGTAACCCGACGGAATTGGTGACGGTTGCCCTGTTTAAGGAGACAGTCGCTGCGGTTATAACCTCGACTTCGAATGATGAAGTACGCTGGAGGTGGACACAATCCGAGAGATTTTCAGTTAAATCTCTTTACCTCTTCATCGAGAACGGTGGGGTTTCTGACCCCCGCTACCGGGAAATCTGGAAGATCAAAATCCCCCTTAAGGTCAAAATCTTTTGCTGGTTAGTCCTAAGATCGAGGATCAAGACCATGGATAATCTGCTCAAAAGGGGGTGGACTGGAGATGGCGTTTGTGTACTGTGCTCAGACGAAGCAGAGACGGTGGACCACCTGTTATTAAACTGTCAGCTTACTAGAAGCATTCTTCAAGCCTCTCTCTGGAACCGAGCTATGCTTAACGATGTCATGTCCGTGGCTACGGTCTGGAGCAACTCCTGTCAGAGAGGTGGGGCCTTACGCGCTAAAGAACTCACCGGTCTAGCCTCAGTTTGGTGGGCGATCTGGCTCGAACGCAATAGGAGAATCTTCGAAAAGCGCAAGAAGACGATAGGTTGTATCTTCAGGGAGGCTAGGGACTTTCGGAGTCGGTGGGCCCAACTGGCGCCACCACCGTTGAGATAACTTTCCCATTTACTGGCGTCGCCTCCTTTGAGGCGATGGTTTTTTTTTTTTTTTTAGGCCCTGTTGCCTTCTCCTGTTGCCTAGTTCATCCCCCTTATGAATGAAGCGGTAGCATGCTACCTTTTCCTCAAAAAAAAGAAAATAGAGTTGTTTAAGAGGGCCTAACATATTTCCTTGCAAAAATCATATACAAACAATTAATATTGGTGATGCTTATGTAGGTGATATTGTTTGAAATCATAATCCAAACTTAGTCCAAAATTCTCTTTAGAGATAAAGTTTATTTAAACTAGATTTTGCTAAATTTTAAAAAAAACATAGTTAATTAGAGTATGATCGAGGATCGTTTTTAAGCGCAACTGTCACGAGAAAGGTCACATTAAATATAACTGTCATAAATTTAAAAATAATTAAAAAGAGCTAAAGCGGTAGAAGAAAAAAACTGTTGCGGATTAGGTCGAGAAGACATTGACACAAGCGGCATAATTGAAGATGATTACTTCTAATGTGCTATATGCGGCGAGTGGTAGTGCTAAAATTTTGAATGATGTGTAGGTGTTTGATTTGGCATGATCATTTCACGTCTACTCGAAAGAAAAAAAAAATTGCTACCTATAAGGCGATCTAGGGTGGAAAGACTCTAATGGGGAACGAGACAGCGTACAAAGTTTTAGAAGTCGGCACAGTGAAATTGGAATGCACAATAGGGTCGTGAAGATGCTGACAGGTGTGCGGCATGTTCCTGGTTTGAAACAAAATTTGATATCGTTAGGCTCGTTGAACTCGGAAGGGTTGTATATTTTCAGCTTCAGGTGGAGCTATAAGAGCTCGAAAATAAAATCAGGTTGTGTGTGAAGCGAACAAGCGCAGGAATTTGTATGTTTTGAACGAGAACACAGCTAGAAAGGAAGCAAAAATAATTTGAATTCCAAAAATTCACGGAGGGGCAATCGCCCAAAATAGAGTAGTGGATTCGGCAGCATCGAGCGACAGAGACAAGCTCAAGGTGGAGCTTGTGTGGTGATCGAGCTTGGCGCTAGTTGAAAATTACAAATCAAACTAAGGTGGAGATTGTTAGAATTTGATTAGATTTGTAATCGAATTCTAAATATAAATTAATTAGGATTTAAATATTAATTATAGCAGGATTCCTAGTTATACTAAGATTTACGTACAACTTGAGTGGAGCTTTATATATAGCTCTAATGTAGAGAGTTTTTTAAAAAAGGAGTAGGTTGAAGCCCGGTAGTATTTGGTACTTGAGAGAAAGTTATGTAGTTTGCATGTACCTTGTGCACGGATACATGTGAGAGAGAAAATAGATAAATTTTTTAAATTTACAGAAGATGGGAGAAGAATTAGAGAGATTCAAGAAGAATGCTTGAATTGAAACAACTCTGTATAAAAGAAGAGTCAGGTGTAATTTTTTTTTGGTTAATAAATGTTATTGCATCCGTATTTTTTGTTTAATTTTTTTTTTCTTTTGTGACTTTATCGATTTTAAAAAAATAAATTTATGGTAAAAATCTACTTTAATGTTTCTGTTACGAAATTCCAACAATCGATACCGAAATAAGAATCGGATCAACAATAATTGCTAGCGAAGCGGATTGCGAATACATAAAATCTGATATTGAGACGAATACTAGATTCCTAACAAATAAAATATGTGTCTGCTTATCAAAATCCTTCTTTATTTACTTCATATCTTTCTATTTTGATATTTTAAATCTTAAATCATATAATAATATGTATCACAGCAAATTATGCTTTCCATGGATATAAGACCTTCCATGATCTGTCATTTGCATGTTCTTCACAGCAAGAAATGATGTGCCTATTTTTTTGTCCAATAGGCCAGGAATCTCCCCACCATTAATTTCCATAAATAGCTTAAAATATGAGGCACCAATTGTGCCAATAAACTAGTGGGCCAAGGTCACATCAAACAAGACATTAGATAGATCACTCTACCTTGAAAGCCACATGGGTTTGTTTAGTATGCATGGTGTTGGTGTTGCTATGTGGTGTGCCATATTGATCTGTTCTAATTTAATTTAATTTATAAGATTTATAAATTAAAATTTAGTTTCATATTTTAAAAATAAGTATAATTAATTTTATATTTTTATTAATTAAAAAATATATTTTTTCGTATTTTAATAGATATTTTAATTTCTATACGAAATTGAAGGTATTTTATGAATTCTAATTATTTATAAAAAAAAAAAAAATTTCTTCTTTATTTTATATATAAGAAAAAAAAAAAATTTCTCTTTTCTCTTTTCTTTTTTTGCGTTCTTTTTGAATTGTTTACTTGTATTTTTTAAGTTTTGAAGAGTTTTCGATTCGTACGCATAAAAATAAAAATAAAAATAAAAAATATAGAAGAATCAGAATAATCAAAATAAGAATAATCTAAAAAAAATTAGCTAGTAAACTAAGTAATTCGATCTAATTTTAATTTTTAAATATTTTTACTATCTAATTTGTAGATTTTCACTGTGCTATTTAATTCCACTGCATGCGAATGAGAAAAGCTTGTGCTCTTCCATGTGGATGGCTCCTTGGAAATGCCATTGTTGGCATTTGTTAAGCTCACAAATCCCATGTGTTTAGAGCCCCACAATTAAAGCAATTCCATTGGATTTGGAGACAATGGAAAGCTACAATTAACTATCCTTTGTGCCTTTGTACTATTTATATTATGGTCCCCTCTAGAGCTCTAGATATAGAGAGAGAGAGAGAGAGAGAGAGAGAGAGAGAAAGGCAACTCCAATATTGTGCAATGGTGGACTGTGGAGGGGTTATTATTATAGCTGTCTTTAACTAGTCACAGTCTCCAAAGAGCAGCTTATATATGTCCTCCTCATTAACCCCAAGAGACAAGGTTAATAAAGCTTGTTTGGGACATGTTGCCGGGTTTTGGGGAGTGTGTGAATTGAAAAAGTTAAAAGCAATATCATTATGCCTGTTTTGTGAGGCAGCTAATGGTGCTTGATTGATTTGTCACTAGAAGCATCACAATGTAATTACTATGCATGCATGAACCAAATTTATTTTTAAAAAATAAACACAGTGATAGCATTTTAGTATTCTCCAAAAAAAAAAAAATAATAATAATAATAATAATAATAAATTAATGAAGCTATTCTAAATAAGTTTGTTGATAATATTAAATTGGCATATTATATAACTTTTGATTTAGTCTTCCAACTTATCATCTAAGCGTACATTATATAATCATTCTTATTTCTGGCTTGTAGTTACTTATAGTGTGGCAGATAGGTTCAAATGAATTGTATTACAATCGAGATCATTTGTATACTTTAAAATAAATTAATTAATTTTTTTTTTTATTTTAATTCGAGCGTCTGAAATGATGATTCTTACCAACAATCCACAATACAATATGCACCTCATAGGTACATTAGACGGGATCACTACCATAAATCCCCCTGTTTTGAGATTTGAATTAGTAGATCGATAGATTTGAATTAGACGGTATTGGATTGATCGGTAGGAATTTGATAATTCTAGCTGTTCAGCACTTGCAATCAATAATTTCGTCTATAAATTTTTTGATGGTACAAATTTTTATCCCGATTTTTCTACTTTAAATTTAATTTTTGTTTGAGTTTTAACGCACTGTTTTATGATATTTATTCTTATGTTATTTTCTCTAAAATGTGTGTTAAGTTTCGTTGTGCCTAAACATATAATTACATAAGAGTTTTCAACTAATAGGATTTTGCATTCAGATTTCTAAACTCTTTCTCCTGCATCAGATTCCGGTATTTGCTCCGGTACCTATTGTTGGAATTTCGCAACAAAAGCGTAAAATCAGTTCTTTACCAAAAACTCGTTTTTTTTTTTAATAGAAACTAGAACTGACACAATCACAAAAGAGAAAAAAAAAAATAAGAATAAAAAAGGCAGATGAAATAAGATTCAAGAGTCAAGAGAAAAATTATATCAACTCCTATTCTATACAAAGTACGTAGCTTAAATTCGAGCCATCTTTCTGAATTTTTCTCAATTTTTTCTCGTTTTTTATAAATCTAAAAGATTTATCTCTTTAGACGCATGCATTCGTAAACTAAAAGCATCTAAAAATATGGACACCTTGATTATGTCATATAGGTGTGACTAAATCGTACATCTATGTTATATAAATAGAATACATCAAAAGATATTCAAATTCTAATTTAATTAAATTTATATTCTAATTAATATTTAAATCTTAATAAAAATTTAAATATTTATTCTAATCTAATTAGAATTTAATTATGGAAAATGCTAGATGTACATTCCAAATGGGATGTACTTCTTACACCCTCTCCATCCTGGAATGGAGTGAATTTCACTCGTCATATCGATGTGACGAGTGAATGAATATCCATTCCAGAATAGAGTGGGTGTAGAATATACACCCCAAATGGGGTGTACACCTAGCATTACTCTTTAATTATAAATCTAATCAAATTTTAATAATGAGATGGTGAGAATTGAGACAAGAGTGCGGTTCACAGAATCTTCTTGATGTATTGAATTGCGTGCTATAATTTCTGAGCTTTTGAGGACTTGAGACCACTCAAAAATTTGGAATTGGGTGCAAAATATTTCCCTTAGAAGTAGCTCTTGTCAATGGGCATCTCTTGACAAGAACACCACAAAAATAAATTCCATAGGGGCCCATATATATCACCTTTTTCTTTTTCTTTTTCTTTTTCTTTTTCTTTTTCTTTTGGGGGTTTTATAAAACTCTTTCCACATTACATTGTTTTCAAACTTTTAAAAACACTGCTGCTAATGTACAAAGCAAACTTTCCAATCAAAAGGACCAAGCAAGGAGAGAAACAATAAGGAAAATCCAAGTAGTACTTATCTTGGTCCTTCATAAATAATTTTTTGAAAAGGAATTAAACATTTGATAACTAAAAAAGAGTGACAAATTAATGAGCCTTATTTTAATCTTAGATGCACTTAATTAAGTTACCCTCCTTAGTTGCAAATATAATTTGTTGATGGGGTCAATTTTCACTTGTTGGAGTTTATTAATCATATAGGCACTGCCGGATCGTTGGTGCTAATCATTAATCACAAAAATTTGAGTTATTAAAAATATGTAATTAATTCACTTAAAACATACAGACACAACGAATATGAATCTCAACTGAACTCAACTTATTGGGCTCGTCCAACTCAACTTGTTAGTCTTCTGAATCTATTGTCAAGAAATAAAAAGTTGAATCTATTTTAATACATAAATAAATAGCCAACATGCACTAGCAATTGAAAAGATTGAGACTTCAATCAACTTAATAATAAGAGTAATTTGAAATTGGTGATTAATTATATGTGAAAACAAATCAGCATTTGATTAAGCAAGTTAACCTTAAAATAGCTTTTCATTTTAAAGTAATATTTTAAAAAATAAATTTGAGAGAAATATAACATGCTACCTGTTACGTTTATTTTTAAAAATAAATTTAGCTGAAATATTTAAAAATTTAACTTGTAATATTATAATTATAACCATGCCTAATTATGGGGGCCATTCCTCTGCGTACGTGGCTTTAAATATAGTGCATCCTTTTGTTTTTTTTTTTTTCTTTTTTATTATCTTAACTAAAACTAGATGCTTTTCCTATAAGGCACGTTTCGTAATGGGTTAAGTTAGAACTAGCTAATTTTGGGATAAGTATAAAATACGGAACTAGGATAAAAAAGCGTTTGGAATAGTTTCAGGGATAAGAGATTTTGTGTTTGGTATGATAATGAGGAATAAGAGGAATAAAGAGGTTAAGTTGGCTAAATTATTTTTTTGCCCTCAAGATTTAATATGTGATAAAAGTTGTTAAAATCTAATTAGTTCGTTTTAATTAATGGATTAAAGCTTAAAAAAATTAAGATAAAATCAAAATCATAATCAAATTATATTTTTTAAAAATAATATTTAATTTAACATTTTTTTTCTCAAATTAATTTTAAAATTTTAAATATAAAATTTCAGCATTTAAATTTTAAATTTTAAAATTTTATAATATTAATTTTAAATTATAAATTTTAAACATAAATTTTTTAAATTTTCAAATAATAATTTTTACTTTCTTCGTTTTAATTAATGGATTAAAGCCTTACAAAAATTAAGATAAAATTAAAATCAAAATCAAAATCAAAATCAAAATCAAATTTCAAATTATATTTTATGAAAATAATATTTAATTTAATATTTAATTTGTTTAAATTAAAGTTAAAATTTTGAATATAAATTTTCAAAATTTAAAGCCTTACAAAAATTATGATAAAATCAAAATCAAAGCAAAATTTCTAAAATTTTGAAAATAATATTTAATTTAACATCCAATTAAATTAAAAAGAGAGAGGGGAGAGAGAGAGAGAGATTTGTGATGATGAGAGTGTATTGGGAAGAAGAGAGAGAGAGGAGAGAGAGGGATTTGTAATGATGAGAGTGTATTGGGAAGAGAGAAAGGAGGAGATGAAAGGTAGTTTGGTAAAAAAAAAAATTATAAAATAATGAATATGAACTGTTGTTCCAGCTTATTCTGTTTTTACTGGAACTACTGTACCGAATAATTTCTGATGCGTTTGGTAGAATAAGAAGGATATCCCCCTTATTCCTTGTTTTAGTCCCATTCCAAACAGGGCCTTAATAAAAGAATTGTTCTTGGAACAAACTTTTGACATATTACCAATTATCATAAAAAAAATATATATATATATTTCAAATTTTGACATTACTTATTATATCTACAAATTAAGATGACTAGATTAAGAGCATCTAATCAAGTAAAATATAAGACACACAACTTTTTAAAATTAGAAAATAAAAATAAATAAATAAATGGAAATAAAAAGAAAATTTGAGGTTAGGGAACCAAGAAGGCCATGCATGAACAATTGGTAGGAAAAAGCACTCCCAAGTTCCTTTAGATATGGAGAACCAGATCCCTTTGTTACTTTATATTTATATATATCCCATATTGAACAATGCACCTAGGCTACTATAATATATAATGGAGTTTAATCAACTGTCCCTAGTGCAAGTGGCAAAGGGCTTGATGATTGATACCCGTGACCCGAGTTCGAAGCCTAGTTGCTTCATATTTCAAGCTAAGTTTATTTAAAAAATAAACGAAGCGGATAGCATGCTACCTTTCTCTCAAAAAAAATATATAATGGAGTTTAAGAGCCTATGGTATATACTTTGTTGTATCATATTATGTGTGGCTTAAACTTATTTGAGGAAATAGTTTCTTAAATATGTTATTAGATAACAATCATGGGTTGGAGATTCGAACCAAGGTCCGATAATAAAATCCAAAAATAAACAGTATAAAATTATATTATAAAAATATATTTTTATAATATTTTTATATAAGTATTTTATTTATATTTTATTTATATTTAAAAATTATTATAATATATCATAAAAATATAGCGACACTAATAATAAGTGTCGGTATTTTTACAAGCGATATTTTTTAAAAAAATTTAAAAATATTTAAAAATATCGCTATATCGTAATTTTATTATAGTGGACTCAGAGTAACTATTTGGTATTTTATTTTCAAAGAGAAAAAAGTATTGTGAATAACTGAAAGTTAAAAATCAAAGGTCCAAGATAAAACCCTCAAAATAGTAATTTTTTTTTTTTTTACAGCTAAATCAAAATGATCAATTTTGAATTTCTACTTTTATTTAAGATTTAAAATTTGGTTTCTACTTTTTACTTGAACTGGAGAAAACTTTGTACTTGATTTTGCTTTAGCTATACGCCAGCAAAACTTTTTTCCTCCGCTATTATTCCTGATGAAAATTATTAAAAAATAATTTATTTAAAAAATATATATTTTGCCTACACTCTAAATTTTGATGTGATATTATGATAAAAATAAATTTTATAAATGTTGCGAAATTAGTATAGCTAAGTTCCACCGAAATAAATTAATAACAAAGCAGTACAACCTCGCTTTTATATTAGATGACTCTTATATCTAATAAATATTAAAAAGCTAGTTAAATTCTAGCAAAATAAATTAATAATAAAAAAGTTAAATTATAGAAAAAAAATTTGTAATATTTTATTTTTTCACTTTGTTCTTCTGTTTTTTAAAAGCCTATATTTTGTCCCTTCGTAATTACCGAATTGTCTTTAGGGGCAACGGCGTTAACGGAGGAGGTAAATTGATGAAAATGTCCTTACCTTATATTGAAGAGAATGAATTTTAATTTATTTTTCGTCATT
Source organism: Tillandsia fasciculata (assembly GCA_029168755.2). Classification (NCBI taxonomy): domain Eukaryota; kingdom Viridiplantae; phylum Streptophyta; class Magnoliopsida; order Poales; family Bromeliaceae; genus Tillandsia; species Tillandsia fasciculata. The sequence goes on along the minus strand of CM054938.1, from coordinate 2,934,295 downwards.
GTTGAAGGGTATTTTGGGTATATATAATAATATTTTTTAAAAAATTAACAGTTCACTCATGAAATGGTGACGGCGGAGGGGTAAATACATATTTCGATAATTACGATGGGGTAAAATATAGATTTTTAAAAGATAGAAAGGCAAAGATTTTTAAATGACAGAAAGACAAAGTAAAAAAACGAAATATTACAGAAAAATTTTCTATAATTTAGTCTAATAAAAAATTTAATAACAAAACAGTACAATCTCACGTTTATATTAATGACTTTTGTATCAACATACACTCTCCAGCGTAATTGGTTGATATCTTAATTGTCTAGACATGTGACTTTCAGAATTATACTTTAAGCAAAAATTTGTGTAAATTATAACCTATAAATATTAAAAATAATAATAATAATTTTTATCAAAACATTTGGAAAAAAAAAAAAAAAAATAACTTAAAAGATCTTAAGCTTCGATTGTTTCACAAACTTTCGCTAGTATTTATGTAAAAATTCCAAAAAGAAAAAGAAAAAAAAAAAAAAAAATGAAAAAACTTTATGTTCATATATACAACGTCCTTTTTTTTTTTTTTTTGAAGAGAAAGATAGTAAGCTACATGTATTATCTATTTTTTGAAATCAACTCAATTAAAAATATAAAATAATTAAGTTTCAAACTTATATTTGGTATGATAATGAGAAATAAGAAGAATAGAGAGTATTAGTGGGTTAAAATAATATTTTTACACTCAACTATAATAATTTTTTAAAATAAATAAAAATTTTACTTGTATAATTTTAAATATTTAATTTAAAATATTTATTTAAAAAAAAATTAAAAAAATTATATTTTATCTGTATATAAAAAAAATTAAATTTAAAACTTTTTAAAATTTATAAATTTTTAAAAATAAAAAATTTTAAATTTTATAAATTTAAATATCTTAAAATTTAAAATTTTTAAATATATATATTAAAAAAAATATATAATGAAACAATGTTGGAAATCCAACCTCGTCACACAGCAATGGAGGGGACGGGGGACATGCTGTTCCCCCTGGCCCGTACAAGAGGGACAACAAGTTCTCCTATTTCAATATGGCTATGCTACATGTATATTTCATTTGGGGTGTACATTTTATACCTAAATTCATTTTAGGATGGGCATTTATCCACTTGTCATTTTGAAATAACGAGTGTAATTCATCTTATCCTAAAATGAGTGGGGTGTAAGATGTACACCTCAAATAAGGTGTACACTTATATATACCCTTTCAATATTGTTTGGATTAATTTGGAAGATATTCCCATTATTCTCCAAGTTAACCCCAATCTAAAGACATCCTTTAGTCTATAGAAAATATATATTAAAAAAAAAACCTTTGGATATAGTTGGTACAATTATGAGTTAAGATTTAGCATTTAGAATATAATAATGATACTTAGAATTTAAAAATTAGAGTTAGACTGGAATTCTATCGATAGCAAATAGACTCTGTTGTCACCCATTTATTTTCGATGATAAAATTTTCAAAACGAATATTGGCACAGTTAAATATAATCTAGACTATTTGACTATTTAAACTATTTAGAAATTAAATTTTTTATTTTTTCGATATTCTTTTCTTGACTATCAAGTTGACAAAAAAATGAACGGCTGAAAATAAATATTCTTCAAAAAGTGATGATAGAAGACTTGTAATTAAGATCGAGAGTATAGATCTTATTTTAAATAGTTTTAAAAAATTACTAACCAAAATTTAATTAATTTAGATTTTTTTGCACCATTAAACAAGCAAAAGACTCACATCTACCATTAAAATTATAAATTTTGCAAAGCTTTGATTATCAGATTAATGATATCAAAAAGGTTTGAAATTTATTTTTTAGATACTTGCAGTGGTCTAGATCATATTCAACGGTACCGATCGTCGATTTGTAAGCTCCATCATAAAAAATAAATGGTAACAATGGAACTCATTTACTACTTATATCATTCCAGCTCAACTCTAAAGAATTAATATTTAATATATATATATATATATATATATATATATATATATATATATATATATATAGATAGAGAGAGAGAGAGAGAGAGAGAGAGAGAGAGAGAGAGAGAGAGAGAGAGAGAATGGCAGCTAGGCTGGAATGCTATTAATAGCAGCAAGTTATTAATACTATTAAGTTTTTAACCTTTGGATTAAAAGATTTGTAGTTAAGATGATAGTGAGCCCCTTGCGTTTAATGGATGGTTAGTAAATAGTAAAATCTAACGGATGTAAATGATCAAAGAGGTTGATCTAAAGGTAGTAAACTTGATAGCACCAAATAACTTGTGGTATTGAAAGCATGGTAGCCGGATTCTCTCTCTCTCTCTCTCTCTCTCTCTCTCTCTCTCTCTCTCTCTCTATATATATATATATATATATATATATATATATATATAATTGAGTTTCTATTTTTTTTAAAGTATCAAGTCATTGGTACGTGTAGGTTTTTAGTTATTGAATAAAAAAAATATGTGGTTAGGATAATAGTGGGCCCCTTGGTAGAATAGAATAATTTAAGGGATAAAATTAATTAAATGGATAAATCTAACGGTAGAAACTTACAAGCACCAATTGCTTCGTACTTATACAAGCAGAGTAGTCGGACTCTCTCTCTCTCTCTCTCTCTCTCTCTCTCTCTCTCTCTCTCTCTCTCTCTCTCTCTCTATATATATATATATATATATATATATATATATATATATATATATAATTGAGCTCCTATGATTGTAAAAGCACCCAATTATTTGTGCTTGTAAGTTTTTACCCTTGGATGTAGAAATGTGCGGTTAGAATGATGATGGGCCCCTTGGGTTTAATGGGTGGTTGGTGGAATAGTATGATCTAAGGGGTAGAATTAATCAAATGGTTAGATCTAGCGGTAGAAAACTTACAAGTAAGAACTAGGCTACTATAGTATTAATAGTACCAAGTCATTGGTGCTATTAGGTTTTAACCCTTGGAGGAAGGGATGTGTGGTTAAAATGATTGTGGGTCCCTAGAGTTTAGTAGGTGGTTGGAGAAATATATAGTATGATCTAAAAAGTGGAAATGATCAAAAGGGTATATCTAACGGTAAAAAATTTAGTAGCACCAACTGCTTAGTGCTATCGATAGCATAGAAGCCGGACACTCTCTCTCTCGTTCAAATTAAGCTTATTCTCAAATGTGAATAAATTTATTTCAGAAAAATGACTGAAACTACTGTTTTGGCCTTATACTAGTTTATTTTAGAGAAACGAGAACTACTGTTCTCTCGTCCAAACCAAACGCGTTAATTTGAAAAACAAAACTGAAACAAGACCTAATTCTATATTTTGTTCCCATGCCAAACGCTAGAAAAAATTATAATTACTCTTATTCTTACTATTTAAATCTAACTATTCAAACACTATTTTTCTTACTACTAGAAACAATTCAATTTTTATCCAAACACAAAATTAATTTTATTCATGCTTGTTATTGAACTTTTATATATATATATATATATATATATATATATATATATATATATATATATATATATATATATATATATATATATAGTACGGTTAGAATACTATCGATAGCACCAAATAATTGGTACTATCCAGTTTTCAGCAGTTGGATGAAAAAATATGCGGTTGGAATTATAGTGATCCCCTAAAATTTTTACTATTCAACCAACCACCTAGTAAACCCTAGGGGACCACTATAATCTCAACTGCATATTTTTTCATCCAACGACTAAAAACTTGATACCACAAATGACTTGGTGCTATCGATAGTATTCTAGCCTAATTATATATATATATATATATATATATATATATATATATATATATATATATATATATATATATATATAAAAGAAGAATTATAAAATAGCGTAGCCAACATAGAGAAAAAAAAAAAAAAAAAAAAAAAAAAAAAAAAAAAAAAAAAATCTGTCTCATATCGTGGGCGTCGCTGTGACTGGGACTGGGTGGGGCGGTTCACATCGTGGGGCAACTTTTCGCATCAGCCCCACAACTTTCCTACTATTCCTGATCAGGTGTTCTCCGCCACAACGTCGCACCCCCCGCGTGCGGGGCCCACAATTGGCCGGCCATTTGTGTCCCGACGAAGAAATCTCTCCCACTCGGATGGCGACGCGTGGCATCATTTTTATTTTATTTTTGTCTTTTTCTCGCGAGTCCTTTCATAGTGACCGTTGGGACGGTTTTTGTACCACCCTGCCCAGCTACCAAGATTACGTATAAATTTACTCAAAGCTATTTATTTATTTATTTATTTTTGCTAAAAATATAAAACATTATATTGTAAATATATTTTTTAATTTTTAAAAATTTATATTTTACTAGATCTCTCAAAAATATTAAGTTGATGCACTTAGGAACCATGACATTCAAATTGATTAATTTAATCCTCCTCTTTTAGAGTCATGTCACTATTTCGTTTATATTTTATAATTTATACTAATTTTTTAAAAAATAATAATAAAATTTTATATTTTTATAAAATAAATAAAAATAATATGATTATTTTGTTATCTCTATTAACATTGTAATTTTGAAAATGTTTCTAAAATTATAATAAATATTTAAGAGTCAAAAAAATAAAAAAAATAAATATTTACAAACAAAATCTGTATTTTAGATTTTTTTTTTGGTTAATTAAATCAAATCGAGATTTTAAATTAATTATTATAATTGCTAATTTTTAAAAATAAGTTTTTATCTATGATCTGAGCTAGCTCAACTTACATTGGCCGTTCGAAATCATCGTTGTTAAATATTATTCAAATCTAATCCAAACATTTAAACTGATAAGTAAAAAATTAAGCAATTCACTATGTAGCACGATCGATCATGTAAGAATCAAATAAAATCGAATTGAAATAATTAAAGCAGAATAAAAAAAAATAAAATTAAAATGAGGATTAATAAAAACTGACCGTAAGAAAGTGTACATAAACCAAATTCTAATATAATTTTAAATGGTTCGAATGTAATCTAAAACCTTAGGTAACTGATGAAAACATTCCTGCACATTATATGCAATCAAAATTCTGATTCATGTCGAGTATAGAACTAATATTCTCAATAATTATATTGTTATTACAATTAAGAAAATACGATCACTTATTAAACTAGTTGTTTCACGCGGTTTTCATGAACCGCGAGATTCCCAATTTGATGTCGAATTGGTTTCTGCGATAGGTAAATTGAAAAATTCGTGTTATTTTACTTCATGTATTGCAATTTGGTTTGCGAACTCTTTATTTAAAATTTTGATTTTTGAATTGTGCCCATATTAATACTAGTAATTAATCAATAAATAAAGTAAAAACTAAAAAGGTAAATAATAATAATAATAATAATAATAATAATAATAAGAAAAGGAAAAAAAAATAAGAGTAAATAATGAAAACGAATTGGATGCCAATTTGATGAGTTGAATTGAGCTTGTCGAATCAGATTTCTCTCCCTCCCTTCATTGAAAGGCCCTCTGCCAATTCAACTCGCCAAATCAGCGAGAATAGCACAACTCATTTGTTTTTTCTTTTCGTATATTTACTTGCTAATGGAATCATGCCACCACCATTTATACCCCAATAATGTAATAAAAATGACAAAGAAAAAAAAAAAATTATTCTTGCTATGATCCTTTTAATTTATAGACTCCGGTTAAGGACCCGTTTGGCATCCGGTATAAAAGGGATCTCCCCTTTATACCCAACAGTATTTAAGTATGGGGAGAATAGCTGTTCTCCCCATATCAGGTTATTCCGGTATAAAGGTAGAACAGCTGTTCAACATGTTGCTTATTATTATTATTTTTTTAAATTAAAATTTTTTAAATTATAAAATATTTAAATTTATAAAATTTTAAATTTTTTATTTTATTTTATAAATTTTAATCTCTTCTATTATTCTTATTCCTTTTTAACTTACCAAACACAATTTTTCTTATCCCGCTACAACCATTATATTCAACCAAATACAAAATTACTATAATTCTTGTTTGTACCTGAACTTATACCTATTTTCAAAATAATTAATTTTTGTTTATATCCCACGTAGCCGTTGGTTGAGCCTCCCAATGCAGTTGAAACATCTCAAGCAACATTATCTTCTACTATTTTTATACATCAAAAAGTCAGCGTTTCAAATGTCATTGAGCACTGAATAATAATGTTTACAGTAATCCAATCTAAAAAAAAAAAAATTGAGAATATATAACTTTATTCTGATAGTTTATTTCATTTTAGTCTTCGACTTTATTAACAGGTATGTACGTAGATGGTAAAAATTATATGTTTTTTATTTTTTAATTCACATCTGTTTAATTTTATTTTGATTTAAATTACTGTAATTCAGTCAACGATATGCGACCAGTATGTAATTACTGAATCAATAAAAAATAAATTAAGAAGGTGTAAATCAAACTCTAATATCATATTAATTAAAAGACGCAAACTAATTTATAAATGTATAAGTAGATAAATCAAAATGCTCTTGTTCATTGCATGACATGGGAGTGTTATTTTTAACATCAATCAAAAAAAAAAAAAAAAAAAAAAAATTATTATTAAGGCTTAAAAGGTTGTTTCAAAATAGACTATTGTTAGCATTTGATTATATTTGTAGTTGAATCCTAGCTGTATTAAGATTAATATTTAAATCTTAATAAATTTATCTTTTTAAAATTTAAATATTAATTAGAATAAAAATCTATTTAAACAAGAATTTCGATAGCTTTTGATGTAAGCTATAAATATAGCATATGTGTTATTATTTTAAGGAGGTGTTAAGATAGTCACACCCACGATGATGGTAATACCCATGGAGGTGGTGGGGGTTAGGATTTAGCCACACCCATATAGTGGTATCCACATCACGATGATGGTAATACCCATAGAGGTGGTGGGGGCTAGGATTTAGCCACACCCATATAGTGGTATCCACAGTACGGTGGTGTTAAGGAGGATATACCCACGGTGGTGGTAATATTTATGGAGGTGGTGTTAAGGAGGATATACCCACGGTGGTGGTAATACCTATGGAGGTGGTGGAGGCTAGGATTTAGCCACACCCATATAGTGGTATCCACAGTATGGTGATGGTAACACCAATGGAGGTGGTGGAAGCTAGGATTAAGCCACACCCATAGTCTTCTAGGTTTATAAAAGACGAGAGAAAGGTGAGAGAGATTCAGGAGGAAGGCTCAGGTTGAACCTACTCTATTGCAGAAGAGAAGTCTGTGTAATCGGTGCGATACCAGAACGGATTGCGGTATCGAAGCGGATTGCGGATTCATAAAATCTGGTACCGGAGCGAGTACCGAATTTTTCCAACAATATATATAGTTGAGGACAATATATATAGTTGAGGGGATCCTCAAATTTAACAATTAATATACTGTGATTAGTATTAAAAAGGAAAAAAAAAACTTTATATTATGATTAATTACTTCTATCTAATCCAAGTAGAAAAATAGTATGTTAATTAGTATAGTAGGAAAGCATGATGACATGAATATGAATATATTCAGGTAGTACAAGTTGATGCAACTGCTGAGCCTTCTTTGTCCTTTGATTGCTAATCTTATTGAATTTTTTTTTATATTCATTTTTTTCTCAAAAATAAAAATTTTGTTCATTTTTGGTAGAAGCCAACTAAGAGGATCACTAGCTAATGTCCTGTCACAGTTTATTCAATCTGAAAATAAATTACAGAGTGCGAGTGTACATCTTACACTATTTTTATTCAAAATTAATTAGTATTTACTATTTGTTATATTAATTTTTTTATTATTGAAATTATCTTGATTTTTATGAACTCTAGAATCAAAGTGTAAAACCTGCATGTTTTTTGAGATGTACGAGTATAATTTTTTGGAAATTTTTTGCCATTTTGAAATGGAGCCTCAACTCTTAACTTTTGATTTTTATAGAATTTAATATTTTTAGTCAAAATATTTAAAATTTTATCCAATATATATATATATATATATATATATATATATATATATATATATATATATACAAGGAACTAGTCACTTCATGTGAAGCAAAATATTAATAAGAGACGCAATTATAATTACTATGTTAAGAATATTCCAAATTATTTTTCCATAAGATCAAATTCTTAGCTTTATATATATTGTATCTATAAAACACAGTGAAAGTATTAATTTGTAATTTTTACAAAAACGACTCGTCCTAGAATGTAATAAGCTTCGAATCGTAAAGATTAATTAACATATTTTTGAATTGTTTACAAATATTTTTTAACACTCCAAATCCATAAGAGATTGAACTATGAATGAATTAGATTTATAATTTATTATCGTTCGAAATTCTCTAGAAGCAATTGGTACAGAAATTTCTTAATTACCAAAGTTTGAAATATTTTTTCTATTTTATTTTAAATTGTTCATTTGCTTATGAGAGATTTCAACACCGTAATAAATATCTAAAAGTTTAAATCTAAAATATATTTTTAATTAAAAAAACTAATTAAAAATAAAATATAATTTAATTTAATTAGACGACATAATAATGATCGATTCGAACACAGTATCATCATGATTAAAATATAAATTGATTGTCTCTTTCATTAGCTTTTCTATTATTAGGGAACGTGTTGGGTTGTGATCCACCTAATCTTATTTGGTCTCTTCATGTCTATCTACATTATTTTTTATCAAATTAATTTTTTTCATAATAATAAATAATATATAATTAAAACAAACAACTATTCGTTACTTGATGGCTATAATGGTCAGTTAAATAAAAAAATAAAAAAATAAAAATAAAAACTAATTTTCATTTGCAGCATGAAGCTGCCAATTTTGCATTAGAGTTTTTGAAAAGATGGATTTAAATAAGTTTGGACGAAAATTTTATTAAGTTTTGCAAATTTTACAATTTTTGTAACAAATCTTTAAGCGGTCATTAATTATCTTTTGCTCTGGTAATTTTTCAACTTGTAATCTTAATTCGAAAAGCACTTTTCGAGATGTGGAGTATAAAATTATCATATCGTTCTGGCTGAATTTAAAATTTAATTTCAATTCTTTTGACCTCCGTTTTTGTATTCTTAGGTTATTTTTAAAAAATTTATATTTTTTTTATTTTGAATCTAATTATTTAGTTATGTCTAATAGATTTAAATTCAGAAGTATATTAAAATTTATTACAGTAAAATTTAGGAATTGTTCCAATACATATGTGGTGTGCGATAAATGTCATTAGCTTTTAAAGTCGTTAATAATATTTTTATTTTTGTCAAAAAATTATATTCTTTGCGTATCTTTCTTTTCATTTTTATGCTTTTTTTTTTTTTTTTTTTTTTTTTTTTTTCAACGCAGTTTAGACATGCGTCATTATAATCTCACATTAGTCAAATAAATGGATAAACGAATAAGCTCTAACCTTTAGAGAAGAATTAATATGTATGTAAATAAAAATATATACGGTAATACGCAAATTTACGCTATTTAGGGAACTTACTTTTTGACCAAACATTGTGGCAGTGATTTAGACTCAAATTAAGATTTAATTACATTGCAAATGCGTTAAAATTTTAATATATATATATATAGTCCGGATAGAATACTATCAATAGCATTGTTTTGCTATCAAGTTTTCAGCCATTAGATGATATACGGTTGGAATTATAGTGGTGTTCTAAGATTTTTACTATTCAACCAACGACCTAATAAATCCTACACCCCAATTAGGGTGTACATCCTACACCCACCCCGTCCTGGGGTCGAGTGAATTCCACTCGTCCCATCGATGGGACGAGTGGAGGAATATCCATCCTACACCCACCCCATTCTGGGGTAGGGTGAATTTCACTCGTCCCATCGATCGAACGAGTGAAGGAATATCCACTCCAGGATGGAGTAGGTGTAGGATATACACCCCATTTAGAATGTACAGATAGTAATACTCATATATATATATATATATATATATATAGAAGATTGTTGCGGCTTTTGCTACGCACTATATTGAAGGCATGTTTATCTAAATTTGATTCTTCGGTGGCGTCTCAGATTTGTTTTAGTCCCAATCATGCACACACAAAAGCACAATAACTGTCGCAGTTTTAGATGTAGTTCTCAACTAAAGAAAAAGTTCAAAGAATAAGAGAGAGAAGCGCTTCGCTTCTGAAGAGCCGTTTGGTTCAATGCATTATTTGTAAGTGCAATATAGCTGGAGCAATTATAGTACGAGATTTATGTGATTGAAAGCGCTATTTATAAATTTAATCACTCTACATATGATATGAGGAGATTAGTTTTTTTTTTTTTTACTTTAAAGGTGAATCGACATATAAGTTTATCTACGATTTAAAATCATTCTTTCGAACTAGTATAGTTCCATCTCTGGCCAATTTATAGGCGTAGTTTTATTTATCTGCTGCAGCTGAGTCTTTTGTCTAGTTTTAATTACACTGGTAAGATCCAAAGGAAAAACAAATCGAGTACCTTATTTGGTCCTATATGCGGTAAAACCTGCGGTAGAATTTCAGCTATGTGCTACTAGATAGTCTTCTATTGTTGCTCTAAGGTGCTTACTAACTCAAAAACTTAAACTACATATAATATATATATATATATATATAAATATATATATATATATATTATATATATATATGTATATAGAGAGAGAGAGAGAGAGAGAAAGAGAGAGAGAAATGAGTTTTTATATTTTTAATGATAAGTTTTTAATTCTTGAATGAAAAGATATTTGGCTAGAATAATAGTGAATATTTTAGATTAAGTGAGTGGTTGGTAGAATAGAATGATCGAAGGATTTGAATTAGTCAAAAAGATAGATCTAATAATAAAAAATTAACAGGCATCAATTATTTAATACTTATACAAGCATAATAGTCAAACTCTCTCCCCCTCTCTCTCTCTCTCTCTCTCTCTCTCTCTCTCTCTCTATATATATATATATATATATAGTAGAGCTTATATACTTTCAAAAGCACAAATCCAGTTATATTTGTGAATTTTTTATCATTGGATGTATATTGAGATTTGTGCTATTGTAAAGTCAACTAAAGAGAGAGAAAGAAAAAGTACAATAGTACGAATCTCAATACAAATTTAATAATAAAAAATTTATAATTAATATGGTAGGATTTGTGCTTTTGAAAATATATAAGCTGTACTCTCTGCTGGAATATTATCGATAGCACCAAATAATTGGTGCTATCAAGTTTTTAGCTTTTGAATAAAAAGATATGCGGTTAGAATTATAGTGGTTTTCTAAAATTTTTGCTATTCAACCAATCACCCACTAAACTCTAGGGGACCAATATCATCCTAGCAGCATCTCTTATCCAAAAGCTAAAAAATTAATAGCAATAATAACTTGATGCTATCGATAGTATTCCAGCCTATTCTCTCTCTCTATATGTGGAAAAAAAAATAAAAAAAAAAATTGACAGTATATGTAAACTACCATTCTTATTTCTTGCGATATTCTTAACGCGTCCCATTCCCACGCATCAGGCAAGGTGTGTTTGGATTGGGATTAATTTAAAGGATATATCTCTCAAGCTAACCCAAACAACATTGGAATGGGCCCGTACGGGTTCCGCCCCCGCCCCGTGCCCCCTACCTCTGCCGTGAGACAAGGTTGGATTTCCAATCTTGCCAACCCGCCCCGCGCCCCCTACCTCTGCCGTGGGACAAGGTTGGATTTCCAATCTTGTCCATCATATATATATATATATATATATATATATATATATATATATATATATATATATATTAATTTAAATTTTTAAAATTTTAAGATATTTAAAATTATAAAATATAAAATTTTTTATTTTAAAAAATTTATAAAAATTTAAATTTTTAATTTTTTTGTTTTTTTTATATACAAGTAAAATATAAATTTTAAATTTTTTTTAATAAATATTTTAAATTAAATATTTAAAATCATACAAGTAAAATTTTTATTTATTTTTAAAATAAAAATATTATTTTAACCAACTAATACTTTCTATTTCTTATATTCCTCATCATCATATCAAACACAAGTTCTTTTATTCCTTAAATCATATCAAATACTTTTTTATATTAGTTCTGTATTTTATACTTATTTCTGATATAGCTAGTTGTCTCTTATTCTATTACCAAACGCACCCAGTAGGAAACTAAAAGGAAAACAAAAAAATTGATGGTAAGTAATGCATCCAAAATTAATAGTAGATCAAAATTTTTCACTGATTCCTATTAGTAGTTTACTGGAGATCTATGCTGTTTATTAGATAGATGACAGCCATAGGTGTTGAACATAAAAACATTAAGATATTATTATTTAATTATTTAAGTTTTAAAAAAATAACGATTGTATCGTATAATTTAATATGTTATTAAAGTTGGAGTTTGA
>CM054938.1:2664355-2919355 GCA_029168755.2 Tillandsia fasciculata | reverse complement strand
GATAAATAATGTCGAAATTATTTGAAATTTGATTTCTAGATACTTCCAGTGGCATAGATCTTGTACAACGGTGCCGATCGTCGATTTGAAAGCTCCATCATAAAAATAAATGGCTGGTAACGAATTCTGTTTGCTATTGATAACATTTCAGCTCAATTTTATTATAACAACTATCTAAGTACCAAAGAAGAGAATTTCTAGTATATTATTTTCTCAATTTTGTGAAAAGAAAAAAAAAACTATTCTCCAAAAAAAATTTAAGGTGCCAACAAAATAACATACAAGTAAATTGTAACAAATAAAGTAAATCATTATTCAAGGGTGTTAAGTGTTAGAATTTGCGCAAAAATAAACGCAGCGGAAAAAGAAATCAAATAGGCAAATATGAAAAAAATTGAGATCTGATCTCAATTACGCAAAACAGGATCCCTCATGTATCTAAGATTAAAAGGAAGAGGAAGATCTCATCTTCACCTTTGCGCGGGGAGATCTACACCGCAATTTGAAGATCGTGGAATTTGGTTCTCTTGAAGCCGCACACGCGTCCGGCCTCTACGGGTATCCACACGAGGTTGTCGACTTGATCGAAATTCTCACCGGGGTGCTAGCTCCCTTGCAGAGAACGTCTTTCTTTTAATGTGGATATTTAGAAAAGAGGAAGACGAGGAAAGATGACGACTAGGGTTTTCTTTTTCTTTTCTTTCTCTTAAAGAAAACTCGTACGTATAAAGAGGATATAATCCTTTTTATAATTATTAAGATAAACATTAAGATAAACATTAAAATTAGATTTAAGTTTATCTTATCCCTAATTGGTTCAATCGATTAAATCCTAATTTAATTCGATTTGAACTCAATCCTAATTTGATCAAATCAAATCATTAATGCAACATTAGCACTTAAGTCCTCTCATAACTTACTAACTATTAGTAAGCCCTCTCTTGCAACATTTGCACTTTAATATCCTTAATTTGTAACAATTACAAATTAGTCCAATTATCAATATATTGATAATTAAATCCTCAGGCGATTCAAAAATCGCGATCCAACTATCCGATCAGTCATAACCTCTTATGTGTGTGACCCCATAGGTTCTATTCTATCTGGTAGTGAGATATATTGTGATTACCATCAACAATATCACTGAAACTCTTTTCAGTGGGTTAGAACTATTCAAACTCAGCCCAATAAGAATTATCGATCATCATCCAGATAATTCTCGTGAGTCCCACAATCCACCAGTGACGCCTAGCAGCATGTAGTGGCATTCCAGTAGAATGAAATACTGAACCTCTAGGTGCAGTTAACGTGTGATACAATCCTTCTATCCGGAGTCCCAACTAGACGAAGGTCATGGAATTGCTCGTCAAACCCTACCGTCTGTCATATGTCAAATTTATTCGACTCGAGTTTCTAATATCGGAAACCCTTTCCGTTATTTACTACGCCTTGGCCAAGGTCTTCTAAACTCGGTCTCATAAATCACATAGGACTAACTCCCTTCTCTACTAAGGGCGATAGATTCCATATAGGTGTACACCCTATTCCTACAACGAACCTACTGTAGCCAACATGCACCCACTACAAGGACCCAAATGGCTAGGGACCAAGTGTATGTGCAGTCAAACTACAGTAACCCCATTGTGAATAGCCGAGACACCGCAGGTCAAAGGACCAGTCACACTACTGCAACATCGAGTAAGTCACTGACGAGTGAGTAGACATCCAAGTGACTTCTCGTGATGATCACGCTCGGTACCCTTGTTCTCCAACAACCACCTGCACATTCGCTCCAGTGTCCCCACACTGTTGACTCGAGACTCGTCTACCCTAAAAGGGAAGCGACTGTGCACCAATCTCACCGGATCAATCACTGTCCCCGTGATGATCCATCGATCGGGAGCATTTAGGAATTAATCACTAATGATACATGTCTCAAATTCTCAACTCTTGAGAATACGTATCATCATCTTATTAACTCCTTGGACAATTCATGGACACATACACAACACGAATGGAAATAAAACCCAATAACATTCATAATGTAAAATGTCAAATACAAATTTATATCCTAGAAAGAATATATATGTGTCGGCCAAGTTGGCTTCTAGGGCATACATCTAACATCTCCCACTTGCACTAAAGCCAATTAGCCATATACCTAAGCCCCATCTTCTCAAGGTGGGCTTCAGTCTTCTGCTGGCTCAGCTGCTTAGTCAGTGGGTCTGCCACGTTATCCGTGGAGTCTACTCTCTGCACCTCGATAAATTTCTTTTCGAGATATTCGCGTATAATTGAAATCGTCGCTCTATATGCTTGGACCTTTGATGAGACCTTGGCTCCTTAGCTAGGGCTATGGCGCCATTGTTGTCGCAGTTAAGTGGAATGGCATCTGATGGCATCACACCTAGTTCCGTAACAAATTTCTTGAACCAAAAGGCCTCCTTTGCAGCCTCAGATGCGGCGATATACTCTGCTTCCATAGTAGAGTCAGCGATGATTGGTTGTTTGGAACTCTTCCAACACACCGAACCACCATTGCACAAGAACACGTATCCTGACGTAGACTTTCTATCGTCAACATCAGACATGAAGTCTGAATCAGTATATACTTGTACTTTCAGTTCTCCTCCTCCAAAGACCAAAAACATATCTTTAGTCCTTCTTAAGTACTTGAGTGTGATGATCCGGACTCCCGCAGGAACTGTGCAACATTAAATAGTGACTGTAGGAAGCTTGTACAGTGCAACGAAGCCTGTAGAAACGAAATTGGATATTTTTAAGAGACTCTGCGCGAAAATCGGAGCAAATGGGATTTTCCGGGAGCTTTTTGTAAAATTTCGGATGAGAATTTGGCGAAACGGACGTCGTATTTGGACTCAGCGCGCGAAAACGGTCAAAATGGTATATTCGCTTTATTTTTCGGCACAGGGTACTGTTCACCGGAACAGTAACCGCCGGCCGGAATTACTGTTCCGGCCGGCGGCGGCCGCCGGCGAGCGGCGGCGGGCGGCGGCGCACGGCGGCGGGCAGCGGCGCGGCAGCGGAGCGGGGCGGAGCAAGGCAGAGGGCGCGGCCGGGCAGCGCGGGCAGGCGCGGGCAGGGGCGCTGGTGCGCGGTCCATGGATGGGCGTGCACCGGGTGCACCGAATCCCTGTTCCGCCACGTGGCAGCTCCCATTGGTGGGCCGGCTTCTAGAAGCATGTGGGCAGCTGACACGTGGCGCACCCTATTGGCCGACAAACTTCCGGAAGACCCGGAGCGCGGGGCAAACACACGCCCCACGTGGACACGTGGCGCTTTTTCATTGGCCCTGCACAGGCTGTTTCCTGTTTGGTTGACACGTGGCGCTTCCTGGTTGGCTCGTTTCGGTGTTTCGTGTTTGGATCAGGATTCCGTGAGGGAATATTCCCTTTTGGCCCACTATATAAGAGCCCCCACCCCTCTCATTTTCCACCTTGTTTTGCGAGCCAAGAGAGAGAATCAGAAAAAGTGCCAATACGAAAGTTGTTCCTCTCTCTCTCTTCTTTCTCTCTCTAGAATCTCAGGAATTTAGGAGTTACAGATAGTGAGATATCTGCGACGCGGCGCACTGCGACGATTTTCTTTTAGGCCCATTTCCCGTCGCAGTTCCGTCGAAAATTCACTGCGGGCTAACCAGGTGGAATTTTTGGACGATTTTTGCGGCAGCGCGACCGTAAGAGGTAGGGCTTCGATTTCCGTATTGATCATTTTGCTCCGTTTCGTACTTTTGGCACAGTTTTTAGGTCCTCTTTGACCCCCCTTTTTACTGTGATGTTTTTGGACAGCACCGACTTCTCCGATTTTTATCTTGACGTAGGAGCGTCAGATCGAGGCGTTTTAAGAGTCGATTTTGATCTACTCTTCGCGAGGAACGCAACCGTGATTTTTCTGGGATTTTAGGAGCTCATTTTAGAGGTGAAAAATTCCTCTTTTCCCGTGCTGTCTGAAAAACAGCAAATATTGTACTTTTTGGGATTTGTATTTATACCGGGAGCGTTGATTTGCAGGATTTGAGGACTGTGGACAACCAGGAGACTACCTGGGGTGTTGTTTGAGCTGTTCGAGGTGGGCGGTTGTTGCTTACCTCATTTTTGACAAGCTCACTGGGATTACTAGAAATCCCCTAAAATATGACAATTAACGAGAACAATTGGGACAAAGTACATGATAATTGATGAGAACCATTGGGACTACTAACAGGACTACTAACAGGACTACTAACAGGACTACTAACAGGACAACTAACAGGACAATTAATGAGAACCATTGGGACAAATTAATATGACAAATGACAAGGACCGCTGGGACAAACTCCCCTAAAATTTAATATAACCCCACAAATGATATGATGACTTATATTGGGACACTGTGATTGAGACAAAGGCTATGATCTCGCATGCAAATGACTTTTATTCAGTAAATCAATTGTTTTAAACCTTTGACACTATTTTACAACTTTTAAAAATAAAGACAGTTGCATGCATGCCCGGACATCAGGTAAGGCCACTATTCATTGCTACACTATCATATTGGGATTTGAACATGTTTCATTGTTGTCCTTTGCATTCATATGTTGTTGCTCAAGTGTGAGCAGGGGTTTGGGATAGTGTAGCCAAGGTTGTGCTAGATTGTGGACTTGTGGGGTATTGCGGTGACCGCGGACAGTAGGCGGTTGACCAGATGTTTATCCTTGCATCAGATTGGGGTTGAGTTTGGTTTATTTATTGCATCAGTTGGGGATTGGGTTTCTATAGTGGATGGAGTTTCCCACTTTGATCATGGTTATGATCCAGTCCTGCTATATTGAGACATGTGCTACAGAGATACTTGTGATACTGATGACAGAGATATTTTACTCGTGTGGGTCGCTCCCCTCGAGTGCCACTCCGGAGGTGTGCTTTCTCGGACCCAGCCGTGTGTGCCGGTCTGATACTTATGTTGGGATGCGAGCCGTGTGAGCCGATCCCGCGGTTTCGAGCCGTGTGTGCAGATTCCGCTGAGCAGGCAGTACCAGTTGTTACTGGTGACTAGATTGGGTTTATTTGGTCAGATACTATTTCTGATGCATGCATACAGTTTTGACAGCATATAGTGATAGTTTTCCTGTTTCAGCATCTTTTGTATCTACCACTTCCCCTTTTCCCTTTTGCCTCTAGTAGTCCTAGTGGGTGCGTCAGAGTTGAGGTTTTACCCACTAGGGGAGGCTGCTGGTTTATCTGGTAGTTCTCACCCCCATTATTGTTTTCTGTTTCTTTCTTCTCCTTTATTTTGCAGAGTCATCTGCGGGAGCTGCTAGGCCATCGGCAGCTGATCGAGGTAAGGGGATCGCTGAATAGATAGATCTCCTGGGAGACTGAGAGCTGTAGATAGACGTTGTACCCCCCACTCAGACTGTGAGATTCTCCTTTTATTTTGGGTCTGGCTTCCGCCAGCTGGTTGTATTATTTTGGTGAGCTGGGAGATTATTGTACATATTACAGTTGTATTTGTAGTTCCAGTCTGAGATACTATGTGGTTCTTCTATTTCAGCTCTGTATTATGCTCTTTTATTGTACATTTAATATTTGAGCAGGTTACCAGCGCTTCGTGTACGCGGGAAATCCCATGTGCACGGCGGATCTGTAGACGGGCCCGGGTCCTGATTTGCACCCGGGGCGTGACAGATTAAGTTGGTATCAGAGCTTAGGGATAGTTCAGTTGGGACTTAGGAAACCCTAGGCTTTTGGCAGACCCTAGGATAATAGGGCATGAGAGACGTGGCATTTTGCGAAAGTCGTCGATTTATTTTGTTTGACTCTTCCAGTGAGAGAAGAGGGATCGACATAGCCTATTTCTGGTGGACAGTTATGTTGGCTGCAGACAACATAAAGTCACAGGAATAGGGGAATGTCTTTGACTTTCGCTAAATTGGGTCGTGTGGGGTCCCGATACTGAGTGTGGTTTCTTGTGGTAGGATGCCTCCGCGACGTAGGATGTTGACGCGTTCTCAGCCTGATTCCCCTGAACCCGATCAGGAGGAGTCCGGGCAGGGCCAGCAGAGTGAGGTGCAAGAGCTGCAGGCCCAGATGGCCCAGATGTCAGAGGCTGTTCGGCGTCAGGAGGAGGCTATGGGTCGGCTGACGCAAATGTTAGAGCAGAGGGCTCAGCCTGTTGTAGCACCTTCAGAGAATTCTCCCGTACCTTCTTCCCCTGCTGTGAATCCTCCAGTTGTACCGGTGACCCCGGCATCCCCTGTTGCTCGGGGTACTGGTGGACAGCCGACTGGGCTGACAGGATCCCTAACCCCGGCAGAGCAGCGGGGAGTGGTGGACCTGTTGATGAGGTTCCGCCAGTTTGACCCACCCCATTTTTCGGGGCAAAGTACTGAGCCGTGGGAGGCAGAGTCGTGGATCACGGCGATGGAGCGACGTTTTGAGACGTTGTTTATCGAGGAGCGATATCAGGTGATTTGGCAACGAACTTTTTGGAACACAACGCCGAAGCTTGGTGGCGGCGTGTTCGACCGGCTGGTCCGCCTGGGGCTCAGCTCCTGACCTGGGCGGAATTCCGCAATCTCCTTCTTGGGGCTTTCTTTCCGGAAAGCGTCCGGCAGAGGTTAGAGGAACAGTTGAGAAACCTTCGCCAAGGAGATCGGCCCGTACACGAGTACATTGCCAATTTCAATCAATTGTTGGCATGTGTACCGAACGTGGCCAGGGACGAGGCGCACCGGATCTACATGTTCGAGCGAGGATTGCGCCGGGACCTTTTTCAATTGGTTCGCTCGCGTAGGTTGCAGACCTTGGAGGCCTCGATGGAGCAGGCACTCTACGTTGAGTGCGGGGAGGTAGTGATGGGGGAGGTAGCTCCAGCTCCCGTAGTGATCCCGGGGGCGAAGCGACCGGCACCGGAGGTTGGGGGACAATCTAGTTCGTGGAGGCCGCCACGACCGCCGCAGCCACAGTTCCCCGGCCAAGGACGGTCCGAGCGACGAGGGCCTGGTGGATCCCAGAAGCGGCAACAGCAGCAAAAGATCACAGTCGTCGCAGCGTGGGTCGCAGCGGCAGCCTCAGCGACAGCGGCAGTCTCAACAGCAATCACGACAGCCACGGGCCCCCGGCAATTGTATTTTCTGTGGAGGTCAGCATTTTTCCAACACCTGCGACCAACGGTGGGGTCGCTGCTATAGATGTGGACAGCCCGGGCACATTCAAGCTTCGTGCCCCTTTTCGGCCCCCACCACCCCTTCTTCAGCATCTGCTCCATCTTCATCGCAGCAGCGGTCGACGGCTCAGCGGCCCTATGCTCCAGCAAGCAGACCATCTTCTTCCCATCCCACGGATTATCGCCCTCCAGCTCAGAGTGGGCGAGTGTATGCTGCGCAAGTAGAGGACTCTTCGGCAGCAGATCATATGGTGGCAGGTATCACCTTGCTTTCTGGCATTAGGACTCGTACTTTATTTGATACGGGAGCATCGCATTCTTTTATTAGTAGATCATTTGCATCATTACATGGGTTAGAGGTAGGACTTTTGCCACGTGCATTAGAGGTTCAGATTCCCGATCACACCTTGCACGTGGAAGAGTGTTGTTGGTCCTGCCCGATGCAAATCGAGTCCTGGATTATGCCAGTAGACCTGTTGGTCTTGAGACAGCTGAAGGACTTCGATGTGATCCTCGGAATGGACTGGCTGGCTCGGTACTTTGCGACTATTGATTGTGCCGCAAGAACCGTCACTTTTAGAGAGCCAGGCCAGGAGATGTTGGTATACCGGGGATGTCAGAGTGCTTTCTTTGCCTCTATGATTTCGACTTCCCGAGCGAGGCAGATGATCCATCGAGGATGTGTAGCCTTTTTGGCTAGTGTTGTTGAGGGGCCTACGGCGGCGCCGGAACTCAAGGATATCCCTATTGCCCGCGAGTTTCCGGATGTTTTTCCACCTGAGCTGACTAGCATGCCGCCAGATAGGGAGATTGAGTTTGTGATTGACGTAGTTCCAGGAACTGCGCCAATCTCAAAGGCTCCTTACCGGATGGCACCGGCTGAGTTACGAGAGCTTAAGGCGCAACTCCAAGATTTAATGGATAAGGGCTTTATTAGGCCGAGTGTATCGCCTTGGGGAGCGCCGGTGCTATTCGTGAAGAAGAAAGATGGGTCACTTCGACTTTGTGTGGATTATAGGGAATTAAACAAAGTGACCATCAAGAACAAGTACCCTTTGCCGCGCATCGATGATCTTTTTGATCAGCTGCAAGGGTCTTGTGTCTTCTCTAAGATAGATCTGCAATCCGGTTACCACCAGTTGAAGGTGAAGGCCGAGGATATTCCGAAAACGGCATTTAGATCACGGTACGGGCATTATGAGTTTACAGTTATGCCTTTTGGGCTAACTAATGCCCCTGCCGCATTCATGGATTTAATGAACCGGATCTTCCGACCATACTTAGACCGATTCGTGGTAGTGTTCATTGATGATATCCTGGTCTACTCCCGAAGTGATGCGGAGCATGAGGAGCACTTAAGGATCGTGCTGCAACTTCTGCGAGAGAAGAAGTTGTTTGCCAAGCTGGCAAAATGCGAGTTTTGGCTTCGGGAGGTAGTTTTCTTGGGCCATGTGATTTCCGCCGCAGGTGTGGCGGTAGACCCGGCGAAAATTGAGGCAGTCCGAGATTGGCCCCGACCGACGACCGTTTCTGAGGTGCGTAGTTTTATGGGTTTAGCTGGGTATTATCGTCGGTTTGTGGAAGGCTTTGCGAAGCTTTCCACACCCCTCACTCGCTTGACGCGTAAAGGAGTGAAGTTTATCTGGAGTGAGGATTGTCAGAGGAGTTTTGAGGAGCTAAAGAATAGATTGATGACCGCTCCTATCCTTTCCCTCCCTGTTATGGGGAAAGGATATGTGATCTACAGCGACGCATCACACAGTGGACTTGGTTGTGTGTTGATGCAAGAAGGGAGGGTAATTGCTTATGCATCAAGGCAACTCAAAGATTACGAGAAGAATTACCCTACCCATGACTTGGAGCTTGCTGCTGTAGTGTTTGCACTAAAGCTTTGGCGTCATTACCTATATGGAGAGCACTGTGAAATCTACACCGACCACAAGAGCCTAAAATACCTGTTCACGCAAAAGGAGCTGAATTTAAGGCAGCGTAGGTGGTTAGAGCTATTAAAGGATTATGATGTAGATATTCTCTACCACCCAGGCAAAGCTAATGTGGTCGCTGACGCCTTGAGTAGGAGAGCGGTGCAAAGTTTGTCTATGTTGATCACAGACCAGGCACCGCTATTAGAGGAGATGAGACGGCTCGAGATAGAGGTTGTGTCCCCTGGGGTCTCTGCTAGACTGACATCTTTAGTCGTGCAGCCCACTCTGCTAGACAGGATCAAGGAGAAACAGAGTGAGGACCCCCACTTGACCAGGATTAGAGATCAAATTCCGAGTAATCAGTCTGGGGACTTTACGGTAGATGCCTCGGGAGTACTGAGGTACAGGAACCGAGCATGTGTGCCAGCGGATGCGGAGATCCGAGAGCAGATATTGCGAGAGGCCCATTATACACCTTATACCCTACATCCTGGTGGGACTAAGATGTATAAGGACCTCAAGGCACATTTCTGGTGGAAAGGCATGAAAAGGGATATCGGGAGATTTGTGGCTCAGTGTTTAACTTGTCAGCAGGTGAAAGCTGAGCATCGAGTGCCAGCTGGCAAGTTACAGAGTCTCCCAATTCCCCAGTGGAAATGGGACCACATTACGATGGATTTCGTGGTCGGACTTCCGAGGGCACAGGGAGGAGCAGACGCTATCTGGGTAGTCGTGGATCGACTTACCAAGTCGGCGCACTTTCTGCCCATGCAGACTACGTGGCCACTTGAGCGACTAGCCCAGTTATATCTGGATGAGATAGTGAGATTACATGGAGTACCCGCCTCCATTGTATCAGATAGAGACCCGAGGTTTGTTTCGCATTTCTGGAAAAGTTTGCAAACAGCCTTGGGGACTGAACTCAGGTTCAGTACAGCTTTCCATCCGCAGACTGATGGGCAGTCAGAGCGGACGATACAAATCCTGGAGGACATGCTGAGGGCTTGCGTCTTGGATTTCGGCGGAGGGTGGATTCGACACTTATCTTTAGCTGAGTTCGCGTACAACAATAGCTTTCAAGCGAGCATTCAGATGGCTCCGTTTGAAGCATTGTATGGACGCAAGTGTCGATCACCACTTTATTGGAGTGACGTGGGCGAGAGGCGGACCTTGGGACCAGATGTCTTGATAGAGGCAGAAGAGAAGGTCCGAGTGATTCGGAAGCATCTTCAGACCGCCCAAAGCCGACAAAGGAGTTATGCCGATGTTCGGCGACGAGACTTAGAGTTTCAGGTTGGTGATCATGTATTCCTGAAAGTCTCGCCGTCCAAAGGAATCAGGAGATTCGGCATTCGTGGGAAACTTAGCCCCCGATATATTGGACCCTTTGAGGTATTGGAGCGTATCGGGCCAGTTGCCTACCGACTTGCACTTCCTCCGAGGCTTGCTGGTGTCCATAATGTATTTCATGTCTCTACTTTGAGGAAGTATGTCTTCGACCCATCGCACGTCATCGACTTCACACCGCTCGAGATCAGCGAGGATTTGAGGTATGAGGAGCGCCCACTGCGAATTCTGGATCGAGAGGTGAAAGAATTGCGCAATCGGGCCATTCCCTATGTGAAGATCCAATGGAGCAATCATGACGAGCGCGAGGCTACATGGGAGCTCGAGTCGGAGATGAGGGATGCTCACCCCTACTTATTCGAGACATCGGACTGAGGATTATTGTTTAGTCTCGTTTCGAGGACGAAACTCTTTTTAGTGGGGGAGGATGTGATGATCCGGACTCCCGCAGGAACTGTGCAACATTAAACAGTGACTGTAGGAAGCTTGTACAGTGCAACGAAGCTTGTAGAAACGAAATTGGATATTTTTAATAGACTCTGCGCGAAAATCGGAGCAAATGGGATTTTCCGGGAGCTTTTTGCAAAATTTCGGATGAGAATTTGGCGAAACGGACGTCGTATTTGGACTCAGCGCGCGAAAACGGTCAAAATGGTATATTCGCTTTAATTTTTCGGCACAGGGTACTGTTCACCGGAACAGTAACCGCCGGCCGGAATTACTGTTCCGGCCGGCGGCGGCCGCCGGCGAGCGGCGGCGGGCGGCGGCGCACGGCGGCGGGCAGCGGCGCGGCAGCGGAGCGGGGCGGAGCAAGGCAGAGGGCGCGGCCGCGGGCAGCGCGGGCAGGCGCGGGCAGGGGCGCTGGTGCGCGGTCCATGGATGGCGTGCACCGGGTGCACCGAATCCCTGTTCCGCCACGTGGCAGCTTCCCATTGGTGGGCCGGCTTCTAGAAGCATGTGGGAGCTGACACGTGGCGCACCCTATTGGCCGACAAACTTCCGGAAGACCCGGAGCGCGGGGCAAACACACGCCCACGTGGACACGTGGCGATTTTTCATTGGCCCTGCACAGGCTGTTTCCTGTTTTGTTGACACGTGGCGCTTCCTGGTTGGCTCGTTTCGGTGTTTCGTGTTCGGATCGGATTCCGTGAGGGAATATTCCCTTTTGGCCCACTATATAAGAGCCCTCACCCCTCTCATTTTCCACCTCGTTTTGCGAGCCAAGAGAGAGAATCAGAAAAAGTGCCAATACGAAAGTTGTTCCTCTCTCTCTCTTCTTTCTCTCTCTAGAATCTCAGAAATTTAGGAGTTACAGATAGTGAGATATCTGCGACGCGGCGCACTGCGACGATTTTTCTTTTAGGCCCATTTCCCGTCGCAGTTCCGTCGAAAATTCACTGCGGGCTAACCAGGTGGAATTTTTGGACGATTTTTGCGACAGCGCGACCGTAAGAGGTAGGGCTTCGATTTCCGTGTTGATCATTTTGCTCCGTTTCGTACTTTTGGCACAGTTTTTAGGTCCTCTTTGACCCCCCTTTTTACTGTGATGTTTTTGGACAGCACCGACTTCTCCGATTTTTATCTTGGCATAGGAGCGTCAGATCGAGGCGTTTTAAGAGTCGATTTTGATCTACTCTTCGCGAGGAACGCAACCGTGATTTTTCTGGGATTTTAGGAGCTCATTTTAGAGGTGAAAAATTCCTCTTTTCCGTGCTGTCTGAAAAACAGCAAATATTGTACTTTTGGAATTTGTATTTATACCGGGAGCATTGATTTGCAGGATTTGAGGACTGTGGACAACCAGGAGACTACCTGGGGTGTTGTTTGAGCTTTTCGAGGTGGGCGGTTGTTGCTTACCTCATTTTTGACAAGCTCACTGGGATTACTAGAAATCCCCTAAAATATGACAATTAACGAGAACAATTGGGACAAAGTAACATGATTATTGATGAGAACTATTGGGACTACTAACAGGACTACTAACAGGACTACTAACAGGACTACTAACAGGACTACTAACAGGACAATTAATGAGAACCATTGGGACAAATTAATATGACAAATGACAAGGACCGCTGGGACAAACTCCCCTAAAATTTAATATAACCCCACAAATGATATGATGACTTATATTGGGACACTGTGATTGAGACAAAGGCTATGATCTCGCATGCAAATGACTTTTATTCAGTAAATCAATTGTTTTAAACCTTTGACACTATTTTACAACTTTTAAAAATAAAGACAGTTGCATGCATGCCCGGACATCAGGTAAGGCCACTATTCATTGCTACACTATCATATTGGGATTTGAACATGTTTTATTGTTGTCCTTTGCATTCATATGTTGTTGCTCAAGTGTGAGCAGGGGTTTGGGATAGTGTAGCCAAAGTTGTGCTAGATTGTGGACTTGTGGGGTATTGCGGTGACCGCGGACAGTAGGCGGTTGACCAGATGTTTATCCTGGCATCAGATTGGGGTTGAGTTTGGTTTATTTATTGCATCTGTTGGGGATTGGGTTCCTATAGTGGATGGAGTTTCCCACTTTGATCATGGTTATGATCCAGTCCTGCTATATTGAGACATGTGCTACAGAGATACTTGTGATACTGATGACAGAGATATTTTACTCGTGTGGGTCGCTCCCCTCGAGTGCCACTCCGGAGGTGTGCTTTTTCGGACCCAGCCGTGTGTGCCGGTCTGATACTTATGTTGGGATGCGAGCCGTGTGAGCCGATCCCGCGGTTTCGAGCCGTGTGTGCAGATTCCGCTGAGCAGGCAGTACCAGTTGTTACTGGTGACTAGATTGGGTTTATTTGGACAGATACTATTTCTGATGCATGCATACAGTTTTGACAGCATGATAGTGATAGTTTTCCTGTTTCAGCATCTTTTGTATCTACCACTTCCCCTTTTCCCTTTTGCCTCTAGTAGTCCTAGTGGGTGCGTCAGAGTTGAGGTTTTACCCACTAGGGGAGGCTGCTGGTTTATCTGGTAGTTCTCACCCCCATTGTTGTTTTCTGTTTCTTTCTTCTCCTTTATTTTGCAGAGTCATCTGCAGGAGCTGCTAGGCCATCGGCAGCTGATCGAGGTAAGGGGATCGCTGAATAGATAGATCTCCTGGGAGGCTGAGAGCTGTAGATAGACGTTGTACCCTCCACTCAGACTGTGATATTCTCCTTTTATTTTGGGTCTGGCTTCCGCCAGCTGGTTGTACTATTTTGGTGAGCTGGGAGATTATTGTACATATTACAGTTGTATTTGTAGTTCCAGTCTGAGATACTATGTGGTTCTTCTATTTCAGCTCTGTATTATGCTCTTTTATTGTACATTTAATATTTGAGCAGGTTACCAGCGCTTCGTGTACGTGGGAAATCCCATGTGCACGGCGGATCTGTAGACGGGCCCGGGTCCTGATTTGCACCCGGGGCGTGACATTGAGTATGTTTTTCACAGCAGTCCAGTGCTCCTCACCTGGATTGGACTGATATCTGCTTGTGACACTCACAGCAAGTGCAATATCAGGTCGTGTACATAGCATGGCATACATGAGGCTCCCTATAGCTGAAGCATAAGGGATCTGGCTCATTCGTTGAATCTCTTCAGATGTATTGGGACACATTTTCTTGGAGAGATAAATTCCATGCCTAAGGGGTAGAAGTCCCCTCTTAGAGTTTTCCATGCTGAACTTCTTCAGCACCTGCTCTATGTACATTTTCTGTGAGAGGCCTAGCATCCTCTTAGGTCTATCTCTATAGACTTTAATCCCCAAAATATAGGATGCTTCCCCTAGGTCTTTCATAGAGAATTTCTTAGATAACCATATCTTAACCGAAGTCAGCATTGGAATATCATTTCCAATTAGGAGAATGTCGTCCACGTACAATACGAGGAATGTAATAGCACTCCCACTAACTTTCTTATAAACACATGGTTCCTCCTCATTCTTAACGAAATCAAACGATTTGATTACGTCATTAAAACGAGTATTCCAAGTCCGAGATGCTTGCTTAAGCCCATATATGGACCTTTGCAGCTTACATACTTTGTGACTTTCGTCACTGGAAGTGAAACCCAAAGGCTGCTCCATATAAATATCTTCCTCAAGAAATTCATTTAGGAAAGCAGTTTTCACATCCATCTGCCAGATCTCATAATCATGGTATGCTGCAATGGCAAGTAGTGTTCGAATGGACTTAAGCATGGCCACAGGCGAAAAGGTCTCTTGATAGTCAATGCCTTCGCGTTGACTATAGCCTTTCGCCACCAGCCTTGCTTTATAGGTCTCTACCTTTCCATCCGAACCTATCTTTCTTTTGTAAATCCACTTACACCCGATAGGTACTATACCTTTTGGTGGATCTACCAAGGTCCAGACTTGGTTGGAATACATTGAGTCAATTTCTGACTTCATGGCTTCCAACCACTTCTCGGAGTCGATGTCAGACATCGCCTCGTTGTAGGTTTTAGGATCATCTCCATGTTCCTTATCTCCTATGAGGAACATTTCCTCTACTTCCTCTGTAAGAATACCTAAGTATCTTTTAGTAGGAAGGGAGATCCTACTCGATCTTCGAGGTGGATTAGGTACTACATGTACTGGCTCAGCATGAATAGGTTCCGTAGGTTTTGGGACTCGTTGCTCTTCAGAGACTCTCTCTTCGAGCTCAATTTTTCTCCCACTTACTACTTCTTGAATAAACTGTTTTTCCAAGAAAGTAGCGTGTCGACTCACAACTATATTGTGATCCTTTGGGATGTAAAAATAGTAACCTAAAGATTCTTTAGGATACCCTATAAAATGAGCCCTTTCTGACCTAGCCTCTAACTTGTCCGCCTGTAGTCGCTTGACATGGGCCGAACATCCCCAAATCTTAATATGACTAAGACTTGGTTTCTTACCATGCCACATCTCATAAGGCGTGGTAAGAACGGATTTAGAGGGAATCCTATTCAGTAGGTAGGCTGCGGTAAGCAAAGTATGTCCCCAAAGAAACAAAGGAAGATCAGTGAAACTCATCATGGATCGAACCATATCTAATAAAGTTCGATTTCTCCGTTCTGACACTCCGTTGAGTTGAGGTGTTCCAGGAGGAGTCCATTGTGAGACTATGCCGTTTTCTTTGAGATAGTTTAGGAACTCCCCACTAAGGTATTCTCCCCCTCGATCTGATCGAAGAGCCTTGATGGGTTTTCCAGTTTGCTTCTCTACTTCACATCTGAATTCTTTGAACTTTTCAAAAGCTTCAGATTTGTGTCTCATAAGATAGACATATCCATACCGTGAATAATCATCGGTAAAAGTTATGAAGTAGAGATAACCACCCCTGGCTTGCACATCAAATGGGCCACACACATCAGTGTGTACCAAGGCAAGTATCTCAGTGGCCCTTTCCCCTTGTCCTACAAAAGGTAATTTGGTCATTTTTCCATGAAGACAGGATTCACAGACTGGATAAGACTCAGAAGTCAATGGGCCCAGAAGCCCATCTTTCTCTAATCTGTTAATCCTTTCCTCTCCAATATGACCAAGCCTTAGGTGCCACATATACTTTAGGTTTATCTCTTCTCTAGGTCTCTTAGACCCAACGGCACTCACTTCCTGCTCGGAAATATTTACAGATACATCCATATGTAAATGGTAAAGACTGTCTATCATAAAACCACGACCAACAATTTTATTTCTAAAATAAATTGTGCAGTAGTCTTTATCAAAATTAAAAATATAATCGTCCTGTGCTAAAGAAGAAACAGAAATCAAATTCCTGCTAGCAGCAGGCACATAATAACAGTCTTTAAGTAATAAAATATGTCCTAACGGTAATCGCAGAGGATAGGTGCCAGTAGCCACAGCAGCAACTCTTGCTCCGTTGCCAACCCGTAGGGTAACTTCACCTTCTCTCAGCCCTCTAATTTCTCTTAGACCTTGCATTGAAGTACACAAATGAGAACTTGAACCAGAGTCTATAACCCAACTGGAAGTAGAGGTAACCGTAAGGTTAGTTTCTATTACGAGCAGGTCTAACATACCTTCCGAAGGTGTGTCTTTCTTTTTGTTCTTTAGGCTCTCCAGATAGATGGGACAATTCCTCTTCCAGTGGCCATCAACATTGCATTGGAAACATTTTCCTTTGTCAGCGGCCTTCTTCTTAGGAGCTTCCCTTTTGGGCTTGTTTTCAGTCTTTTGTTTCTTCGCGGGTTTCTTCTTCCAATTAGACTTTCTTTTGGAAGAGGAAGCCCGCTCCACAGCTAAAACCGAGCCCCTTGAACTCTTCAAGGTTCCCTCAGTCGTTACCAACATGTTCAATAACTCAGCATTGGTGCAGTCCATTTTATTCATATGGTAGTTTACAATAAATTGTCCATATGAATCTGGAAGAGATTGCAGAATCATATCAACTTGCAATTCCTTATCCATTTTCATGCCGAGCTTCTCAAGCTCCTCGAGGTCTTTGATCATTGTCAAACAATGATCATGAACAGACTGCCCTTCATGCATCTTGGCTTTGAAGAGTCTTTTGGACACTTCAAAACGTGCTGATCGGCTTTGCTCACCATACAACTCCTTGAGGTGAGTTAGCATTTCATTAGCAGTCTTCATATCCTCATGCTGGCGTTGAAGTTCATTTGACATCGACGCTAGGACGTAGCACCTTACTTTATTATCGTCATCCATCCATTTTTCTTGATGGTTTGGTGACATGGGAGGGTTCTGGTCGAGAACATAACTAAGCTAGCCAATCTTTATAATTTGTTCCGGTTAAGCGGTTAGTTTCGAGAATGCGAGAAAAAGGATTGGAAGCGGACATTTTGTTCTGCAGAGAGTAAAGATTCAAATTAGATATTTGTATTTGTTTCATAATTTTGTTTTAGGGATTTTTTTAAAAACAAACGTTAACCTCCCACTATTTCCTCGAGTCTCTTACACTCCTCAGGTAGAGAAACGGAAACCCAACGCGATAAGGGTTTCAAGTGGGTACTACGGTCCCACCAGTTTACCGCACCACCTCACCTGACAGATATTGGTGACACGAAAACCAATGAGTGGACAACTCTTGTCCAATGCTTCTTAAGCAAATTGCAGCGATATTCGATCTCTAAGTCCTGTAGGCCTCACCTGACAGATATTGGCCTCATTCTTTAGTTAAGTCAGACCCACCGTTCAAACGCGTAAGCAAAGCCGTCATTGGGTCCCTCACCTGACAGATATTGGGCCCAACCCCATCTTTACTTCGCAGCATCTTATGCTAATAGAGTGGTTGCGCCTTTCCAATGCAACTGACCACTGTAACCAGCCGTGCCAATCAACACCAGAAAAGACGCCCGCACTTCTACAACGGTGGAAGACCGCTCGACTTAATATTTATGAGGAGATTTGTATTTAGGTCTCATATTTAATTTTATTTATTTACATCTCATGCAAATAAAGATAAACTGCACATAAAAATATAATGCAACCGGTGATGATCATGGATCTAAAAAGAAGATTCGTGCTCGAGCCACTGAGCTGGAATCGGGGTCTAGGGGTCATAAATACAAGCACACGCACGTCATTGGTTTGATCGTCTTCAACTTCTTGATCCAATCCGGAGCTACAACTTGATTCGATCACCATCAACTCTTTGATTCGACCGCCATCAAGTGCTCGTCTCGATCTGGGCTTGTTGTGTGCTAACGGCTTCCCACCAATCAACCAATGACGTACAACCATACATAATACAACCCAATTAAAGAATAAAATAACTTTTATCTCTAATCTATTGAGACACGCAGGTCTCTAAATAAAATTGGCTCGTGCTCGCAGGCACCCAAGCAGCCCTAACACAGAGTCCTTAATTTAAACAAATTTAAAATTACAGGATTCTGCATACATATCATACATCACATGTCCATACAAAATAAATCGGTTGCTATCCATGATCATCACCCATATGTATCTCATACATCACAATCATAATAATTAATTTTGGATATTTTAATTAACCGTTTACCAATTATCCAGAAAAATAGGTGATCAAATCACCATAACGATACGATCTCATCAATCGTTTGATTTAACTAAACAGTTAATTCATACAATTTTGATCAATATTTTAATCCGCAAAAATATCTATTGATCTCATCAATAATTCACATCTTATGTGAAAACAAAAACTATATAAAATTTGATCTCATCAATTTTTACGATAAAATAAATTGATCTAATCAATATAATAAAATTTTAAAATAAATTTTGATCTTATCAAAATTATATAAATATTAAAAACAAAATTTGATCTCATCAAATTTTACAAAAATAAAATTTTATTTTATTTATTTTATTTTATTTTAATTCTGCGGATCAAAATAATTTCGAATTGATCAAAATTTAATAATTCTTTGAATATGGTAAAACGATTTAACAATCATTCAATAAAGAATGATTTAAAATATCCAAAACTATAATTTTAATCTTAAATAACATGAGGATGGCTCTGATACCACTGTTAGATTTTGCGCAAAAATAAACGCAGCGGAAAAAGAAATCAAATAGGCAAATATGAAAAAATTGAGATCTGATCTCAATTACGCAAAACAGGATCCCTCATGTATCTAAGATTAAAAGGAAGAGGAAGATCTCATCTTCACCTTTGCGCGGGGAGATCTACACCGCAATTTGATGATCGTGGAATTTGGTTCTCTTGAAGCCGCACACGCGTCCGGCCTCTACGGGTATCCACACGAGGTTGTCGACTTGATCGAAATTCTCACCGGGGTGCTAGCTCCCTTGCAGAGAACGTCTTTCTTTTAATGTGGATATTTAGAAAAGAGGAAGACGAGGAAAGATGACGACTAGGGTTTTCTTTTTCTTTTCTTTCTCTTAAAGAAAACTCGTACGTATAAAGAGGATATAATCCTTTTTATAATTATTAAGATAAACATTAAGATAAACATTAAAATTAGATTTAAGTTTATCTTATCCCTAATTGGTTCAATCGATTAAATCCTAATTTAATTCGATTTGAACTCAATCCTAATTTGATCAAATCAAATCATTAATGCAACATTAGCACTTAAGTCCTCTTACAACTTACTAACTATTAGTAAGCCCTCTCTTGCAACATTTGCACTTTAATATCCTTAATTTGTAACAATTACAAATTAGTCCAATTATCAACATATTGATAATTAAGTTCTCAGGCGATTCAAAAATCGCGATCCAACTATCCGATCAGTCATAACCTCTTATGTGTGTGACCCCATAGGTTCTATTCTATCTGGTAGTGAGATATATTGTGATTACCATCAACAATATCACTGAAACTCTTTTCAGTGGGTTAGAACTATTCAAACTCAGCCCAATAAGAATTATCGATCATCATCCAGATAATTCTCGTGAGTCCCACAATCCACCAGTGACGCCTAGCAGCATGTAGTGGCATTCCAGTAGAATGAAATACTGAACCTCTAGGTGCAGTTAACGTGTGATACAATCCTTCTATCCGGAGTCCCAACTAGACGAAGGTCATGGAATTGCTCGTCAAACCTTACCGTCTGTCATATGTCAAATTTATTCGACTCGAGTTTCTAATATCGGAAACCCTTTCCGTTATTTACTACGCCTTGGCCAAGGTCTTCTAAACTCGGTCTCATAAATCACATAGGACTAACTCCCTTCTCTACTAAGGGCGATAGATTCCATATAGGTGTACACCCTATTCCTACAACGAACCTACTGTAGCCAACATGCACCCACTACAAGGACCCAAATGGCTAGGGACCAAGTGTATGTACAGTCAAACTACAGTAACCCCATTGTGAATAGCCGAGACACCGCAGGTCAAAGGACCAGTCACACTACTGCAACATCGAGTAAGTCACTGACGAGTGAGTAGACATCCAAGTGACTTCTCGTGATGATCACGCTCGGTACCCTTGTTCTCCAACAACCACCTGCACATTCGCTCCAGTGTCCCCACACTGTTGACTCGAGACTCGTCTACCCTAAAAGGGAAGCGACTGTGCACCAATCTCACCGGATCAATCACTGTCCCCGTGATGATCCATCGATCGGGAGCATTTAGGAATTAATCACTAATGATACATGTCTCAAATTCTCAACTCTTGAGAATACGTATCATCATCTTATTAACTCCTTGGACAATTCATGGACACATACACAACACGAATGGAAATAAAAACCCAATAACATTCATAATGTAAAATGTCAAATACAAATTTATTTCCTAGAAAGAATATATGTGTCGGCCAAGTTGGCTTCTAGGGCATACATCTAACAATCTCCCACTTGCACTAAAGCCAATTAGCCATATACCTAAGCTCCAATCCTCTTTCTCGCATTCTCGAAACTAACCGCTTAACCGGAACAAATTATAAAGATTGGCTTAGGAACTTAAAAATAGTTTTGAGTTCCGAAAAGCTTAGTTATGTTCTCGACCAGAACCCTCCCATGTCACCAAACCATCAAGAAAAATGGATGGATGACGATAATAAAGTAAGGTGCTACGTCCTAGCGTCGATGTCAAATGAACTTCAACGCCAGCATGAGGATATGAAGACTGCTAATGAAATGCTAACTCACCTCAAGGAGTTGTATGGTGAGCAAAGCCGATCAGCACGTTTTGAAGTGTCCAAAAGACTCTTCAAAGCTTAGATACATGAGGGATCCTGTTTTGCGTAATTGAGATCAGATCTCAATTTTTTCATATTTGCCTATTTGATTTCTTTTTCCGCTGCGTTTATTTTTGCGCAAAATCTAACAGTGGTATAGAAGCTTAATTATATATATATATATATATATATATATATATATATATATATATATATATATATATATATTCTTTCAATCCTAACTATATACATTATAATGAGTTGAGCTGGAATACTATGAGTAGTAAACAGATTCCGTTACCACTCATTTATTTTTGATAATGGAGCTTCCAAATCAGCAATTGACAACGTTAAATATAATCTAAATTATTTAAACTATTTAAAAATTAAATTTTATATTTTTTTGATATTTTTTTCTTATCCATCAAGTTGATACAAAAATAAACGGTTGAAAGTGAATATTTTTTAAAAAGTAATAATATGAGTCTTGTAATCAAGATCGAGAATATAGATTTTGTTGTAAATAGTTTTAAAAAATTTCTAACTAAAATTTAATTGATTAGATATCTTTACACATTAAACAAGTAAACATTTCAAATATATCATTAAAGTTATAAATTTTACAATCTTTTGATCATTAGATAAATAATGTCGAAATTATTTGAAATTTGATTTCTAGATACTTCCAGTGGCATAGATCTTGTACAACGGTGCCGATCGTCGATTTGAAAGCTCCATCATAAAAAATAAATGGCTGGTAACGAATTCTGTTTGCTATTGATAACATTTCAGCTCAATTTTATTATAACAACTATCTAAGTACCAAAGAAGAGAATTTCTAGTATATTATTTTCTCAATTTTGTGAAAAGAAAAAAAAAACTATTCTCCAAAAAAAATTTAAGGTGCCAACAAAATAACATACAAGTAAATTGTAACAAATAAAGTAAATCATTATTCAAGGGTGTTAAGTACATGAGAAAAGGAAGGGAATTGGACCACACCTCTTACACTATTCCTAAATTTAAGAAGAATATGAAATTCAGCAAATCGAAAAGAAAATGATTTTGAAATCTCTCGTCAAAAAGCTTTGACTAGACCAAAGATGGTCATCATCTTTTTATAGTCCACGATACATAAAATCATAGTAACATCATAGTGGGCTCGCGATTACCACAAAATCATGTCTCTTTCCCCTCTCTTTTATGATTATGCTAGCTTGATTTGAACAAATCGGGTTCACTATGGATTCGGCTTCCGATTTGGGTTGACCCGCTATGCGCGATGGATCCAAAATACCTAACAAAGGGGATATACAAGGTTAATCTTCAATTAATCTCTACCTATTATTTATTGTTGCATTGAGCTTAATTTATATTTAATATAATGAAGTATTAATAGCCCAACTGGTTTTAATTCATATTAAAAGAGAAATTGTGAGTAGATGACAAAATGATGAAG
The DNA here is from genome assembly GCA_029168755.2 of Tillandsia fasciculata. Lineage (NCBI taxonomy): Eukaryota > Viridiplantae > Streptophyta > Magnoliopsida > Poales > Bromeliaceae > Tillandsia > Tillandsia fasciculata. Next base: position 2,896,846 of record CM054938.1, on the reverse strand, counting down.
ATGTAGACATTTAGGTATCCATAAGTATATATATATATATAGGGGCAATTTCCTACGTACCCCTAAAAATTTCTCTGTTTTTAGATTTACCCCTCTTAGAAGGCTAATATTAAAACTACCCTTCTTACGTTCCAACTTCTTTCCAAAATACCCCTGAAGTTAAACTCTGTTAGTGTACCGTTTGGAACTGCCGTTATCTGTGTATAATTACTATTTTGCCCTTTCAAATATACTATAAACCCTAAAACCCCTAAATCCTAAAACCCTAAACCCTAAACCCAAACCCTAAACCCTAAAACCCTAAAAAATCATAAACCCTAAATCCTAAAAACCTAAAAAACCCTAAACCTAAAACCTAAACCCTAAACCCTAGAACCCTAAAAAAATCCTAAACCCTAACCCTAAACCCTAAAAAATCTAACCCTAAATCTTAAACCCTAAACCCGGGGGCAAAATAGGTATATCTGATAGTTTTCAACTCCGATTATTATTTACTCTAGATTAATCCAAAATAACCTAACAAAGGGATAACGGTAATCCTATTTTAATAATTAATGGATTGTATGAAGGGTATATTGGAAATAAAAAAATAAGAGGGGTAAATCAGACTGGTTTTTTCATTTTAAAGGAGAAATTGTGAGTAGATGACAAAATGATGAAGATATATATATATATATATATATATATATATATATATATATATATACCACAATAAAAGATTTAACTCAAAGGTGGTTAATCTTGTGAAACTATTCCACATGTCACGATTTGCCTGCACGACTATTGATGCACTTATCCAGTACTGAACTATTAATATATGATTATAAGGTTAATTAATTGCACCATAGCTCTCTAATCTTTATCTAGTTTTAGATTAAGATCCTTGATTTTTGTTTGCCACAATCAGATAAAAATGTTTATCATATGACAAAATTCTAGAACCCTAGTGATGAAAATAAAACCATGATTGACAATATGTAATAACCTATTATTAATTCCGCGCTTACGTTAATTTATTAACTATATATATATGTTTGAGGAGTCATTAAGTAGTTAAACAAGTCTTTACCTCTTTTAGCAATTAAAACTAAAATAAAGTACTGTATTATTTAAAATGTTTATCCTATTTATAGAAGGGTTAGAATACTAATATATTAGTGACTAAATCTAGGTAACTTACTTATATATATTTTACATTATAATGTATATATATTGATAGTGGCATGTATATTAAAATGATACTGTGTCAATAAATTTTAGGCATGCACGAGTATGTGTTACAGAGACTTTGTAAATTCATGCGCTAAACTTAATCCCTGCAGGTAGTGGCAAATAAAACTTGAATATTTTTATAGTGTAGAGTATAGACCCTCTTTAAAACTACTTTAAAATAATGTAGTTGAGACCAAGTTAAATAAATATTTGGTATTGTAGATAGTCCACTCTACGCAACTAATCACAGTATTCAACACAACCTTAATTTGTTTATGTAATTTAATTTAATTTAATCCTATTATTCTTCTTATACTGCGAATGGGCCCAGGAGAAGCACAATTATTATGATGGTGCAAAACAAAACCCCACCATGCACCCAACCGACCTTTGCCTCTTCCGACGCTTATCTCGCTCCCGTTTTTTAAGAACCTTTCCTTCGCTTTCCCACCGCCACGTGTTCCTCGCGATTCTCACTCGAAATTATTTTTTTTTTAAAAAAAATTGAGATTAATATATATAATTCGATGATAATAATAATAATAATTATGAGGAGTAATTAAAGTAAGGGGCAATTTTCTACGTACCCCTAAAAATTTCTCTGTTTTCAGATTTACCCCTCTTAGAAGGCTAATATTAAAACTACCCTTCTTACGTTCCAACTTTTTTCCAAAATACCCCTGAAGTTAAACTCTGTTAGTGTAACGTTTGAAACTGCCGTTATCTGTGTGTAATTACTATTTTGCCCTTTCAAATATACCCTAAACCCCTAAACCCTAAAACCCTAAACCCTAAATCCTAGAACCCTAAACCCTAAACCCTAAAACCCTAAAAAATCCTAAACTCTAAACCTTTCCCTTCACCCTCGAACGGTCGAAAAAATCCTAAACCCTAAAACCCTAAACCCTAAACCCTAAAATCCTAAAAAATCCTAAACCCTAATGAATAAACAAATAGAACACCTAAACCGGGGCAAAATATTATATTTGATAGTTTTCAACTCCGATTATTATTTAACTCTAGTTTAATCCTATTTAACTTAACAAAGGAAAACGGTATGGGTATTTTTAATAACGGAGGCTCCCGTTTGAACCTTTCCTTATTCCCACCGCCACGTGTCCCTCGCGATTCTCACTCAGATATTTTTTTTTTTTTCAGGATTAATATATATAATTATCGATTAAATTAAATATGAGGAGTAATTACCTTCCAAAGCGTCGCACGTGCGTGGCGTGGCGTGGCGTGGTATGGTAGTCATTGTGGTAGTTTCCAGGGGCATTTTCGTCCATGCGACGGGTATATATGATGCACCGTAGCCTCGCACAAGACGGTGCGGTAAGAAGAAGCGCTTCTTCTCGTTTTCGTCTTCTTCTTCTTCTTCTTCTTCTTCTTCTTCTTCTCACTCCTCTGTGAAATCGCGGGTTCACAACCATTGTTGAGGTCGATGACGAAGGTCTACCCCAACGCCGCGTCCCCGGCTCTTGATCTCTCCACCAGCTCCGCCGCCTGCTGCTGCGGCGGCGGCGGCGGCGAGGGGCGGCGGGAGGAGGGGGCGGCGGCGCTGACGGTGTGGACGAAGTCGCTCCTCTTCAACTGCAGCGGATTCACGGTGTTCGACGCGAAGGGGAACCTCGTGTACCGAGTCGACAACTATGGATCGGGCTCCAAGGGCGAGGTCGTGCTCATGGACGCCGCGGGGAAGGCCCTCCTCACGATCAGGCGAAAGGTAAGCGATCCCGATCCCCGATCTCTCGATCGGTTTTTGCGCTAGATCTACTGCATTTTGCCGATCCCTGACCGGTTCCCCGTGGATTTTGCTATGCAGAAGCTGAGTTTGGGCGATCACTGGGTGATCTACGACGGGGAGGAGACGATTCGCCCCCTCTACTCCGTGAAGCGGCACATGAACCTCCGCCACTCCAAATCCCTAGCTCGCGTCGCCCCCTTCGGCGTCGGCGGCGCGGCGTACGAGGTTGAGGGGTCGTACGCGCAGCGGAGCTGCGCTGTGTACGACGCCCGGCGGAGGGCGGCGGTGGCGGAGGTGCGGCGGAAGGAGGCGGCGGCGAACGGCGGCGCCGCGTTCGGCGCCGACGTGTTCCGCCTCGTCGTCCAGCCGGAGCTCGACACCTCTCTCGCCATGGCGATCGTGATCGTCCTCGACCATATGTACGGCCCCCGCCCCTCCATCATCAGGAGCTGGTCCTTCTAAAACCCCTTCTACGTTCTTCGGAATTTGGATTCAGCCCAAATTTGAAGAGCCTTTGTTTGATTTTCAATTTCATTTTCAATTTCATTTTCATTTTTATTTTGGGGCCTTTTATTTGGTGTGAGGTTTTCGATTTTTTTGTTTTTTTTTGTTTTTTTTTTTTTTAACTCTAATGAACCGTGCGCCAATAATAAAAGGCAAATTATATAATTTTCGTGTACATACATAAATAAATAAATAAATAAATAAATATATATATATATATATTTAATGATGCTTAAAATGAAAAAGCAGTTGGAGAGGAGAGTGGTGTACCCCATTTGGTAGTTAGTGAAACGAATTTTGATTTTCTTTTGACTCTAAATTGCTTTACATGCTACATAATTCTCCTGTAGAGAAGAAGTTCCAGTAAGATACCGCAACCTTAAAATCTTTCTTAAATTTTCCAATGACCCACCCAAATCAATTGGATTGCTGATCACATACACCAAATTGATTGATGTAAATACATACACGTTAGTGACAAAAATTGGCACCTCTACCTAAAAGTCTCTGCACGAATATTAGAACAATGATGAACCGTTGATCAGATAGAAAAACTTTTCATACATTATTTTTTCTTCTAAACGCAACGCGTGTGTTATTTGGAAAAGCTGGATACAATATTTTTCAAATCACCTCCCTCAACCTTTCCCTTTCGACTGCTTTCCTTTGGAATACCGTCAGCCAGAGAAGCGGCTCTTCGCGCGCGTGACAGACGGATTGTCTCTGTTTCGTGGATGATTTGGCTCGAACGCAACAGGAGAATCTTTGACAACCTCAAAAAAATGGATCGAACGCAACAGGAAGATCTTTGACAACCTCAAAAAAATGGCGGGGTCTCTTAGTAATGATGTTCGTGGTTTGTTGGGTTGGTGGGCTCAGCTAGCTCAGTGATTTTTTTTTTTTTTTTTTTTTTTTTTTTCTTTATGCCCTGCTGCCTAATCCTGTAACCTAATTCATCTCCCTTATGAATGAAGCGGTAGCATGCTACCTTCTGTCCAAAAAAAAATATTTTTCAAATCAACTAATAAATTTTATATACTGAATAAATAAAATATAATAAAATTATAAATATGTAAAATAAGATATTCTACGCTAATAATTTTTTTATTTTATATATTTTCAGAATAGAACTTCGTTCACTTCACTGATGCTTCTAATATTTCAAATTTGTTTAGACAATTTTCAAACTCGTGATGATGATAGATCTGACAATCAGAGGAGATTATTATTGATTACTATTTAGTCAAAAAGTTTTATTGGAGATCTTCGGATCAACCATGCCTAGAAACATTTCTTTTAATTAGTTCCTAAAATGGTTTTTGTAACACCAAATATATGTTTAAGTGTGAGTAAAAATAATTTTGATACATGTTAATTACAATAATAGGTGTTCAAGGCAAAAAAGTAGCTCAGGAATAAATGCATAGCCAAATGAAATAAATGTAGGTGAAATTGCTATTTTTATGTTGTTACCAAATCCTAAGGTCCAATAGTGGTAAAACAGACACCAGCTATTACTTTATTTTTTTTTATTATTAAATCTCCAGATCTGATTCAATAGATCTTACTTTTTTATGCTTTAAGAAAGTAAAAAGTGAAAAAAAAAAAAAAAAAAAAAAAAAGTAAATTCATTTGAATATTGAAATTAATTTCATATACCTCCCTGGTAAATATATCAAATATATTTTTATAAAATTTAATTTTTTAAATTTATTTTTTAAAAAAATTTAAGTTATTCATATATGTCCCACTTTATTTAACATTGATTAGTTAGTACAGTAAAAATACCTTTTTGTTCTTTTAAAAAGTTTTATACTATTTTAACAATTAGGGCAACAAAACAAAATTGATATTTTATTTATATTTTATTAAAAAAATAAATAGTGAGTTAACAGTAATAAATTAGAGAGGTATATATGAATAATTTAAAATTTTTGAAAATATAAATATGAAAAGTTAAACTTTATAAAAATATATTTATTACTCGATATATTTTCAGGGAACGGTATCAAATTAATCTTGATATTAAATTAGAGAAAAAGAGATCCTAATTACATAAAATTTAAAACTTATTTAGAATTTCAAAAATAATCTAAATTTTTTCACATTATAATTTAGGATTAATTTTATAAGTGCCCTTCTGTCCACTTCTAATTACATAAAAATTTTCTAAAAGTTATCAAGATCAAAAACACCCCTCAAACTTAATAAAATACTCAAAACTCTCTATATAATTAATAATTCACCCAAAAAATGGCTTAAATGTGCATTTTACCCCTCCTATCTTTTCAATTGTTGTCATACTTTTTATGACTAAAATTGTATGTATAATTCAAGGTGTCAAAAATTTAAGGTGTTAAAAATACACAACTAATTTACTTAAAGTGTACAGATACAATACCCACAGGTCTCAACCGAATTCGATTCATCTGAATGTTGGATCTATTATTGAGCCCTTTACCATTAGATCTATTGTGAGCTCATCCGACTCAATTTATTAATCTTCTAAATTTATTATTATAGAATAAAATATTTAATTTATTTTTAATTTATAAATAAATAGTCATTATCCTCATGATTGATCGAGTACTAATCAATATTTTTGAGATAAGTGATTACAATAGGATGCATAATGTTTCTTTTTTTAATCACAAGCAGAGATCAAATATCTTACGTCAACTATGGCATCTCGATAAATTCACAAGCAGAGAATATGACAATTTTGTCGGATCGTTGACGCTAATAATTAATTTTAAAAATTTAAACAGTTAAAAATACGTAACTATTTATTCATTTAAAACGTATAGATACAGCGCCTACAAATTTCGATCGAACTCGATCTATCTAAACATTAAGCCTATTATTATGCATCTTATTATTAATCTTCTGTATTTATTATCAAAAAACAGAAAAATTTTAAAAAACTTATTTTTAATCAATAAATAAATAGTCATTACTCGCATGATTGAATGCGAATCAATATTTTGAGTAAAGTGATTACAATATATAGAATTCGTAATCAGAAAAAACGACAACTCGAATAAACGTACAATTAATAGACTTTAGATTTTTTTTTTTTTTTTTTTTTTTGGCTAGTCGGCAAACTATCCGCGGAAACCATATCGACAAGTGAAAATGATTTTGGCTGGTTGTTGAGTTATTTTAAAATAAATAAATAAATAAATAAATAATTGCTTGACCGTGCAGCTGAAAAAGTGCTTCAGGAATCTGGAGACATTTTCTCACGCGGAGTTAATCCATTAAAATAAAATAACTATTTCTACTAAACTCTTAAATAAATAAATTTTCTGGGGCCAGGACAATGCAGGAGTCTTCGTGCTGAATCATCGGCCAAATGTTCTGCTCCAGGTGTGTGGCTACAACTCATCCAGCGGTTTAAATAGAAACAACAAAAGCTGTGTCACGCTTGATTACTACTATGTAGTACACTTTATTTATTAGCTTAATAATATCTTTTTTGGGGTAAATTATGTATCATTTATTTTATATTAATTTTTCCTCCTAACCTACCACTTGCTTCGGTTCGAATTACGGTGAGATTGTTTTATTTATGATAAAAAATCGTTTTATCGAAAAGCTTGAGTGATCAGCGAATCGTTTTTTTAATATTTATATTCAATATTTTTTTTACATTTAAATTTCAAATTTTTCAATATTTTTCAAGACATAGAATGAAATTAAATAATAGAAAATTAAATAAGTTCTATATTAAATAATTATTTTTTTAAAAAAAATTAATCTATTAAAAACTGTATTTTTAATATTTATAAGTGTTAGTTGCACTACTTCTTAATCAAGTTTTATATTCAAGATGAAGAGTCAGATATTCAACTAAAAAATATATAAATTCAGCTGCAGAGAAAAATTGAAATAATTAATCTTAAGTGAAGCAATCGTTTTTTCTTCCCTTTAAATTTAAATATTTAAATATAAATTTATGTAAATTTTAATTTTAAATAAAAGTTTAAATTTAAATTTTAATAAAAGTTTAAATTCACAAAATTAAATTTAAAAATTTTGTATTGAATTTAAATTTAGAAATTAAATTTAGAATATGAAATTAAATTCAAATTTAAGTTGAAATTCAACTTTAAAAATAAATTCAAGGATTAAAGTTATGACCAAATATATTATTTCAAATAAGCTTTCCACTTTCAATGACTTCCAAATTTTTCAGCCCAAATAAAAATAGTGAGGAGGTTTAGTCATAACTTAATTTATTAATCAATTTATGTAAAGTGATTTTTTTTCTAGTCATTGTCACAAACCAAACTAGCGATGTCAATGGGTACGAATACCCGAAATTTTATCCGAATCCGAATCCGAATCCGATGTTAAATGAATATGAATTCGGATATGGATATAAAAAATAAAAATCCGACGAATTTAAATTTGGATATGAATTTTGATTGTACCCGATCCGAACTCGAATCCGACCCAAACCCGAATTAATTTTATATTATATAATATATGTGTATGTAAATATTTGATATTATATTTAAATTTATATTTTAAAATTTTAAATTTAATATAATATATTTTGAAATATTGTAAGAGAAAAAGAAAAATAATTGTTCTGGGTTTGGATTTTCGGGTTCGGATTTTGGATTTTTGGTGGGGTTCAAATTCGGATATAGATTTTTAAAATCGTCGGATTCGGGTTCGGATTCGAATTCGAATTTTTAAAAATTCGCTCCCAATCCGACCCGTTGGCATCCCTAAAACAAACAACCGATAAGGTGTTACTTTCTGAAAGTGTTATTTTCGATACTTCACTTTCGACCAACCAAACGTGCCTTAACAGTAGTGGCTTACTAAAATTCCAGCCAGATCTTTTATGAGCTTAATCGAAACTTTTCAGAAATTCTAGTTAAATACAACTATATATTTGAAAAGCTCTGAAAATTACTTTAAAGTATTTTTAAGTATTTTGCACTAAATTATACATTAGAATTTAATCAAAAATTCATTCCCACTTTTTTTGTCAAGGGAATGACTTTTGGTTGCTAAATTCTTCTTCCTCAAAGACATTCCACAAATGTAAATGAATAAGACACCATACATTTATTAAGCTTTATACTAATATCATGAGTAGATAACTTATATTCAATGTTTTTTTTTTTTACATTATTACGCGTGTCAACTTTTTGTTAATTGCGTATTCTTAAATTCAACATATTGGAATCGAATTAAATCGAAAGCAACATCTACAAACTCAATCAAGGAAAATAAACACTACTCAACGGTCAAATTTCTTACTCTTTAAATTCATGGAAGGGAAAAAAATTAAAAACCACTACTCAATGGTCAAATTTCTCACTATAATTTGGATGAGAGTCTCTTTCATGTGTTGCCTCAGCGAGATGGAATGAGTAGGATGAAGTTTCTAGTACTTAGAAAAGGAAACTTTTGTTGGTTTTACACTTGCACCACATCGACATCAAATATTTATGTCGCGGCGAAAATTTCGCATCTAAGTGAGTCCTTTTTCCTTTCTCGGTACGACACGAAATAAATTTTGATTTATTCAAATCCATTTAATTTTTGATTCATTTGTTTTTAGTTATTCTCATTGATCGAATTCGAGATGATCTTATACATAGAAAAAAATTAATATATATATATATATATATATATATATATATATATATATATATATATATATATATATATAGTCCGGCTGGAATACTATCGATAGCACCAAGCAATTGGTGCTATCAAATTTTTAGCTCTTGGATGAAAGTATGTGTGGTTGGGATTATAGTAGTTTTCTAAGATTTTTACTATTCAACCAATCACCCATTAAACCCTAGGGACCACCATCATCCTAACCGCACATTTCTTAATCCAAAGACTAAAAACTTGATAATACTAATAATTTGGTGTTATCGATTGTATTCCAGCCTAATTTTATATATATATATATTAAGAAAACAATAGTTGAAAAGACATAAGTTAATAAAAAAAATAGTTAATGGTCGATTCAAAATAGCAGATGTATCGACCCAATTTTACGGTCATAAAAAGACAAGCCCGAAAAGATTTACTCCAAATGAATGGGTTGGGCCAAATGGGCTTAAAGTTATAAAATGGGCGATAGTGCCCGTTGACCTCAAGTTGGGCCCATAAGGATGTCAATGAGTACAGATATTCGAAATTTTATCTGAATCCGAATTCGTATATACAGATTTATTCGATGCTAAATAGATATGGATTTGAATACGGGGTATAGAAAATGAAAACCCAACGAAATTGGATTCGGGTATAGATTTATCCGATCTGAACTTGGACCTAATATTAACCCGAATTAATTTTATATTAAATATTAAATAATATATATGAATGTTTGATATTATATTTGGAGTCCGACGACTATGCTATCGATAGCACGAAGTATTTGGTGCTATCAAGTTTTTTACCCTTAGATCAACCCCTTTGATTATTTTCATCCGTTAGATTTTATTATTTCTCCAACCATCCATTAAACTCAAGGGACCCACTATTATCTCAACCACACATTTTTAATTCATCGATTAAAAACTTGATAGTACCAATAATTTAGTGCTATTAATAACATTCCAGCCTATCTCTTATATTTGAATTTGCACTTTAAAATTTTAGATTTTAATATAATATATTTTGGAATATGGTAGAGAGAAATAATTATTTCAAATTTCAAATTTTTTATCATGTTTGGATTTGAATATAGATTTTTAAATTTTGTTGGGTTCGAATTTTGAATTTGATAGTGGAGTTAGGGTTTGGATTTTTAAAAATCCATCAAGCATCAGACCCATCGACATCCTATTCTAGGCCTTGCTCAATCGGCCTAGATACAACACGATACGGGCCGCGCATACCAACTTGCTATCCTGCATAGCACCCATGTGCTATTGGACTGGCCCGTGGACCGACACAGCACAATATGGTCCGTTTAGAAAAAATTATTTAAAAGTTAATATATTTTTTAAAAATATAGTTCAAACTATTTAAATTTTGAATACTTATAAAAATTATCTGTAATTTATTTAACATATATATATATATATATATATATATATATATATATATATATATATATATATATATAACTAAACTACTATACTATCGATAGCACCAAATCATTAGTAATATTACGTTTTTAGCTCTTTGATTGAGAGATGTACGGCTAAGATGATTTGATTCTCCAGAATTTAGTGAGTGGTCATATATTAGATCTACCTCTTGACCACTCCCACCACCTAGATTATATTATTCCACCAACACCTACTAAGTTTTAAGAGATTACTATCATCCTAACCGCACATTTTTAATAAAACCTAATTAGCATTAATGACTTGATGCTACCAAGTTTTTCGTCGTTAGATCTATTATTTAATAAATAAATAAATTATTTTATAAATATATTGCAACATTTAAATGATAAACATACTTTTTTACAAATTTTAATTAATATTTACGAACATACAAAAATTCTTTGGTTGATCTATTTAACAATAATTATAAGATAAAAGTGAATGGAACTTATATGAACTATGAACTATTTATTTGATTTTACTGTTCAGTTTTTTAATTTGTTTCATTTGAGACCGTCAATAACACTTGGACTTAAAACTAAATTTTTTATTTTAATAAATTTATAATTGCGAAATTATTATGAAATATACTAACTAAATTTAGAGTGTTGTTGACTTATTTAAATTAAATAAAATTAGTATTTTAAAAGCTTAAATATAATTAATTCAACAATAATTCCTAATTTAAATAAATTGAAATTAGATCAGAATGAATCATTGTACATCTATCGGCCACTCAATAATAAGTCCTCGCCAACTGTCACTGCCCGGTCACGATTCACGAATCGAAGAAGAGTAACGGCTCTCTCCGCCGCGAGTCTCACGCTCCGTCCCACCCGCCCCACAATTCCCAAAATACCCCACGCGGGCATTTGAAATTCAAATTCAAAATCCTTCTCTAACGTCATCCTAACTAACGGCTCTCTCCTCTCCTCCCCCCACAGGGCCACCACATCTCGATCTCTATGATCTCATACGATTCAGCAGTACCATTCATTCGTATTCATCCCCCAGAGGAGGCACTCTGGTTAATTTGTTTGAAGAATTTAAACAAAAAGAGGAGTTTGATTTGATTTGATTTGATTTGGCGGTGGTGGTACGATGGCGACGCTGACGCCGGGGGTGCTGCTGAAGCTGCTGCAGACGATGGACACGGAGGCGCGGGTGGCGGGGGAGCACCGGTCGGCGGTGCTGCAGGTGACGGGGATAGTGCCGGCGCTGTCGGCGTCGACGGCAGACGACCTCTGGCCGTCGCAGGGCTTCTACCTGCAGCTCTCCGACTCGCTCCACTCCACCTACGTCGCCCTCTCCGACCGCGACGCCGACGCCGTCCTCTCCGCCCGCCCCCAGCTCGGCCAGCTCGTCCATGTCGACCGCCTCCGCTTCGACCGCCCCCCAGTCCCCCGCGCCCTCGGCCTCCGCCCCGTCCCCTCCTCCCGAGCCCCCCTCCCATTCGCCGGCTCCCCCGAACCCCTCGTCGCCCGCTCCGCTCCCTCCCACCGCGGCTTCGTCATCCAGCCCGCCTCCCCCGCCGACGCCGGGCCCCCCCTCCTCCCTTCCTCCTCCTCCTCCTCCCGCAGAAAGCCCAATTCCAATTCCCCGCTCCGAGGCGACAATTCGATCTCCGCCGATAAGGAAAATGCGGCGGCGGCGGCGGCGGCGACGGGTAGCAATGGGAAGCGGCGCTTCTCGTCCCCCGCGGGAGCGAAACTGGCGGCGAGGAAGAGCAACGGCGAGAGCTCGCGCCCCTCCTCGCCGGTCCCGTCCAAGTGCGCCGTCCCCAGCCTGGTGGCGGCGAAGGAGGAGAACCGGAGGGCGGCGAGGGAGCCCGCGATTGTGGTGCCGTCGAGGTACCGGAACCCGTCCCCCGCCGGGCGGAAGTCGGCGAGCTCGCCGATGGGGAGGCGGGGGTCGATGTCGCCCGCCAGGAGGCTGTCGGGCGGGCTGAAGATGTCGCCGGCCACGGGGGAGAACGTGGGGAAGAAGAAGGTCGGGGTGGTGGTCGCGGGGATCTCGAAGGTGTCGGACGCCCTCATGGGGTCGGCGAAGTCGGTCCGGAAGAGCTGGGACGATTCCTCCATCTCTTCGGAGCTCAAGGAGAAGGGAGGCTCCAAGAGTAAGGTGGATAAAGAAGCCATTTTGAGGACCCAGGTGGATCATTTTTAACTCTTCATAAATTCTCTTCATTTCATTTTTTACCAAAGAGATCCATCCAATATAAATATAAAATAAATATAAATTTATGTAAGCGGTGTCGAATCGCATTCAATCATGGCTCTGATAAGGGCATTTTGGCTATTTTTCTATTAATTCCATTGAGAAAGCTATCTCAAACTGAAGTTGTTTTGATTTCTTCAATTAGAACAGCAGGTCTAAAACTAAAGAAATAAAAAGTTTTTCTTCTGTGTTCTCAGTATGAATGCCTACAGTTGGTATCCTTTTCCGCACGTTTCTTTTTTGATCTGTAAATACTGACTCATTTTTTGCATTTTTTTAAAAAATCTAAATAGATTGCGATGTCGCGGCGATTGAGCGATGCTAGTTGGGAACAATCAAATAACGAGGAAGCATCCACGAATGAGAATCCTAAACCAAGTAAGAAGGTCGAATCGGAGGGTTCTAAATATGAGAAAACGAAACCGAGTAAAAAGATTGAATCCATCTCTTCAGAGAAGAAGAACTTAGCACCTGCGAATATAACAGTTCATGACCGAAAGTGGATAGATGGCAGCATACCGCTGGATGCGGTGTCCAGTAACCTTGCGAAGCTCGGAAAGGTAGATGCTATTCTCAGAAAATGGCATCCTTCAAATTCTGGGGGCTTTTACACATGTATTGTACCTTGCAGAATCATTGTCTACTCATAAATCTCTGTAAAACTTTGCCAAATAGCCTTCAATTGAAAATCCATGCAATTTCGTGCGAAAGTTGGTTTGTTATCAGAACAACATTTAGTCTTTTTGAAGATCTTAGCTCAAACTTCAGATTTTGCAGGAATTAAATGTAAGCAAATACCTTTTCAGGACTAAATCCGGGACATCTCTAGATTTGTTCTCGCATGCTCCTCTTTGTTAAGAATAAATTCATCCTATAATCAATTTATTTTACCCTCTAACCTCTTTCACTTCAATTACAGGATGCTCTCCTGAGGAGAGACATTGCATCAGCAGCTGCAGCGGAAGCGTTGGAAGAGGCGTTGGTCACTGAATCTGTGATCAGGAATTTAAGGTATGAATTCCTTATATTCGGTTCTAACTCCGATCAATCTCTATGTAACTTGTTGGTTAGTAATACTTTTTTTTTGGTTTTCCACTTTCATTTACAGCATGTTTTCTAATCTTTGTTCAACTTCAAAAGCTAATAATCCACTTCCGACAATCGATCGCTTTCTCTCCATCTACGAAGATATTGTGAAGTTGAACTCAACTTCTGAATCTCTTAACAATGGACCTAATGATACGACATCATTGGAGAGTAGTAAATCAGCCACTCTTTGGGTCGAGGCAGCGTTATCTACGGATCTTGAAGCGCTCCGCCTATTAAATGATGTTACCGAATGCATCCACAAGCAAAAGGATAGAGAAAAACCAAAAGCTGTCTCTATAGATCCTCCGAGAGCAAGCCTTTCGAAGAGGCAACCAAGTTCAATTGCCAACAAGTGGAAAAGAGGACAAGGAATGAGTGAGACACTCGAGCTCGCAAAGGCTCTTGGGCATGAGATGCAGAATTGGTTCTTGAAGTTTGTTGAAGAAGCACTTGACGTGGGCTTCCGCTTGTTTGGAGATGGCTCGAGTAACGGAAAGGATAACAATGGTAGAGTGGCAGCAGTGCTTTCACAGTTAAAGAGGATCAATGAATGGTTGGATGGGGTGGGGAAATTGCAAGGAGAAGATAGAGTGAAGGAAAGAGTCGAGCAGTTGAAGCGCAAGATCTACGGGTTCGTCATAAGCCATGTGGGGTCTGCTTTTGATAGCTCTGTTTCACTCTCAAAGTGTTGATAGCAACCGCCGCTATTGCTCGCAGCACAATACTCTCTGCTTTTTGTGCTCCGCGGTTTGAAATCGCGAGTTAAGATATGGTTAATTCATTCTGGCCAATGAATGATCCTTCCGAGCTTCATGAATAAGAGGAAATCCTTTTTGTACTAGGTGAAGTAGCTGATCAAAACTTCAACTTTAATGGAGTGAAATGCATCTTAGTATTGCCCTAATTTATTACTGCTCGGCAAAGTCGGTTCTTTCATTGAAGAATGAAACTTTTACATTTTCGCTTTAGTATTTACATTTTTTTTTTCTTTTGATAGAATTTTCTGTAGCATTTGCCAGATTCGAGTCCTAAAGGTTGAGCAGAAAAAGAAAAAGGGATAACAAATATTGTGCTTCTTACTCTTCGGTGTTGTTCCTTCTACATATATGAATCCAGATTGCGAATCTTGAATTGAATTATTTTCAATTCTACTTTTCCCTCCTTTTTTCAAGTTGATTCCCTCGTTAAATTCCCTGCGAAGAATCATTTACATGAGAAAGGAGTGTATATGCTCTTAGAAATGGATAAATTGTGCATAGTAAGCAATCAAATTTGATCTTTTTCACAAGTACCATATGAAGTCTCCAGTTCCATGTATATATGTGCTTCTTAAGATTGTGATTGAGTTTTTTCTTTTCCAAGTTCATACTTCTCTTGCACACACCAAACTTTCTGAAATCTGAAAATTGGAGGGGGGGGGCTATTTGAGTTGATAATTTATTATTTGAGTATTTTTAGATCAGGTTTATGAAACAGTTTTTTAACTGTAAGAACTGCACATATTTCGGTAAACAAAAGATCTGAAACTTTTCCTATTTCGAGAAGCCGAAATGAGCTTCTGATTAACAAAACTAGGAATCAACTTAAAAACTTCTAATAACATATTTATAAATGTTTTCTCAATCAACTCTTTTTTACAATGCTTTTTAGATGTTTCAGCCAAACAAACAAGCCATAACTTCTCACATGCTTTAAGACTTTGTCATTATTAGTCACCATATAATTTTTTTGTGGCAATTAATTGTATATTCCTCTTTCCGATTGTTAAAAATATTTTTTTAAGTTCTTCAAGTTCTTTCAAATATATTCCTAGAGTTAAATTTTAAACAGTCGTTATTACTGTGGAATTATTATTTTGCCATTTTAAATATAAATTTTAAACAGTCGTTATTACTGTGAAATTATTATTTTGCCATTTTAAATATGCCTTCTATCGTCATCAACTTTTTCTTATTTGTCTTTAAGTTAGGGACAGTAAAAATATTTTAATTTTTTACCTTTTTATGCTTCTACAACTGCTAACTTTTTTTATTTGTATAATCTGAGATCACTTAAAAGAGAAATATATGAAGGGCATATTAAAAAAATAAATAAATAAATAAGATATTTGTATTGAGGAATATATACAATATTATTCCTAAAATTAAACCAGTTGTATGAAATTTGGCTACGATTCTAAGATCAAATCCCCTAATTTCTCAAATCCGGATTTGGTTGGCAAATTTGACACCAATCAAAACAAAAACAAAAAATCTCTTTTTCTCATCATCTACTTTTATTAATTATTAATTATACACACACACACACACACACACAAAAAAAACACTTTCCAGGTAAGTGGAATGCATATAGATATAGAATACTACGCATTTCAAATTTCAAAATAATTCGACCGTTATAGCCCCCGCACGGCCCATCACATTCCCCACACGGCCCGGCCCACTAATTCCTTTTTCCCTCCTCTCCGCATATTTCAAAAACTCGGTTCCCGGCTCATTTCCAACTTCAAACAGATCACGCGCTTGGGTTTCTCTCCCTCTTCCTCTACGATCTGCTCCGATCTAGGGTTTTCTACGATTCGCGAATCCGAGAACGACCTAGGGTTTATCGGCGATGGAGAAGTACGAGAAGCTCGAGAAGGTCGGGGAAGGGACGTACGGGAAGGTGTACAAGGCACAGGACAAGGCGACGGGGCAACTCGTCGCCCTCAAGAAGACGCGCCTCGAGATGGACGAGGAAGGGATCCCCCCCACCGCGCTCCGCGAGATCTCCCTCCTCCAGATGCTCTCCCAGAGCATCTACATCGTCCGGTACCCGACGATCACCTTCAAACCCTAATTTTTTTGCCCCAAATTTTGCGCTTCTTCTTCAGTGGATTTGGTTCTGTAGATTGCTTAATGTGGAGCATGCAGAGAAGAACGGAAAGCCCCTGCTTTATCTGGTGTTCGAGTATCTGGACACTGATCTCAAGAAATTCATTGATTCGCATAGGAGGGGGCAAAATCCGAGGCCTCTTCAGCCGCAAGTGATTCAGGTATACTTTTATTGTTTTTCTTGGGTGTTGTGAGCTGTGTTCTGCTTGAAAGATGAAATCTTGATTGATAATTGACTAGTGTTGGTATTTTTTCTAATCATATAACTGTTAAATGAGATTAGGGGTGGCGATTTGGGTTTGTAGGTGGTGAACTTGTTTAATACTCGGATTCGTCCGGTCAACCTAAGAACTGTATCTGAATGTTTGCATTGTAACTTTAATTTTTAAATTTTTGAAAAAAAAAAAGAAAAAATTAGTTTTGATTATACGACTGCAGGTTTAATAAGGTAATTTTGGTTCCTGTTATCCAGCCATGTTAGGTATTGCCAATGGGGGGAGTCAAATAAAGTCAAAACAACCACTTGGTTTATTATCAACAAATAGTTTCGTATAGAAATAATTCTGCACTAGATATCCTTATGCTGATCACTCATTTTGTTTAGTAGTTGTGCATTAGATAAAGCTGGACTTCATTTCTTATACTTGATGTGAGAATTATGTTATGGTTCTTTCTTGTTATTGTAGAGCTTCTTGTATCAGTTGTGTAAAGGAGTTGCCCACTGCCATGGACATGGTGTGCTTCACAGGTTAGATTTTGCTTTTATGAATTTGTTACTTAACTCTGTAACGTGAAAGTTTTTAAGTAATGAGATATGCGATGTTTTATGATGATTAAAGGGATCTGAAGCCTCAAAATCTCTTGGTTGACAAAGAGAAGGGTATCTTGAAGATTGCGGATCTGGGTCTCGGAAGAGCCTTCACCATCCCTCTGAAAAGCTACACTCATGAGGTCCTGTATCATCAGCTTCCATATCCATCATCCACCTATGCCATTCTTGATCTTTTTTTACATTTTAACTTATATTTTTTAGGTTGAAGTAATGGGATAGGCTATTAAACCAGTTTCTGCTGTTGTAGATTGTTACCCTGTGGTATAGAGCTCCTGAAGTTTTGCTAGGGACAACACACTACTCTACTGGAGTTGATATGTGGTCTGTTGGATGTATATTTGGTATGCTAATTACTAATTTCTTTGAGCTCATTTGAATAACTTATTTCTCAAAATTCTTTGTTTTGTTTCATACATTCGTATTAGCAACCCTTAGTTGAATCTAGACTGACAACAGTAGGATACTAGTATTCCTTGATTCTGAGCTTCAATAACACTTTCTAATTCCCAGAATTCTTGTTTTTCAATAACCAAATCTGCGCTCAGTTCAGAATTGTCATAAAAGAGACGCTTAAGACTACTAAATCTGGAGTTTCCACATGATTATTCGCACACTTGTTTCTTTAAGATCAACAGCACTTTTTGATATTTATGTGAGTCCATATATTTTGTATGCAACTGATGCGACTGAAAGCAAAAAGACGAGTTGAGAGACATGGAAGTTGACTTAGCCCCTACTACTGCCTAAATCTTATGGCTTTGAAATCACAAATAATGCTATAGTCTGGGTTCAGTACCACTTAGTTCTTGTTGCCTTAGCATAGGCAATATTACTAACTCTCTTTAGTTTATGGTTATAGTTAAGGCACCTTTTGAAAATTTAGAGATTGTATTTCCCTTTTAGTAGCAAATTCTTGTGAATTTATGTAAATCACACTGAATTTAAAGTTATGCTTTAAGAAATTTTGCGAGGGGAAATAAGCAATTAGGCATGGATTATGTTGTCTGGTTTCTGCTCCTGTTGAGGCCTTTTCTAACTTGTTTGTCTATTTATGCAGCTGAAATGGTTAGAAGACAAGCCCTTTTCCCTGGTGATTCGGAATTGCAGCAGTTGCTCCACATTTTCAGGTTCGCTAAAAATAATATGAACTGCTGGTTTTATTCAACACATTGCATATGCCATTAGCACCAATAGAGTTTTTTCAGTTCTTACATCACCTGTTTGGAGTTAGAGAAGTACAAAGTTTATCTGAAAATAAAGTGAATTAGAATTATGGTGCTAATTTGTTTCAACTTCCAAATCAAACTAAATTGTCAAATAAGTTACATCTGATGAACCTTTGACACATTTTTGTTTTGACTGTAGAAAGTTTGACGTTCTATCTTAACAATTGAGATCCACCTTAATCAATTAGTTTTCTAGATCTGGGTAATGGAAAGTAATGTATCCTAGTTTCATCGACTACACGAATGTTGAATTTCTCTCATTTCGTTTTATCTGAATATTGTACTTCTTTTCTGAAAGGATGCTGGGGACTCCAAATGATGAGTTATGGCCTGGAGTCAGCTCTCTGAGAGATTGGCATGAATATCCGCAGTGGAAGTCCCAAAATTTGGCACGCGCAGTTCCAGCACTGGAACCGGAAGGCGTAGACCTTCTCTCGGTAAATCACCATAACATTTCAAACTAATTTATATAGCCTCAAATTAGTATCCAGAAATTGGGAAAAGCGACACTTTGTTGGTTATGATTCTTATAAAACGGCATTATATATTTGATAAACATACTTACCACCGGTGTTTTAGCTCAACTTGATCTGTTATCTTAAAACTATGGAAAAGAGTAAATCTTTAGATGATTTGATGGCGACATTTAATTTAAAATATGCTATAACAAAAGCGGAAAAGATCAGTTCGTTGGGCATGAAAATACCAAAAGAGAATCGAGAAAGAGAGAAGAAAAATAAAGCACATAATATTTACGTGGTTCGGCCACTGGCCTACGTCCACGGGCGAAAACGGAGCGGAGATTTCCATTATAATCAAAGTGGTGTACAAAATATGCCTCTCTCACAAAACCCTAATCTCAAAATACACTCATACTCCTTCCCATCCGCCGCATCAAATAAATGGAATAATGATATATTTATAATAGTGGCTAAATTCTAATACAATTAGGAATACAAATCCACTAAGATTAGGAATATTTTTAATAAGATTAGGCATAATCTAAGCTTATCTTAATTGGATAAGCTAAACAGAATAGGGTTAGAAAACCTTTCGGTTCTAAAATTCAAGATATATCTAACAATCTCCAAGGACCTTTCGGTTCTAGAATTCGAGACATATCTAACAAAATACATGATTTGTAACTGTGGTGTTCCTAGTTCCGGTGCCCTTCGGCATCGAATATGAATTAAAATTTCTCAAACTAGATTCTACCTCTATCATCATCGTCTATTGTCCATTAAAATTGATAATAGATAGAACTTAAAATTCTGTATTGGTGCTTAATAACCTGCAGAAAATGCTTCAGTTCGATCCGGCAAGTAGAATATCGGCGAAAGCAGCGATGGAACATCCCTTCTTCGATACCCTCGACAAATCACAATTCTAATGTCTACCTTCTCAAGTCAGACTTTGAGAGTAAGAGCAGTGTGTTGCATGGTCAGAATGTGCTTTCAGCTATCCTTTTGGTAACTTCATTTGTTGCCTCTAACCAGCATTTTTTTTTTATTACAGATGTATGTTTGTGTTGTTTTTTATGTTCACTACTGTTTTCAGAAAAGTGATTTATATTTGGCCATTTCTCATGCTGCCATAATTAGTTTTACATCATCTGACACTTTTGACAAATGTTGTGGGATTGGGATTAATTGATGTTAGGATATGGATAGATTTGTAGTTAAATTACATTAAGATGAAGATTTACAAATGCAGAAGTTAAATTAGAGTAGAAATTCCAAATATAAAATAATTGTGTGTATTGCCTGCAATTTATAATGAAATTGTAAATTAGAATGAACAATTAAAATGGTGGTTTATTAATTGTCTATTACTTTTGTGTTATTTTTTTCCATAAATAAATAAAAAAAAAAAGGTAAAATTGTTTGCATAACTGAAAATAACATAAATCTTGATGTCTTTAAATATGCAAATGAGGTAATAAAATGCTAAGAAATGAATGATCATTAATGCAATCAGGTTATTCAGAAATTTGAGAAGAATTAGTATTTATTACTTATTTCATACAGGCTAATGGAGAATAAATTAATAGTTAAATTAAAAAAATTTAACTAATTTGCCTAAAAATCTTTTGGTTTTACAATTTTACAAAAAATAAGCCACTTTTCTAAGTTTTGTAGATTATATTTGAATTTTTAATAAACTAAACAAAATATTTTTATTCATTTTTCTCATTTTTCTCTGACTGTTGAAACGTTGGTTTTTAATTGTTGAGCTTTTTTTTCTTTTCTTTTCTTTTCTTGTTCTTTTTTTTTTTTAAGAATGGTCTCCCTAACATGCAAATTTTTTATTGGTAGAAAAAAAAATGATTAAAAAATTTTATATTTTTTAAAAAATTTGATTTTTCTATTGCATTTTAAATATTCCTACAAATTTTCAAATTCATCACAACAAGTAATTCTTTATTCATTTTCTTCTACAAATACAAATTCTTTCTGCTCCAAGTCTTCTGTCTAAAATTTTTTTTCTCTCTCATCTACTTCACAAATCTTTTTAATTTTTTCAATAAATTTGTTTACAATTTTTTTTACAATCTAATCATACAAAATCTCAATTCCAAAATAATATTTAATGTTTAATTTTTTAATTTTTTTCAATATTTTTTATTTAATTATTTTTTAGTATTTTTATATTTATTTTTTGTAATAATGCCGTATAAATTTTTTTATATAAATTTTTTTATACTGATTATGCTTCTAAGTTTTATATTAATAATCAATCAAAAATTGCAATTGGTGACTTTACATGGTAGCGACAGCTCGCAACTTCAACAAAATTTAGATGCAAGTTTAAAAAAAAAAGGTCTAAAATAAAAACAAGCAAAGAATAAAAGAACTTCAATATTAAAGAAATTGATCAGCAAGATTTGCGGACTGTTTGTATAATATGTGAAACTCATTATTTTTGTAATAGTTCTCATGGAATTGATTATCTTAATTGATATATTCAAAAATATCTTGCTAAATCTGAGTAAGGTAAAGAGAAAAAACAACCACATCTTGCTTTTACTTTTAATAGAGTGAATACATTTCAATATTTTGATGAACGCAGTAGAAAAAAACTTGTTTTATATATTGTAGAAGGTGAGCAGCTTCGACATATTGTATAGTAGAAGAGAACTCGCATATAAAAAAGCTTTTCGAAATATTAGTCGTAAAGACTCAGTAAAAATATTTCTTGAACAAAGACAAATTTGATTTTTATTTAAAAAATGTGAATTCGAAAATTTTATTTTTGATATTTGGACATCTCGAAAAGAATGTAGTTTTACATGTGTAAAACTAATTCTAATAGGATATAACAAAAACGAGTTATTGATTTTCAAGAATTTATTTCCACACACTAGTACTCATATTGCTCAAGCTATTGAAAATATTTCACAAATTAATAAAATTAATCAAAAAAAAATTCAATTAGTTTTGATAATAGTAGCAATAATAGAACATCACTTCAAATTTTAAAAATAATTTGCATCTCATTTTGATTGAAAAATTATTTCATAATAAATATGCATGTCATATTATAAATTTATGTGAATATTTATTCATAGTTAATGAAAAAAATTCAATTAGTTTTGATAACAGTAGCAATAATAGAACATCACTTCAAATTTTAAAAATAATTTGCATCTCATTTTGAATGAAAAATTATTTCATAATAAATGTGTATGTCATATTATAAATTTATGTGAATATTTATTCATAGTTCTGGTATTTTAAAATTTTATGTAGATAATTGGACCAAAATTATAAAAAAAAATTATTTTTGATGTCCGATGGAATTCCACATAAAATATTACAATAATATTATAAATATAAAAATATTTTATCTATTTTTTGTAATTAAAAAAAAATATAATATAATCCCATAACTAATAAAACAATAGGAAATTGACCAAATTTTTATGCTTTTTTTGCAATCATTCGGTAAGTCAATCAAACTATGGTTATATGTGTATTATCTTATATTATGTTATTTTCTTAATCAAATTTTACTTATGAATACTGATTTTGCTGGATATAGAAATTTTCTATTTTTATCTCAAATTATTATTTTTTTATAAAATTTAAATTTAAAGAATATTGAAAAAAATTCTCATTATACCTCTTTTGGCCTATGTAATGAATACTAAAATTAAATTAAATGAAGTAAAAATTATTCTTACGAAATATAATAAATTTTTAAAAATTAATTCAACAAATTATTCAAGTAGAAAAAAATATTTTTTAAATAGTAAATAATTTTTTATATTAAATATATATTATTTAGTAAGTGATCATGTTGTTCATAATTATAAAGCAACAGCAATATAGTAGCAGGGATAAAATAAGTAAAAATATAATTTTATCTTCGGTGACAAAACAAAAATAAAATAATTTTAATATAAATTTTTTTTTACGAACTTCAGTTTCACTTATAAACTATTTTTTAAAAAAAATTTCAACGAAAATAAATTAAATAAATAAAATATTTTAGTCTGATAAAAGATATATAAAAGTATATATTTTATACTTTTTGTCATGACACGTCGGATGAAAAAATAATGAATGATTACAAAATCGGGCTTAAAAAAAATGCGATGAAAAAATAATGAATGATTACAAAATCGGGCTTAAAAAAAATGCGATTAAAATTTTAGTCTGTTTAGAAAATTAGCGAGCTATAAAATTAAGACTATAAGATAAAAAAAAAAAAAAAAAAAAAAAAAAAAGTAATGGAACAAAATTAACTTGTAAAAAATCACCAGCAACTGTGTCTATTACTGCATCAAAATTAAGACTCTAAGATAAAAAATCGCCTCGTTGTCGTCTATTACTCATTACGCCTTTCTTTTTTATTTGATAACTCTTTTTATTAGGTGCCTATAAAAAATAATATAATGAAAAAAAAAATAGTAAATTTTTTTTCTATTATTTATTAGTTGGCTATATAAACATGCCATTTTATTTAAATATATTTTAAATTTATTTTACTTTCCTCTAATGTTATAATGTAATATGATTAATTTAAAATTTATATATCTTTCTAATTATTTTTTTTAAAATACCAATTTTTCTTCAAATAATAAAAAAATTATGAAAAAAAAGTGATATTAATTTTATATTAAACTTGGTTATTGGTCAAAAAAAATATAAGTTAAAAATTTTATATTAAAAATCTATATAAT
The DNA here is from genome assembly GCA_029168755.2 of Tillandsia fasciculata. Taxonomy (NCBI): domain Eukaryota; kingdom Viridiplantae; phylum Streptophyta; class Magnoliopsida; order Poales; family Bromeliaceae; genus Tillandsia; species Tillandsia fasciculata. The sequence continues at coordinate 2,872,864 of CM054938.1, read as the reverse complement.
TAAGAAGTTAAAAAATTCTAAAATTTTAATTTTTATATGATATTAAAAATTAATAATTTTAACAAGTTAAATTTATTATTGATATTTTAATTTTTTTTAAAATTATAAAATTTTTAAAAGAGTTTTAAAAAAGTTAGATATAATTGTATAAAACAAAAATTAAAAATTAAAAATTATAATTTAAAAACGAATTGTCTCTTATTCTAATACAAATTCAATGATATGGGCTTGTGCTTTTTTAAATTACATATATAAACTCTACTCTTTCTCACTTTATATATCGAAGAAAAATTACAAAACAAGAAAATGGAAAAAAAAAAAATATTACCGGCACAAAGCCCGGCGCATAGCCCGCCGTGTGTTTTCCTCGGAGATCGAGCCGGACCAACTCTTGGGCCAAACAAGCCCAGATAATGTGGGCCGGACCAACTCTTGGCCCGAATACTTGCCCAGCACAGCTCGCATTACATTCCTAAATATAACAGAAATCCCATGTACTGACGACATTCCCATAGGCAATCATGGCGAGAAAAATGCAGCAGTAAGAGAGTGCATTGTCGAAGCAAGGGCTGAGGCAACGCAGCGGCTTGTTAGGGACTTAGAAAATTTTAGTCTATGTTCGTAACTTCAACATCATTTGTGAGAGGTAAATAGACATTGTGAAAGATAAAGAGACTTGCAACCTCCATCATCAATGCCACCACCACCATTAATATCAAGGAAATGCCAAAAGTCACAAGGTTGTAAATATAGGCTTAATGGGTGAGTTGTACATAAACCTATAAATAGAAAAATTGGCTAAGGCCAATTCAACAAGAGAGAGTTGTAACTTGTAGTGTTATTTTCTAAGTAAAGAGAGTACTTAGTTTTTTCTGCAGAACCATTACTCCTTTCTCTTTTCTCTACTTTTGCATTTAGTCGTAGGGCGCGAAGGTCCAGGCTAGCAAACAGAGAGCAAGACTTGCCCTCTTCGAGCTGGAAGGCGGGCGCCGCACGAACTTTTGCTAGGCGAAAAGCTTAAGTCCGTGACAGTTGGTATCAGAGCCAGGTTCGAGCTAGGAACCATGTCAACATCAGATGCTGGCAACCCCGATGTTGCGGCTGAACCTCCAAGGCAGTCTAGGCGAGGCAAGAGCAAAGAGCGGCGGACCATCACGAGGGACGACGCTCCTTTGGAGGACCGCTTCGCGCTATTGGAGGATGTCGTGGCAAAAATAGGTGAACAATATTCTGAGTTGGCTGAAACTCTAACAATGTTTGTCGTTGACTTTCGTAGCATGGAGGAAAGTGTTACTATTGCAATGACAACCTTTCGCACCGAGTTTCAAAGGCTTCAGGAGACCATTACTCGTCGAGACGAGGAGCAAAATACCTTGATCAATGATCTTGTTGCCCGGGTCGATGAGGTTGAGGACCTCAAGTCACGGGTCACAATCCTTGAGAAAACGGTAGGGTGTGGTCCTGAACCTCACAGGGAGTATGCTTCAAAGGTACGTGTTCCCGAGCCTCATTCTTTTAGGGGAACGCGCGACGAAAAAAAAATCGACAACTTCCTATGGCACATAGAGCGCTACATCAAGGCTCTGCGGCTAGACGAAGAGAAGGAAAAAGTCCAGGCCGCATCCATGTACCTCGCTGACGATGCGATGTTGTGGTGGCGTCGGCGATCTGTAGAGGCCGAGAAGGGCCAATGCGAATTGAAGACTTGGGAGGACTTTGTGCGCGAGCTTAAGGCACAGTTCTATCCCGAGCACGTCGAATATCTTGCGATGAGGCAACTTCGACGACTCAAACATACCGGGACTCTCAAGAAGTATGTCAAGGAGTACTCCAAGTTGATGCTGTCCACCAACATGGCAGAAGAAGATCGTCTATTCTTCTTTCTTGACGGACTCCAACCATGGACGAACAAAGAACTTGTGGGGCGCAACGTGCAAGACGTCGGCTCCGCAATCGCCTTAGCGGAGAAGCTGCCTGAGTATGAGAAGGCGGATCCGTCTCGCGGCAGAACACCCAAAGTGAGCAAGGCTAAGGGTGGGGGAGAACGCCGCGACCAAAAAGAGCGCAGGGGTCACGACAAAGGACCTGCGGCGCCATCCAAAAAGCTGATGTGCTACGTTTGTGGCGAAAACCATTGGACAAGAGATTGTCCAAAGAAAAAACAGGTAAATATTGTCCAAACTAAGCAGGGTGAGGGCAGTAGCGAACCAACGAAAATGGGAGCTCTTAGGTTCGCGGTTCAGAGGGTGGCAAGCAACGTCAAATCCCTCAACAAGGGACTCCTGTACATCGATGTGGTCCTCAACGGCAAGGCCACACGAGCGCTGGTCGACATGGGAGCCACTCATAACTTTGTCGCAGAGGCGGAGGCCAAGCGATTAGGTCTTTCCCTCGAGAAGGACACAAGTAAGATCAAGGCCGTCAACTCGCAAGCACAACCCGTGTTAGGGGTGGCCAAAGGCGTGGCAATTGCAGTGGGACCTTGGAAGGGCACTGCAAACTTTACCGCCGCACCTATCGACGACTTCCAAGTCATTCTGGGTATGGACTTCTTGGCTTCGTCAAAGGCGGTTCCGATGCCACACCTTGGAGCATTAAGCATCATGGAGGAGACAACCCCGTGCATGGTCCTAGCGAGCCAGGAGAAAACGGTAAACATCCAGACCCTTTATGCTTACAGTTGCGAAGGGGTGTGAACCGTGGTGAGATGACTTACCTTGCAACAATCCGCGAGGTGAGCAACGAGGGCCTCGAGGAGGAGGGCCTTTCGACGGAGATTGCTGCAATTTTCGTAGAATTCCAAGACGTCATGCCCAAGGAATTGCCAAAGCAACTTCCAGAGCTCGAGGTGGATCATGTTATCGAGCTCGAACTAGGCGCCAAACCGCAAGCAAAAGCGCCATACCGAATGGTCCCACTAGAGCTCGAGGAGTTGCAAAAGCAATTGAAGGAACTCCTCGATGCAGGATTTGTTCGACCGTCAAAAGCACCCTATGGAGCACCAGTTTTGTTCCAGCGGAAGAGCGATGGAAGCTTGCGGCTTTGTATAGACTACAGGGCGCTCAACAAGGTAACTATAAAAAATAAGTACCCTATTCCTTTGGTTGCAGATCTCTTTGATTAATTGGGCGGAGCAAAATTCTTCACCAAACTTGATCTTCGCTCCGGGTACTACCAAGTGTGAATTACGGAAGGAGATGAGGAAAAGACCACGTGCGTGACAAGGTACGGGTCCTATGAGTTCCTTCTGCACCCTCATGAACAAGCTGTTCCATCCCTATCTCGATCGCTTCGTGGTCGTGTACCTCGACGACATCGTGACATACAGCAACACCTTGGAGGAGCACATCAAACATTTATGAATCATCTTTCAAGTGTTGCGGGAGAACCAGTTGTTCGTCAATAAGGAGAAATGTAGCTTCGCGAAGGAAGAGGTACACTTCCTTGGCCACTGGATAGGCCAGGGACAACTCCGCATGGATCAGCAGAAAGTGCGAGCCATTTGCGAATGGGAGACCCCAACAACCATACCTGAGTTGCGGTCATTCCTTGGATTCGTCAACTACTATCGGCATTTTATTGCAGGCTACTTTGCGAGAACAGTCCCCCTGACGGATCTCTTGAAGAAGAACCACTCGTGGGATTGGACCTCTCAATGCGTGGAGGCATTCGAGGACCTAAAGCGGGCGGTGATGGAGGATCCAGTGCTGTGACTACCTGACTGCAGTCGCACCTTTGAGGTACACACCGATGCCTCAAATTTTGCCATTGGCGGTGTTCTCGTGCAGGATGGACGCCCCATTGCCTACGAGAGTCGCAAACTCAATGACACCGAGCGGCGATACACTGTCCAAGAGAAGAAGATGACCGCCGTCGTGCATTGTTTGCGGACCTGGCAGCATTATTTGCTCGGGAGCAAGTTTATGGTGCGCACCGACAATGTCGCCACAAGCTACTTCCAATCGCAGAAGAAGCTGTCGCCTAAACAGGCAATGTGGCAGAATTTCTTGGCGGAGTTCGACATGGTGATGCAATACAAGCCCGGGAAGGAGAATCACGTGGCCGATGCACTCAGCCACAAGGCTGAACTAGCGGCTGTGTGGCAACTTCGCGGGACACTCCGTAATTGACTTTGCACAGGAACCAACGAGGACCATATCGCTCAGAATCTTGTGCAACTTGTCAAGGAGGACAAGATTTTGGCTCAGCGACGGGTTACTCCTCACAAGTGGGGCAACCTTCGCCGCGAGCTCATAAAGGAGTGTCATGACTCCAAGTGGGCAGGTCATCCAGGTCAGAAGCGAACTTTGGCATTGCTCCAGGCCGCTTGCTACTGGCCACGAATGCACGAAGACGTCGAGGCCTACGTGCGAACTTGCTTGGTGTGTCAACAGGACAAGGTTGAACACCAGCAACCTGGCGGTCTCCTCGAACCATTGCCTATTCCGAACCATTCGTGGGAGAGCATCTCCATAGACTTCATCTCCGCCTTGCCAAAGGTGGGGGAGCTTGGGTCCATATTGGTGGTGGTGGATCGTTTTTCTAAGTACGGGACCTTCATCGCAGCACCAACCGATTACACGGCTGAAGAAGCAGCACGACTCTTCGTCAGCCATGTCGTCAAACTTTAGGGGATCCCCAAAAGTATTGTGAGCGACCACGACCCCAGATTCACCGGCAAGTTTTGGACCGAGGTGTTCAAAATCTTAGGCTCTGAATTGCTCTTTTCCACCAGTTTTCATCCACAGACGGACGGACAAACGGAGCGGGTGAATGCTCTGTTGAAGGAGTACTTGCGGCACTTTGTGAGTGCCAGTCAGAAGGATTGGGTACATCACCTTGATGTTGCCCAGTTTTCCTACAATTTGCGGCGCAGCGAATCTACGGGCTGCAGTCCTTTCGAGCTGGCGATTGGGCGACAACCGCTCGCCCCACACACAGCCGCTGCGGAAGAGCAGTTCCGCAGCCCTATTGTTCTCGAATTTACCTCTAACTTACAAGAATGGGGTGAAATTGCGAGGGTGAGCTTGGAGAAAGCAGCTCGGCGAATGAAGAAGTGGGCGGACGAAAAGCGGCAACCTTGGGAGTTTGCCGTGGGTGATCAAGTGATGGTCAAATTACTACCGCAGCAGTTCAATGTCTTGCGCAAGGTGCACAAGGGACTGCTGCGCAAGTATGAAGGCCCATATCCCATCGTTAAACGTGTGGGTAAGTCTGCCTACAAACTGCAGCTGCCCACGAACCTCAAGATCCATCCTGTCTTCCATGTCAGCAAACTGAAACAATACCATGGAGACGCCGAGGATCTAAACTATGGCGTGTTGCAACGCGCCCCAGTGACCATGACTACATCTCTTGACAAAGAAGCAGAATTCATTCTGAACACTCGACTGATTCGGCGACGCGGAGTGCCGCCAAGCCCAGAATACTTGGTGAAGTGAAAAAATCTCCCTTACGACGAGGCTACTTGGGAGAAGGGTGACACACTTTGGCAATACCAAGCACTTATCGACGACTTCCAGAAGCAACGTGCGACGAGGACGCCTGCGCATTAGGTGGGAGAGAGTGTTAGGGACTTAGAAAATTTTAGTCTAAGTTCCTAGCCCAAACCGAAGTGGGCTTGTCAAGATGGCCCAACTTCAACATCATTTGTGAAAAGTGAAAAGACATTGTGGAAGGTGAAGAGACTTATAACATCCATCATCAATGCCACCATCACTATTAATGTCAAGAAAATACCAAGAGTCATAATGTTGTAAATGTAGGCTTAGTGAATGAGTTGTACATAAGCGCCTATAAATAGCCAATTCAACAAGAAAGAATTGTATCTTGTAGTGTTATTTTCTAAGTAAAGAGAGTACTTAATTTTTTTTGTGAAACCACTACTCCTTTCTCTTTTCTCTACTTTTGCATTTAGTCATAGGGCACGAAGGTCCGAGCTAGCAAACAGAGAGCAAAACTTGCTCTCTTCGAGCAGAAAGGCGAGCGCCGCACGAACTTTTGCTGGGCGAAAAACTTAAGTCCGTGACAGGCTGCAGGGTAGAGAGGAACATGGTAGAATAAAAAAATACAGAAGGTAAAATATACATATATATATATATATATATATATACACCCACGCGCGATCAGTCTCACGGGCATGGCGCCGTCTTAACAGAAACAAACAAACACGCCCTAAATTAGGACACCGCACATAATCAAATACAAGTTCAAGAGGTTATACAACAAGATAGAAAAATGAACAAGTTTCAAAACCAAATGCCAATTGGAAAAGAAATTGGACAAATTGATGGAAAAATGAGCATCTAAAAATAAATGCTAAAAACCAAATAAGAGTTACGCATAAGAGTCACTCCTGAAACTACAATGAATGAAAAAGAAAAGAAAATATGGCTGATAAACTACAGGAAATACAAGTTAAAACACTGCAGAGGTCCCCGAAAGGTTACCGAACCTCATAAGGTAAATAGCGGCGGTTAGGAGAAAACGGCCGAAGAACTACACATAATATCATGCTAATGGTACAAAGATCACCGCCATACCGATCTATCGCTTCTGCAGAGGAAATCTCTACTAGTTGGACCAGACATGAACAAGACCGTGTCGATTACCTGTGTAGATCTCATTGCGATCTTCGTCGTAATAAAGGGCGGTTATGTCATCCAAAGCTTCTGAAACTGTGTTTCTAAACCTAGAAGAACATGTTTTCTTGTCTAAGCTGCTCGCCGCCTGGATTTTTCCCAGGCATTTCCCAGTTAAGATGTTGCTGATGTTTATAGATCCAGCTGCATCAGAAATGAACTTAGTCGCGCGTATATAAATTTTAGGTTCAATGAAATGTAATGTTATGAATACTAAGAACATCAATAGACCAATATGTTTGTGTTATACCGCAACGTTATATAAACTGCAAAAAACAACATCCTAAAGTTCAATAAAACCTGTGAGAAATCAAATGAAGGCCGTGTAAACAAAAACAGCAATTATTTTGCAAGGGAGGATGCCATCACTGCTTGCTCATACTTCACGACAGTTATAGGGAAAGAATTATTAAAAGGGGCAGTTTTCGTATGGTGTGCTCAGTAGTAATATTTCACAATAGATCTTTCTGCTCCTAAAGTCAATTGGCTACTGCAGGGTCAATCCTCAAAAGCCTCAGTGCTTGGAAGTCATAGTTAATAATATACGGCATCCTTATTCCTAATAATACTTGACACAGACATTTTGCTACTACTCGGGGTCCTCGGAAATATGACTACTACCACTAAGGAAAATCTCCACAAGGCAATCTCACATAATGTAAATACTACAAAACACATAACACTTGGTCCTCGGAGATGAAAGCATGCAACATCCGTTTACCAGGATATTGAGTGAGACAAGGCACTCATATTAATTACCAGTTTGAATTTAGAGGATATCTACAGAAGAGAGAAATTTACCTGAGAGATCATAAATGAAGCCTAGCCACTAAAGCTAATATAACAAGAAAAAAAAACATGACCTATATGCCATTTTTTCCCAAATTTGAAGTCACCTACCGTTTAAGTACTTGATTATAATTACACAATTATAGTGCAATGTATAGATATTATTTAAAAACAATTTGAACTAGACAAATGCAAAGCGATATAAATAACTTATCAAAAATACTTTGGTCAAACATATCATCTTTCTGTTTTTAAATTGGAAAAAAAAGTAGTAATGAAGAATTTACTAAAATGATAAGGCCTTTTTGTCAACTAACAAGTGATCAAGGGAGATCAGGGGAAACATGAACAATACCAGTGCCTTCAGCAGATGAATCATCAGTATCAGCTTTGCAGTATGAAATTATAATATCCTGATCACTTGTAATATAGATGTTATTCGTATTGCAATCGGGGTGCCACAAGAGGTGATCCTCAAATGATGTGACTAATTCACCTCGAAAGTTCCAAACTGCCACTGAATGATTCCGAAATGTCAAAAACAATTGTAGCTCATATAGAAAGATAAATGCCGATGGAGTCATAAAATCTGTTCTGCTTACTTCTATTAATTGAGAATTCCGGACCTAAAATACCAACAAATAGACGTTTAGAAACAGGAGAATCACCAAGTTTTGAACTTCTTTGTTAAAGAAATAGAGAGGAAATTGTTACATCAAGAATTTGAAGATTCTCATTCTCTTGTTTAACCAGAAGCTTTTCGTTGAACTGCTCAATGAAATCCACTTTCTTATTTCGATGAAGAAGATGGTTGAATGATTTGAGAACTGTCCCATCCTCAATGGATAGAATTTTAAGAGGAACATGACTGGTGGTTCGTGTAAATATCAATAGCATTATACCTGGACTGCTACAAAACAACAGAGCATATAAATCTATAGATAACTCACAATACAATGCACTTCAATAATATTCATACAAAGCACTAATTGATAAAAGTCATATTCTCCATGACTTAGTTACATAGTTAAGTCAGACTGTTCCTTTATCTCAGCAAAGAATATTCAATTACTCATACTTGCTTCAATTAGCACGCAGACTAGGACGAGATTCAAAACAAAGTCCAGGAGCAGTTGTAAGAAATGGTTCTCATGGGGCACTAACGAGAAAGAATAAAACTATAGGATCACTTGACCACCTACATTTATCTCAATGGTTGTGTACTTCACAAAATCATTATAACATTAGGATATGTACTTCCCAAGGCAACACAACAAATTTAGATGAATTTGGAAGTGTTTTTTAAACCAATCTGACTTCAAAGCTTCATAAAATTCATGATGAAACTTTTCTACTCAAAGCATACCATCTAAATTCCTTTAGTGCAAGCATCATTTTTTTAAATGTCCAATAAGCTTTATTACAGTGAAGCATCATTTTCAAAGCAGAAACCTACAGTCTGTAAATTAATAAGGCAAACCAGTTAGATTAGCAAAATTTAAACTCTTGACCTCTAGGACTAACAAAATTGCTCTCCCATTATGCAACTTGTGGAAAAAATAAAGTGCCAATGAAGCTTATGTACGATAAGTCGATAACAAAAGTTGAACAACATAGTAAACTAGTTTATTATTAAGTCCTTTCTGCATAATAAGCTTGCATAATTTCCTGAAAAGAATTTATGCTGACAGAACTTTTGGCCATAAATGACAGGAGAGAGAGGGAAAGAGTCTTACCAGATCTTAATTTCTTGGATATTCTTATCCGGTATAGAATACAACAGCGTATAATTTTTCAAGTCGAAAACCTTGTATATGCTGCTTTCAAAATGAGAAAATATCAGTAATCATCTAAAACAATGTCCTGTCCTCTACATAACAAGCATCCGTACCTATCGTCTGCAGAATAAGTAAGAACCTTCCCATTTACATCATCGAACTCTACAAAACCAGGCCACTTTAATGTTTCCGACTCAAAAAGAGGAAAACCAGCATCTGGCTTGCCCCTTCTGATATACCTATATGCAAGATTTTTAAGTTTGATTAGTAAACACACGTAAAACACAATCACAATATAGTATCACATGCATGAGGCATAAGATTTTTTTACGTACTCTATTCGAGTAGACCTGCATCTTAAGGAGCTGAAGCTTTCAGAAGCATAGACTGACACGGTGATGAGTGACTCGTTATTCTTGTTATAGAACAAACTGCGAATGACTTCGTCAGGACTTCCATTGAGAAAACAAATTCTCTGGTTTGTTTCTGTTTATAAATAGAAAAGGCAAATCATTCATGTAAATTTGAAGCAAATTATAACACTATAAGGTAATGTGAGTAACCCAAACCTCTGCTAAAGGCAGCACAAATCCCTGACTGCGCTAAAGCAAAAACAACATCCCTAGCAGCAACTATCTCAACAATTTTGGACCTTTTTCTCAAATAAGGGAGCTGCACAAACTGTCCCTTTGGATCATGAGTATCGAATTCTTCCTGGAGCAAAGGGCATAAAAAATCATACAAATTAAGTATCTGCCAGTAACCCAAGTATAAATGCAGCAAGGAAGCAGAATGAATTCACAATGACAGTAACAACATGCATGTAGTTGATAATTGATAATAGCCAAATTAACAGTCTAGAATTCTGCTCACATTCTTTTCAAAATTTATCTTCTGTAAGCAACATGAAGTAGCAGGCATACAACATACAGATAGAAAAGGCATCCCCTCTGTTGGGCATTTATATGCTTAATTGCTTCCAATTATTTCTTTAAATAAATCTTTGCTCAAATAAAGATCCAAACTCCATTGCAGTACTTCTAGTTCAACACAGCAGAGCTATTTAGTTCTCCAACAGCCTGGAAATTTGGCATATCAAAATGTCTAGTATTTAGTTGGCATATCTTGTATAAACTCCTTAATGCCATGAGAATTACCCCGTATTTTACCAAGCAAGAAATCATCTAGCAAGCAATGCATAAAGAATTAGGAAAATGAAATTTCATCCCCTATCGACCGACCTGTTATTTCAGTTAGTGCCTGATGGTTTCAACACAAAAGAATGTTATCGAATTTGATAATAGAGAGCTACATAATTTTACCACGTAAGCAGTTCTAATGTCATCAAATATGATTCTCTCCTCAGTCAATTAAAAGAAAAGACTGAGCCATGCATGACATAGCTTCAACAAACTAATCGAAATCCTACAATGGACTATGCCGTGAAACAAGCACAACCTAAGAATTTTATAAAATCTTCCTCAAGATGCTATCTTTATTCAATCCTATATCACTTTATTCCCCAATTCTCTACTCTCTGTAGACAATTTACATTTGCAACATTCTTGATTCCCTTGTTGCCATCCTTTCTTGATTCAAAGATCCACGCCGCCTTACCACAAGCGTTCAACCAACAGAAATTATCAATTAAACCCTAAAAAAACGTTAAATCCTCATCTCAGAACATCCACCTCAATCCAAATAAGAGATTCTCAGACAACAAGATAGCAAATTCGGAGTTCAAAACGCAACCTACCTGCAACCGGAAGTTGCGAAACCTCTCCTGGGCGCTGCTCGTACTAAACGCCCGATCCCTCGTGGAGCTGATCTCCCGCCTCTGGAGCTTCCTCACGGTGTTCACGAGCCCGTCCACCCGCGGCCGCTTCCTCGCGACGATCCTCCGCCCGCTACACGGCCGCGGGCTTATGGGGATCCGCCTCCCCTCCATCCGACGAGAAGAAACCTCCACAGAGCCGAAACAAAACAAACCCCAACCCTAACCTCCACCAGAAGAGATCTCGAGCTCCAATCCCCCAAAGAGGAGGAAAGGAGCAAGGGGAGAGAAGCCCTAGAAACCCTAGAAACCCTAGAGAGAGATCACGAGCTCCAATTCCCTCCTGAGCTACGAAAGAAACCCTAGAAAACCCCAACAAGCGAGAGGGTTCAGGAGCCGAGTAGGCATAGAGAGTGGGGGTAGGGTCTCCTGTTCATAAATCTCGTCGTTAGTGATTTGGGAAGAGACGACGATGAGAGAGAGAGAGAGAGAGAGAGAGAGAGAGAGAGAGGGGGGAGGGGGGGACGTGGCGGGCGTGAAATTTGGAATGGAGTGAATTTGAATTTCGATCTGGTGTCCGAGTACAAAAAAGAGTCGTTGTATTTTGAATTCATTGAAAAGGAAAGAGGGACCGTAGGTGTGCGTCCGTGTCGGATTTCGTTGGTGCGCAATAAATGCCCTTGAACCAGCCATTAATTACGGATTTGACACCTCTTCAGGTGTAATTGGACTCGGCCTATGGGCCTAAGCCTACTGGGCCAGCTTCTGGTTGGATCGGGTCGGGTCGGGTTATCCATCTTGTATTTTCAATTAAATCAACTATTTTTTTTCTTTAAAAAAAAATCCCTATTCCTACTAACAAAAGATTGCAGTTGTTAAGGAGGGTCTTCAGATTGAATTTAATTAGATTTTGGTTGTTAGAAAATACTAAAATTTGCAAATCTTAAATTTTCTCACTTGTTTTTAACTTGGGAGTTTTGCAAATTTGATTGCAGCTTGTTGGTCCTAATCGGATGTTTGTTTACCCGAAAACATTGAGAAAAGTCACAAATTTGTACCGTACGAAAATTGCTTAGCGCAGGTCCCAATAGAGTTAAGAGTTCTATGTGCGAGGCAAATGACAATGATTAGATCTTGAGTGCATGCCACTTCGGACACTCAAATTTCTGATAATACGTTTTGAAAAAAAAAAAAAAAAAAAAATGATCAATTTATTTCAAACTGCGTTCCAGAGCGCTAGAATCTCACCGGGCCCATTATTATATCACTGTATCGGGCCAAAATGGGCCGGAAATTAAAACTTTGGTTCTTGGCCTTTGTAAGGCCCGTTCGGCTTAACTTCTGTCACTAATTTTTCAGTGCAGTTATCTATAGAGGAGCATTTGAAGGGTAGGAATTTTTCAGAGCTTCTTGCTAGGGACACAGAAAATTTTAGTTTGTGTTTCTAGCCCAAACCAAAATGGGTTTGTTAAGGAGGCTCAACTTCAACATCATTTGTGGAAAAGTGAAGAGACTTGCAATCTGCTTCATCAATACCATCAATGACAAGAAATATCAAGAGTCATGAATAATCTTGAGCTTAGTGGGTATTTAATTTAGACATTAGTGGATGTCTTAAGTATAAACTTAGTGGGTGAGTTATGTACATGAGCCTATAAATAGTGGGGTTGGCTAAAGCGAAAGTAACAAGAGAGAGTTATATCTTATAGTTGCTATTTTCTAAGTAAAGAGAGTAGTATTTAGTTTTTCTGCGAAATCTCTGCTCTTTTTCTTCTTCTTTTTTTTTTTTTTGTTTTTGCACTTAGTCGTACAGCGCGAAGGTCCGGACTAGAAAACAGAGAGCAAGGCTTGCTCGCTTCAAGCAGGAAGACGAATGCCGCACGAATTTTTACTTGGCGAAAAGCTTAAGTCCGTAACATTCTGCTACACCCCAAAGCAAAATAGACAAAAGGAAACATCCGATGATAAAGATTCTAGTTGTGCAGTAACAAAAAAAAAATTACAAAACAAATTTTATTATTGTCAGATCACATAGATTTAAATTATCACTAGATACGATATATCAACTCTGGCAACATCAAAAATTACTTCGAATATGTTAATTTTACTAAAATATGTTGCAGAAATTTATTATACATCTTCTCATACACTTCACAGAATTAGACTCTACAGAAAAACTAAATAGGTAACTTAAATAGTTTTGCAAAGAGATATTTGTTATAATATAATTTAAAAAATTATAATTGATTTATTCACACAATGCAAAAATATTTATTATATGTATTTGGCCACACATCAATGAAGAGGCAAAAGTTTTTTTTATATAAGAACTATTTGATATAAAAATAACAGCTTGTAATTAAAATATTTCACATTAATAAAAAAAAAAAAAGTTTAAAAACTAGCACATTTTAATATAAAAATTATACATTTTTGCAAAAAAGTCCAAACCAAGGTAATAACTCAAATAAATTATCTTAAACGGGTGGCGGGTCCGTGTCACGGATCCATCGAACCGGTCCGGTTCATGGGTCTCGGTGGCTAGCTTTAAGTAGCGTGCAAATGCCTATGGCTTCACGAAAAGGACATAAAAGCCCTCCAAATTTGAAAAATTAGGAATTAATCCATTTAAAATTTATGTTCATTTCCCACTTTAACCCATTAATAATTCGCGTTTGATGGGATGTTAAAATCAAGCCTGAGTGCTTCATTAACTTGTAAATTACGAAAGTAGAAATGATGTCCCCTTTTTTCTAAAATTATTCAGGAGTTTTATTGCTAACTTCTTGTTAATTCCAATTTGTGACATTGATTTCTCTTTTTTTTTCTTACTTTATGGTCCTTTGAGAAACCTGATGGATGCTATGGTTAAATCAATTCTCATTTCTTGTAGCGAGCTATAGAACTCAATTAGTTCGTCGGAAAAATCAAACGGACAAAAAACTAAAGCTTCTTTTAGGATTGCAGTAAAATCGTTCGCGTGTCGTGAGAAAATGTAGTGAAAAAAATATTTCATTTGTTTATATAAGTAATGATGGTTAGCAACGAGCATACAAACTAAACAAAATTAATTAACGATCACGACATAAAAATAAATTTAAAAAATACACGATAGAACAATAACACACAGATTTACGTAAAAAAAAATTTACAGAAGAAAAATTACGAATGAAAAAGAAAAATTTCACTATGTCGGGACAAAGAGAAATACAGAATGTTTTTGATAATCGTACAAAACGTTCGATACTGCTAGGGCAAGAAGAAAAAGAATACTAATATTAACGGATTTAACTTATCGGATCTAATTCATACCGCGGGGCTCCGGCCTCCGCACTCTCCGTCCGAGGTAAGTGGTGGGCTCGAACCCTCCGCTTCCATCACAGGCATCTATGAAATTTGTCGTCGCACCGCGAAACCGTCCGCGAACCGAAAATTCAAATCGAAATGATTTCTGATTTCGGAGTCACACCTAACAATAATATGTGAGATGATTTCGCCAAATTTTTGAATTCAAGTTAACGCATGCATTTGGTTGTTAGGCTTCAAATTCACGGTCAATACATGTTTGATTTAAAATAGGAATCGAAATTGGAATAGTAATGATAGAACTTTTTATTTGTTTGGTTCATGAGAGGAATCAATATCAGATTCATATTAAAATTTTAATTATAATTTAAAGTTATAATCCACACAAGTTTAATTTAAAATTTGAATACATAATTTAAATTTAAATTTATAATTAAATTTTGATTTTAGTACCTAATATTTTTATTTGTTTGATTTAAATAATTTAGTGACTTTTCGAATATAAAATTTAAACTAATTACTTATTTTAATAAATTTATATTTATATAAATTACATATAAAATCTGCTAACTAAACCCATAAAAATGAATAGTACATTTAAATTTTAAAACTAAAGAATCACTAACCTATTCAAATCAAAAAAAATTAAAATATCATATAGTAAGATTTAAATTTATAAAAATTAAATAATCAAATCAAAATAGATAATAATTATGATAAATTTTATATTTTCTAATAATTTAATCTCACATCCAAACATGCCCATAGCAGTTAATATCTCGTAGGACTTTGAGCTTAAATTAGAACAAAGAGGAACATTTAATCAGTGTCTACATATATTTAATAGTTTACAGGTTCAAATCAATTTTAATGATAGTTACAAATTGACTTATGCATAATAAATAGTGACAGGTAACAGAATTGCACATTAGATCCTCCCGTGTGATATTTTGGTACTTAAATTTTAATTTACAATAAAAAAAATTAAAAATTTTAAAATATTATAATTAAGTTCGACAATTTAATTTAATTAATTAAATATTGACACATCGCTAATGTAAATGTGATCTAGCTTTTCTAATTAAGATTAATTTCATACGGCTTTATGTAAATATATCGAATATTAGGTATATTTATATAAAATTTAACTTTTTCTATTTATCCATTTAAAAGTTCTTATTTATTCATATATATATATATATATATATATATATATATATATATATATATATATATATATATATATATCACTCTGATTTGTTACCGTTGATTCCGTTGATTTATTATTTATTTTTTAACAAAATATAAATAAAATATCAATTTTATCCATAAAAATATGTCTTTTCAAAAATTTTAAGAATTAAAAAATATATCTATATCTATAATTAAGTATGATATATAAAAAAATAAAAAAATAAATTAATCTTATTTACTCACCAAGATCAAATATTTAATTATATTTTTCTAATCGATAGATATTGACGATAGAAAAACACACACACACATATCTATATCTATATATACATAAATTAAGTTTTTTAATTATTAGCGCGTCATCAATCACAACTCTATTATATTATTTTTATATTAGCGATATATTGATATTTAGTCAATTAAATTAAATAGAAACATCACTCATCTCATAATTTGAGGATCAAATGTACAATTTACCCTGTAACAAAAATTAAAGAAATTATTAAGTGGATTTGGTCCATGACATCAACCTTAAACTACACGAGTTTAAAAAACAACACTAATAATCATCCCCATATTAAGAACTCTTGGAGGAAAATGTACTCAATTATAAACCAGTTTAAAGGGCACTCTAATTTTATTTATTTACATTAAGAGAGCAATAAAATAATTAGTTTAAAGACTTTTGATTGCTCTTTCAATCAATTTAAATATTTTAAATTATATCTAACAATATCAATTAATAATTTAAATATTTTATCATCGAAAATAAAATTACCCGTAAAGCAAGATAGTTTTACTATGAAGTATATTCTAATCAAACTCATATTTTCACTATCTCAAAGCATTTATTCCCAACACAAACAGTGTCTAGGAGAGCTCATTACCAGAGAGCCCTGTTTGGTAATAGAATAAGACACTAACTATTTCAGAAATAAGTATAAAATATAGAACCAGTATAAAAAAAATGTTTGGAATGGTTTATAAGAGATTTTGTATTTGGTATGAGAATGAGGAATAAGAGGAATAAAGAGTTTTAATTAGGGTAAATTACTTTTTTATCCTCAAATTTTATTATGTAATAATGAGATGAGAGATGGCGCCTCGGTAGATGTGGAAGGATATTTAAAAAAAATATAAGAGGGTGATTAGGAAAAATGAGAACAGTAATTTTCACTTATTCTAGTTGTGTTGGAATAAACTATATCAATTAATTTTTGGTGCATTTCAAAGAATAAAAAAAATATCTCTTCTATTTTCGGTTCTACACCGAATCCAAATGGGACACCATGTATGGTTTGTCTGCAATGGTCCCTACTTTCTTTGTTGCCCTCTCCAAAGGCTGACAAGTACCAATTCCCTCTTTCGGCATTTCTGCCGACTTTGCCCAATGTAAAGTTCAGATTACAAGAGATTTTTAATAAATTAGAGTTGGAATAATTATAGCATGCGGAATTAATATTATGTCGATTTTGACGTTTGTTTGATAGAAAGTTAATAATATACAAATTTTTTTAAAAATTATTTAAAATTATAAAAATTTAAAATTTAAAATTAGAATAAAAATATAAAATATAAATTTGAAATTTAAAAATTAAAAAGTTTAAATTTAAAATATAAATTCAAATTTTAAAATTTAAAATCTAAATTCAAATTTGAAAATCAAAAATTAAAATTTAAATTTTAAAATCTAGATTTGAAATTAAAAATTTAAATTTTAAAATTTAATAATACAAAATTTGAAAATAAAATTTTAAAATTGATGTATTGAAAAGATTTGAAAATATTTGAAAAATAAATTTGTAATTTTACTATATATATATATATATATATATAATTAGGCTAGAATACTATCGATAGCATCAAGCCATTTGTGCTATCAAATTTTTAGAAAAAATATGCGGTTGAGATTATAGTGGTCACCTAGGGTTTACTAGGTAATTGGTTGAATAGTAAAAATTTTAGGGGACCGCTATAATCCCAACCGCATATCTTTTCATCCAACGGCTAAAAATTTGATAGTGCTATCGATAGTATTATAGTCGGACTATATATATATATATATAAAAAATAATTCATCATTAGTAATAAGACATACTTATCCACGATAATATTTTAATTTTATATTATTTATAATTAGATGAATTAAACAGAATAATTTTATAATTTGGATAAGATAATTTGAAACAACTTTTTTTTATTTATTTTTTCCAAAAAAAAAAAAAAAAAAAAAAAAAAAAAAAAAAAAAAACCTAATTTTAAAGGTTGTTGGCAGTTCGTGGATCATTAAATCCCCTCCCAACCCAAGTCCCATCTCCCCAACCCCTCACCGCTTATCGTCACCACTCTCCTCCTCACTATAATTACTCCAACCACCTCTCCCCTTCTCTCTCTCTCCCCCCCCCCCCCCCCCCCCCCACACAGACACACAAAGATGACGGAATCGGGAGGCGACACGAAGCCCTTCCGCCCCGCGGACTCCCCCCCACTGGCCAAATCGGAGGCTGTCGGGGTGAGTCATCCCAGCAAACCGCGCTCCCGCAAGCGCCGCTGCCGGTGCTGCCTCCTCTGCACGGTCGCCACCGTCGTCGTCCTCGGCGTGGTCGCGCTCGTCCTCGCCCTCACCGTCTTCCGCGTCCGCGACCCCGTCTCGGAGATCGTCTCCACCCGCGTCTCCGGGATCGCGCCGCGCATCTCCCTCCCCGCCGCCTCGATCCAGCTCAACGTCACGCTCGACCTCCTCGTCCGCGTCCGCAACCCCAACCGCGCCGCCTTCTCCCACGGCGTCGGCCACTCCGTGCTCTCCTACCGCGGCACCTCCGTCGGCGACGCCGCCGTCGAGCCCGGCCGCATCCCCAGCCATGGCTCCGGCCTCCTCCGCCTCTCCCTCACCATCGAGGCCGACCGTTTCACCGCCAACCTCGGGGACCTTATCGGGGACGTCCTGGCCGGGGAGATCCAGCTCGACTCCGAAACCGTCATACCCGGCCGCGTCACCATCCTCGGATTCATCAAGCACCACGCTGTCGCCCGATCCCAGTGCCACGTCGACATCGGAGTCCCCGACCTCGCTGTGCGCAGCCAAAATTGCACCAACAAAACCCAGCTCTAACCTCCTCCCCGGTGGCCCGGTCTCTTCGTTAAGGATCCCCCACATTTACCGATTTTTCACTCTGGTCCCTCCTTCGTCCTCAATTTCTCTTTTTTTTTTCTTTTCAAACAAATTTTACAAATAAATCTCCATGATTTATGAATAACTATTTTAATTAAATATCTACTGTCGACATATGGGGCAGTCTCGGTAGAAATTTAATTAAAACAAATTACATAAATAGTTGGGGATCTAATTGTAAAATTTTAAAGTATTCGATAAAAGTGAAAAATTAGGTAAGTGTTGGGGACGTTATGGTGCAATTAACTCTCGGTACATTAATTACTCATATCATACTTGTATGTATGTAGAGTGTATTTTACTTTTTTTTTTTTTTTCAGGTGTTTTTATTTATAGATTTATTAGTGATGTTTTTTTGATGATAGAGTACATGTTTTGTTTATACTTGTTTATACTTGAATAAGATGATTTTATTTTAATTTATTACATTGGAGGGATCGATATACAAATATTAATTTTTTTTTGATTTTTGAACAATTTTATTCGTGCATTCGAAATTATATGTATAATATACATCTCATCTATATGGGTCAGTAAAGATATACCAAATATATATTTTTTAAATAAATAATGTTGATATTTAATAATATAATATTACTATTTTGGACACGACAAAATCCTTGCTGGAAAGCTAAAATAAGAATTTTATAATATCATATCACTTAGAAGAGAATGAAAATAATTAGTAGGGAAAAGAGAAAGGACAATCACTAGCCAAATTTAAATGAGCATCTCCATCTCCAAAAGTAATAATGAACTTTTCATGGGCCCCATATTAGCTTATGTGTTGGCTTGTAATTTGAAATTTGAGATTATTAGTGATCTATTCCAAAAAATAAAAAAAAAAGAGTTTTGAAGTTTTGTTAGGAATCAAAAGAAGGTAACAATAACTTTACTTATTTGCATAGTAAATATGTATTAAAGTGTCTTATGGAGAAATAACCTTCAAATCAAAAATTTAAGTGCCGTGGCAACGGATCGTACCGAAAATTTACCAATACGATAAGGCACGATGCGTGCCGATGAATGCCGGTCACAAAAAATACATACGTACCGACACATAATGGTATGAAATATTTAATTTTTTTAGTAATAGTAATAAGATTTTTTAATTGGTTATTATGTAATGTTATCAAATATTTTGAACTTTATTAAAAAAATTACTTAGTAATTTTAAGAAAAAAGGGTATTGAACTGTGTCATCGGTACGGGAGCTGTATCGTGTCGATATCTTGTTGGCACGGTACGACACGATAGATACGGTCCGTGTCGATGGATATTTAAATCTTTGCTTCAAACCATGGATTAAAAAAGAATTACTTATCAAAACAACTTATATGAAAGTGGAGTATTAATGAAGTGGTTGGAAGACAAGAAGTTGGGACTAACTGAATCTGTTTACTGCTGCCAGTTTCCATCCCATTTCTTTGGCTTTGCTAGGCAGCTTAGACTTTAGCCTCTTCTCCACCAGGAGAAAATGACTTCAGAACTCTTGGAGAGAATTGAAAGACGGAACAAACACGACTCAATAAGTATTCGTCCTGCCGTAGAATTTGTCTTGTTGAATATTCGAGTACACTCATTAATTTGTGAAATTCACTGTCAGTAATACTTGCCACCGCAAAAACTTCATCAACTGCAGCGATTAAATAACATGAGTATAAAAAAAAAATCATTCTTGTCAAATAAAAATAGAAAACAACTAATCTAAACTTTTTAATTCACTCGTAATTTTCATAAAAAAAAATAAAAAATAGTTATAAAAATATTAAAAAATATATTATTCTAAATTATCATAATTGACGATGGTACTGCGATCCTATTTTAGATAATATTTTTAATTAATTACACACGAAAGACGAAAATATAGGAGAAAGTGACTTCAGAACTTGGAGAGAATTCGAAGACGGAACAAATACGACTCGATAAGTATTCGTCCCGCCGTAGAATCTGTCTTGTTGAATATTCGAGTACACTCATTAATTTGCTGAATTCACTGTGAGTAATACTTACCACCACAAAAACTTCATCAACTGCAACTGCAGCGATTAAATAGCACGAGTATAAGAAAAAATTGTTCTTGTCAAATAAAAATAGAAAACAACTAATCTGAACTTTTTAATTCACCAGTAATTCTCATAACAAAAAAATAAAAAATAATTATAAAAATATTAAAAAATATATTATTCTAAATTATCATAATTGACGATGGTGCTGCGATCCTATTTTAAATAATATTTTTAATTAATTACACACGAAAGACGAAAATATATCTTATTCTGCATCGATCAAATTTTATAAATTTTTAACGTTTTCTGTAAATTTAATTTTATCTTGATCATTAAACTAGTTAGATTTTAATTATAATCAAATCTAGTAATATATTTTCTAACAAAAACTCCATCCACCAATCTCAAAAATCTAGACCTAGTTCACCATATTAATTAGTGGGTAGTTTACAGAGCTATTTGCTCTTTTATCACTGATTCTCTCTTAAGTCCAACTTTGAGAAAATTTCAAACTTTTCTACATAAGAAAGCAAATCTAGCCACTCATTTTTTTCTTCTAAATTTGTAGCTGATGGTGATTGTTGGCATAATATGATCCGGACAACTTATTTTCTCTGTAGTAAGCACGTGTCATTTGCCTTCTTAATTAAATTCAGGTGAAATGTACATCAACAAATTAAATTTGAATACTTAATCTCAATCATTAATAATAATAATATATAAATTATATATATTATAATGTAAATAAAGTTAAATGATAATAATAACTAGTTTTAAGGTAAAAATATCAATTGTTAGTCCAGGTAGGTAGGAGCATTAAATCAATGAGTTCGTACTACGGCAAAGATACGAAAAGAGTAATTCAACAGGTCCCCCCTTTTTTTTAAGACTCATTTTTCTTTTTTTTCCTTTTTTTTTTTTTCCTTTTCCTTTCCCTTTCTCTCTCTCTCTCTCTCTCTCTCTCTCTCTCTCTCTCTCTCTCTCTCTCTCTCTCTCTCTGTGTCTGGTTTGCTTTTAATCTTAGCTTAATTCAATTTTTTTAAGTGCTCCTTTAATATTAAAGTTCATATAATATTGACAGATAAAATAATTTTTTTAAAAATTATATCAGTATATATTTTTGTATTTTTTTGGTTAAAAATATATCGATTAAATACGATATATAAAATATAATATTACAAATATTTTTTATTGTACTTTTTTATTTCTTATGTACCGTGATCTTTTTTTAATTTAAAATAAAAATTTAATGAACGAAGCGAATAATATATTACCTATTTTTAATAATAATAATAATAATAATTTACGAATATAAACATCTTTTGTTTTTGGTTGGTAGAATTAAAAGTTCAACAATGAGATCTGCATTGGAATTCTGAGGTTGAGAGAGAACATTTTGAAAATTTTGGTCAATCCTCACCTGTTCTATTAGCAAAATTTCTAGCGGAATTGAACAAAATGGTTTCAGATGATAACATGATTGATTTTTTTTTAAAAGGAATAATTGTCCATGAGCAATATTTAAGGAATTATTTGTTCATGTTTTAAGATATAGTACTATTTGATAAAATATTATTTGAACAGAATATTTCATCTCTCACATAGTTAAATTTTTAAAACTGTATATATATAAAATAAAATGCTTAACCCAATAAAGCCATTATTGAAAGCAGAAACATAAGCTCAATGAGTTAATTGCCATATTACAAAAACTAACTCATTATTTAATAGGGGCAATTTCTTACGTACCCCTAAAAATTTTCCTGTTTTCAGATTTATCCCTTTTAGAAGGCTAATATTAAAACTACCCTTCTTACGTTCCAACTTCTTTCCAAAATACCCCTGAAGTTAAACTCTGTTAGTGTACCGTTTGAAACTGCCGTTATCTGTGTGTAATTACTATTTTACCCTTTTAAATATACCCTAAACCCTAAAACCTAAAACCCTAAACCCTAAATCCTAAACCCTAAAACCCTAAAAAATCCTAAACCCTAAATCCTAAAACCCTAAACCCTAAACCCTAGAATCCTAAAAAATCCTAAATCCTAAACCCTAAAACCCTAAACCCTAAACCCTAAAACCCTAAAAAATTCTAAACCCTAAACCCTAAACCCTAAACCGGGGCAAAATAGGTATATCTGATAGTTTTCGACTCCGATTATTATTTAACTCTAGTTTAACCCTAGTTAACTTAACAAAGGGAAACGGTAGGGGTATTTTTAATAACGGTGGAACGTATGAAGGGTATATTGGAAAGAAAAAAATAAGAGGGATAAATCAGATATTTCTTCATATTTCAGGGGTACACAGGCAATTATCCCTATTTAATATATAGTTATAACCTGAAATCAGTTATTTATTTCTTATTTTTCTTCAGTTTCATTTATGTGTACACAATTGGACCTTTTACTTTGATCAACATTTATATGTGTGCCCACTTAGGCTTACCACTGGGATTTATCCCAATCAAGGTAGATGTTAAAACATATACAAGGTAGATGTTAAAACATATATAGTTTAGAAAATGTTTCAATTATATTTACTTATCTCAAACATTTATATAGTTTATAGTTTATGTACTTGACCCACACATACTCATATGTTTAAGAATTTATTGAATCATTAGCCAAATTGATATAATAACATCAGCAATTTTGGGAGTTTCACTTTTCATTTTCCCATGTCTACTCAAAGATCTTGTTATTTTTCCATATAAATATAATGAACTGGAATAATTGTCATATTCGAAATAACATAAGACTAATCGTAAATATTATCCTTATACACTTTAAATAAATTAATAATATATTTTCAACCTCTTGAGTTTTTAAAATTAATAATTACCGCTAACAATCTGATAAACTAATACAGCATAAATATCAAATTACAAATCATATCAATTGAGCATCAGCAAGCATTTTTATTTCAGTATCACAATTTTCTATTATTAAAGATTTGGAAAATGCTGCCATTCATGCACCTACTCAGAAAATACATGCGATTATACCAACTCTCTAAGCATTGGAAGTATCTGCAAGAACAGCTCAGTTTAACATTTCTCTAACAAAAGGTTTAGGTAAAAAGGCAAAATCTAATACTGTTCTAAGAATGCCATAAACTTACGGCATCCAAGAGTAACAAGTTTTCTTACAGATACACAGCAAGAGCATGTTAAAGAGTAAGCATACTTCTCACTGTTCTTCAACTAGACTTGTGCAAAAAAAAGGTCATAAATCTCAAGACAAATTAGACCCAAAATCAAGCTTTCGACAAATACCAGGACTGAGTCTCTTCGATTTCAAACTTGGTCTTATAGGTGCAGCCGGACAAGTATCTGCCAAGCCAGTGAGCAGAGGTAGCGAAACAGGCGTTTTGAAGCCTTCCGATTGACTTGGCTCAGTCGGGAAATTCTGAGCATTAATAATCTCCCGCACCTGATTCGAAATAATCAGCTCAAGAAACGACTTGCAAACCAACTCAATAATTCGATCTTCTTCTTCTTCTTCTTCTGCATCTTCAGAAAAAACAGCCTCCAAATTCTTAGCAGTTATACCGTTGCGATTGAAATTTAGCTGCCTCCGAAGAGGGACTACTGCTCCCTTCATCATCTTCTTCTTGGGCGCAAAGGCCAGTTCATCTGGACCGGGAGCAAAGGGGTCGAAGATGCTCTCCGTGGGAGTTTGACAGCCGACTACCAAATCATCCTCAAATTTGCAGGACGAGGACGGTGGATCACAACCAATGACTTTGCTTGTACAAATTTTCCAAATATTACCATCCAGATCTTCTTTTTCACTGGTCCTTCCCAAACATGGAGATTGGGAAGCTACTAAATCAATGCCATTCTCGTGTTTCTCCGCCTTCTGTTGCAGCCCCGTTTTACGACTATCACCAATTTTTTCAATACAGGAGGTATTAGCAGGCGAAGAGCACGCCGCACCATTCACAAGAACCGGTTGATCACCCTCCATTTTCACAATCTTGATTACTTTATTCTCTGGAACCCAAATTTTCTCTTTGCACATAATCTTATAAGCAAATTTCTTTCTCTGGAACCCAAATTTTCTCTTTGCACATAATCTTATAAGCAAATTTCTTTCTGATAGAACAACTGCCGCAATTGCAGGATGTGCTTCTATCTTCTACCAACTTTCACTGACATTAAATCAGCCATAAAAAATCCGACATAATCGAACCTAAATCTTCAAATGTTCACTGCAAACAGCAGGGAGGAAAAAAAAAATAATATGAGGCAATAGAGTTAGTTCCCCCAAAATATCCACTCATAAGAAATTCCCTTCAAAATTACTTTAAAAATAATAAAATAATAATAAAATAAGCAACAAAGCCTACAACTTTTTAAATCAGCAGTAGTTAAGAGAACTTCTTATCAATCAGAAACAAAACATTGCATAAGTATATCAATAAAATCTATAAAACGAGAAATTTATGTTTCCTTTTTTTAAAAATTTTTGATGTTAAACTATAGCAAACCGATCTACTATTTTACTCATAGATGGAATCAAACTATCATCTTCTCTAATCCTAAATATCCAAATAGATTAGCTGATTCAAAGCATATATCAAATAAAGAAACTAAAGTTACTAATCCTTTGAACACAATTTTTTTTAAAAAAAACATGAGTTTGATCTAACAATAAGTTGATAAAACCGTAAAACCCTAAACGTAGAATACTCAAAGCAAATCCCCACTATTTTTTGAACATCTAATCAATGAATACAGCTAAAAACAACGCAATAACTAAAAACTTTTGAAAAAAAAAAAAAAAAATCGATTTTGATACAAAAACTCAAATATTTACACTCTCCATACTTTTCAAAATCTCTAGCAACAAACCCCCAAATGTGAACCCATTTTAAAACGATCATGAAAGCAAAAAAAATCGATTTTAATATATAAAACAACATATACACCGATCCATGTGAAGCAAAACTTACTAATCAAACCTTAATATCATCATATCATATAGAATACACAAATGGGGAGCTCACCTTACTCAATAGAGCGCACACCACCTGAAAAAGAGAGAGATGAGGGAGAAGAGAGAGAAAAAGAGAGGAGGGGGAGAGAGAGAGAAGGGGTTTAGGGATAGTGGCGGGAGAGCGAAAAGGGGCGTCCTCAACAAGGCGCCGAAACGGGAACGAAGGTCCTTTTAACCGTTTGATCGAAGGGATGGGCCTGATCGTACGGCTATGAAGCCTCGAACCGCATCCTCGCTCGGGGATCCGTCGGAAGCCGCTTCTACCAATGGGGACACGCCGCGTGTCGCGTCGCCATTAGTGCGATGTCGGTGCGCGTCGTATTTTAGCTTTCCTTTTTTGATCCCATTATCTATCGTCCGATCCCGAGTCAACGGTCAGGATAGCTCCCGTGATTTTTATACGGAAGCTCCCGTGATTTTTATTCGGATTGGTTTTAACGGTTTAACTAATGGAGTTAAATTCTATTTTTAAAGGGCGTTGCTAATTAAACTTATCCGAAGTTTAAAAAATCAAAATTTTAAAATGATGGAAAAAAAATGTCCATCACAATTATCATAATTAAAATTAGGCCGCTTAAGTCGAGCTTGTTGGTGAACCAGCACTTTCCATTCGAAATAAGTTGGAGAATAATTTATCAAAAATTAATTTTAAATATAAAATGAGTTGATTTTTTTAAAAAAATATATTTTTGAATTTAGCATGAGCATGTTGTTGTTCGTTCGATTTGTTATAGTTCATATATATATATATATATATATATATATATATATATATATATAGAAAGTTAGGTTTTATATTATTATAATACTAAATTATTGGTATTATTAGATTTTCGATCCTTAAATAAAAAGATATGCGATTAGAATAATAGTGATCCTCTAGAATTTAATGGATGATCGGAAGAATAGTATGATTTAAATGATGGAAACGGTTAAGGATAAATCTAACGGCGAAAAACTAGGTAACACTAAGTGTTTGGTGCTATTAATAACATAGTAGCCGGACTATATATAGGGCATGTTTGGTTTGGGTTATCTCGCCAATCCTGTCACACCTCGAGCTCACAGCGGAAGCCTTTGGAAACGCGACAGACCCGCCGCGTGTGCGAGGACGCACCCCACATACGGGAAGCGTCCAAAACTAACCCACAAAAGAACTATAATCTACATCTAAACATGAAGTAAAGTGAAAATAAAAATTTGATAATATCTATCACTATATAAGATATATACATACCCATCTCTAAAAAAAAAAAAAAATACAAATAAAGAGCTCTGCCTGGCCAATTTCGAATACAGTGCTCACAACAAAAACTAACAGGGTGGACTATCTCTACCAAAATAATGCTAGATAGGGGCCGCTATCTATGGTGCAATTTCTTTGTCTCAGTCCAGAGCAGGCTCGGATGGCCCTGAAAAGTAGACCATAAGCGGGCGTGAGAACTATAAAATAGTAGTTTTCGATGTGTACGATCGACGACAATCACGGCCCACCAAGTCTATCAGAGGCAAGATAGAGAAACTACAAAATAAACGAGTAACACAGTATAATAGAAAATAAAATAAAATAGAACACTATACTATCATGCCGCTGCATCAAAATTCAAAACATTTTTACTCATACCCAAGCACAGCGAAAATCAAATACTAGCCGTCCTAATAGTACACCGGACCCAATCCTGAACTGACCATTTCAACAACCCGATCAAGTTTTCGCTGCCTATAAATAGGCCACTATCCATCTCTCCCTACTATCTCCCATCATCTGGCCCTTGTGCCGATAAAATCCAATAAAGCTCAATGTGGTATGTAAGTTACGATCAAACGATAATCCTACCAATCATCGACGACACGAAACATGCATCCCAAGGTCAACTCATAAGTCCCCATCGCAAAAGTACAATCCGTCTCAAACACAGTGCCCCAGGCACACACGCTCTCTCACATATTGGCCCACGACCCACAACCTCCAAGACAATATAACATTTAAGATAATATGACGTGGCAAAAATATCATTACTTAAGTACCATCGATCTTTAATGCCCAACAATACAAAACAAATGGTCGACTCATGTCAAAAATATGGTTCCTCTAACAATCAGATTAATCCAATCATGCAATAATTAAAAAAAAAAACACACATCCCAATATCTGTGTAACCTACAATCCTGTAAGTTCCCTAATAATAAAATAATAATAAATTCTAACTACGACTCGAACATTCCAAACATAGATAAAATATAACTCAAACACTAGTACGCAATTTCAAAATATAATAAACAATAACAACAGCTGTAAAAAATCCTACATCTAAAAAGCAGACATACAAAAGTAATCCATTACTTCCGACGACACTGAACACACATGGATTGCAAATTTTGGCAGAACACGGACGGTGGTGAGACTACATGCTCAATAGTGATCACCACGTGCAAACGACTCCACCCCGAAAATCCGACAGCACCCCGGATCAACTGCACAACACAAAAAACATCGGCCCTAACAGTCCAATACAAAAAGCACAAAACTAAAATCCGAAAACACTGTCGAGCTACACCTAACACAACCAAAAACTACCCCGAAAAAATACCAACAAAAATTATAAAATAAGAGGAATCTACCCCAAAGTCGACGCGCCGTCAAACCTCACGGACGAATGCCCGTGCTCGAGTTCTCGAATTGAACTGCGCGCTCTACGGCACTCCCTACGAGCTCACGACCTCCCTCTCCATCTCCCTCGCGCTCTTATTTGAAAAAAGGTTTTGGTCCAATAGACCATAAAATTTTGATCCATTGGACCAAAACCCACATCTCCCGATGCCATAAAGACCTTGGGAGGAGGGCTCATGGGAAGAAGGGCAAAAAAAAAAATACTTCTCCCCAAGAGGCTCATGGGGAGAAGAGAGAGCTATTCTCTCCAAGAGTTGACCCCAAGGCCTAAGGCAAGTTGCCTTGGGCCTTGGAGTCCGAGCCGTGCTGGCACGTCGTGCCGTGTCGGGTTGCGGGCCTGCACCTTGGCTCGGTACGGCCCAGGTCCATCACGACCCGTGTTGGGCCGGGCCGACGGGCCTTGAGGTAATGGCCTAGGGCATTGAAGTAATGGCCCAGCACGGACCAAAAGTTTGGATCGAGCCGGTCCGGCACGAAGCTACAGTAACCGTGCCGAGCAGGGCGGGCCACGGGCCGCCCGGCCCGTTGTACACCCCTAGTTATAGTTTAGTAAACAATAATATTAGATTTGATCATAAGGGTTTTGAAATAGATCTTATTTTATTACCAGAATCACTGAATTTTATAAAATGAACCAAGCACAGTAATTTTATATACACTATAATCCAATATAGTATTATTGTATTAAATAAAAAACGGTAATGTAGAATCAAAGTAATTCGATTTAGAAATCTTATATATCTGATTATGTTGAAATAACCCATAATACTACATAACCCAAATCAAAAGCGTCTATATATATATATATATATATATATATATATATATATAATTAAAATATAAAATATTAATATTATTAATAATATATAATTATAAATATTTTAAATTAAATACACCTTATGCTTATATATTCTCCATTTGAGCAAATATTCATTAATATTTTAAAATTTATAATGTAATATTAGTAAATCGTCGTGTATGACTGTTTTGCACCTCTAATTAAAATATATATATATATAATTAAAATATATATTTTAATTATATATATATATATATATATAATTAAAATATAAATATTAATATTATTAATAATATAATTATAAATATTTAAATTAAATACACCTTATGCTTATATATTCTCCATTTGAGCAAATATTCATTAATATTTTAAAATTTATAATGTAATATTAGTAAATCGTCGTGTATGACTGTTTTGCACCTCTAATTAAAATCACAATTTCAAGTAGATCATATATGTAAATAAACAATAAAAAAATCACAATTAAAATAGTTTGTCAGAAGTGGGATTTGAACCCACGCCCTCTCACGAGGACCAGAACTTGAGTCTGGCGCCTTAGACCACTCGGCCATCCTGACAATCATATACATTTTTAATTTTTTTTTGTAATATTACTTGATCTTTTTGGATGTTTTTGAAAATACATAAGAAAAATACTTCATAAATAATAAAATAAGTGAGGTGATCTTAACTATAAATTTTCGGCCATTGAATGAAGGAATGTGCGGTTAGAATTACAATACTTTGTTTATTTAGTGAACGAATAATTTCAAAATATACGACTAAATATAAAATTTTTATAAAACATAGTAATAAACTAAGAAAGATATTTTAAATATTTTATATTATTCAATATTTTTTTTGAGATGAAAGCCAGCATATTGTTGCTTCATTCAAATGGAAGTTAAATTTGCCAAAGGGGAGAGGAAACCAGGCCTCGCAAAAAGCGAAAAAAAGAAGAAGAAGCTACTATTGGGTACAAAAAGCTTTCGAGAGGCAAAACAACGAACGGATATCCGCTAATAAAAAATTAGAGGTTGTCTTCTTCTTATCTAAAATTCTCTTATTCCTCTCCAACCAGATAACTCACCAAGTCATCACAATAGTCGTTAAACCCTGCCTTTGTAAGACACCATCTTTGAGGTCACTTACCTCCTAAAGCTTATTAACAGAGGGACAGTTTAAAAATACCATCTTATTAAGAAACAAACCTTTCAGCAATGATCTGATAAAGTCGCACCCCACGAAAAAGTGGTCTATTGTCTCAGATTCCCCTAAACAGAATACATAACTCTTTTCTCCTTGCCAACCCTTTTTAGTTAGGTTGTCCGCTGTAATGACTTTACGGTTTGAACAATCCATGCAAAGATTCTAACTTTCAGGAGGGTTTTGATCTTCCACAGGTGGACGAAATGTTTGTTTTTGACGCTACCATCTTATAGAAAATTATACATCGATTTGACTGAGAATTTCTCAGATTGAGTCCACCTCCAATTGACAACCTCTGTGTCGTCATTTAGTGAAGTGCCAGAGAGCGATTCTTTTAACCTCAATACATGTGCTCGAAGTTGTGGTGCACTTGCTACACAACCTGAGAGGATCTTACTCCATAACCACCCGATGTCACTAAAACAATCCCTCACCCTGCAGGTTTTGCTCGAAACTTCACTGAAGATCTGTGAGTGTTGGCTCATTAAAGCGGACTGTCCACACCAGATATCTGACCAGAAGCTGACATTACTACTGTCTCCAATCAAATAGCTAACACCGCATTAATTGAACATGACCCTAGCCCTTACCACACTTGACCACCACAGAAAGTAAGGTCTAAACGAGGAAACTTCGCTAAGTGGTCTTCTCTGAGTATAGTAAAGGCTCTCTATAAGGGGAACCCACATAAGCACTTTGTCCGATAAGTATCTCCACCACCATTTCGCTAAAAGGGCCAAATTAATCGTTTCTAGGTCCTTGACCCCTAGTCCTCCCTCCTTACGATTTCGGCATACAGACTTCCAACGCACTAGCTTGACAATATCCTCCAGCAACCTTGGTGCCTCCTTTTCAGAAGAAGGATCTCCGTAAGGCTTCTAATCGACTTATGACCCACTTGGGTGGTCTGAACATCGAAAAGTAGAACAGCAGCAGATTCGATAAAACAACATTCACAAGTATGAGCCTACCTTCTTGGGAGAGGAGTTTAGATTGTCGCCATTCTATCCGTCTCTCTACTTTGCCAATAACATGCCACCAATCCTCTTTGCGGAGTCGCCTGTCTGAAAGGGGAAGGCCAAGATAGCGAATCGAGAATGAGCCTAGTGAGCACTCTAAAATCCCTGCAAGCATTTCGCCCTGATTGCTACACCTACCTAGGTAGAATAGTTCGGATTTGTTTCTATTTATCTTTAGTTTAGATGTCCACTCAAATAATTGCCAGATAAAAAGGAGGTTTCTCACTTGTCTACTCTTGGCCTCACAGAAAAAGATAGTGTTGTTAGCAGGCTGGATGATAAAAATTTTACAATTCTTATTGGGTCCTACCCCTTGCAGCAAATTATTCCTGATGACCCTTTCTGTCATTCTTGCCAGCCCTTCGGCCACAAGTAGGAAAGGAAATGGGGACAGGAGATCGCATTGACGAAAGCCACTAGTTGTCTTGATCCTGGCAGGGACTCCTTTGACGGGAATTACTACTTTGGTATTAGTAATACACTGCTCAATCCATCCGCACCACTTGTGGTTAGCTCCGAGTCACTTTAACACCTTGCTAACAAAATCCCACTAAAGGTCCGTTTGGATACACAAAAAAATATAGCACAGTTAAACTATACTATATCCATAAAAAAAATTTTCTATGAAGCGTTTGAATAATTAAAAATATAGTTTTTTTTAGAGCATAATTATGCTATACCCAAAAAATGGGGTAAAATAAAAATCCACTATAACCAAAGAAAACTATCATTCTTGGGCTCCCTCAACTCCAATATATGACAAATTTTAAATTTTAAATTTTAAAATTTTAAATTTAAATTTTCAACAACAAAATTTATATTTAAAATTTTTAATCTTTAAATTTTTAAATTAGGATTTAAATTTCAAATTTATAAATTTTAATTTTGAATTTTAAAATTTTAAATTTTGAATGTATATTCAAATTTTAAATTTCAAATTTAAAAATTTAAATTTTGAATTTCAAATTACAAATTATAAATTATAAATTATAAATTATGAATTTTAATTTTAATTTTTAAATTTTAAATTTTAAATTTTAAATTTTAAACTTTAAACTTTAAACTTTAAAATTTAAATTTCAAATTTCACAATTTAAATTTAAATTTTTAGTTTTCAAATTTCAAAATTTAAATTTAGATTTTATTTTTCAAAATTTTCAATTTTTAGTTTGAAATATTAAATTTAAATTAAATTTTTAATTCAAATTTCAAATTTAATTTTTTTTGCTTCCTGAGCAGTATAGCGTATCTGTGTATGGAAACGAAAATTAAGCAATATTGTTAATTGCATACGGATTTTCGTAAACATATCAAATAGCAGATATATATTCCTACAAAGTTTAATTTTTTTATATTTATTCCTTTAAAAATCTAAATTATTCATATGTATCCCTCCGGTTTATTACCGTTAGTTTATTGTTTATTTTTTAACAGACTATATGTGAAATGATAGTTTTGTCCTTTCAAAAATATCTTTTAAAAAATCAAAGGTTAAAATAATAAAAAATATCTGAAAAAATAAAAAAATAAATTTTTCTCACTTACTAACTAACTAAGATTAAGTATTTAATCTATAATTAACTAAATTTTTTTAATAGAGATTGACGGTAAAAATATATATGAATAATATTGAATTTTTTTAAAAAATAAATATAAAAAATTAAATTTTATAGAAATATATTTGTTAGACTTATGCAAATTAACCCTTCAATTAAATAAAAATGGCGACAAACACAATAAATATACCAAGCTTCACATATTAATCCTAAAGCACTAAATGTGCAAAATTTATGTATAACAAAGTACTACGTACGTACTGTATGTTTTGTTTAAATCGAATGAACACTTATAGCTTAATTTCCAGGTAATTCTTTTAGGCATGCACAAGCTTAATATATTTACAATCTCTTCATCACAAGAGGCAATCCAAATTCAGGCTCAACGATGAGCCGAAAAGCCGGGGAGTGGCGGTAACTCGGAGAGATCGCGAAGGTGAAGTTGCGAAGGATCAGGGAGAGCACAACTTTGAGCTCCACCATGGCGAAGTTTTGGCCGACGCACGTGCGGGCGCCCAGTCCGAAGGGCATGTACGCGTGCGGATGCCCGCAGGCCGCCGCCACCCCGTTCGCGAACCTCTCCGGATTGAACTCGTCAGCGTCTGCGCCCCACACGGCCTTGTCGTGGTGCACCGTGCTGATCGGAATCCAGAGGCTCACGCCGCTGGGGATTCGGAGTCCGACCCCTCCCCCGCCGCCGCCGCCGCCGCCGCCGCCTCCGCCTAACGTTATGTCCCGGAAGGTCTCCCTTACAACGAAGGATGAGGGAGGGAAAACACGTAGTGTCTCTTGGATCACCATCGTTAACTGCATGTGAAAAAAATAAGATCAAATAGGAAGCGGATATATATATAAAAGTACTTTTGCATGCAACAACTGCAATGTTATGTACTTACGTAGATATATACACTTTTATTATTGTTTACTTTTCACATGCATTCACTCGAAACATATATAATCTTTTGTAAAACTGAGCTGCAACAAATTTGTAATACTTTACGTTGTTTTGAATGATGAAATATATGTATAAACAATCTACATGGTCAAATATATATATATGGTTTATGTTATTTAAACATTTTAGAAGTGATATTCTAGCTCTATCTTTGCTTAAAATCTTTGCCGAGTACTCGTTTAGATGTTATTTCGTGCGAGTCGACGTAACGTATGAGATGATGATCGATTGTATACATACAGTTTTCATCTTCTGGAGCATCTCCCAGTCCAACGGTCGGCGGCCGCCATCCAACACCTCCGTAACCTCCGCACGAGCGCGATCTTGCCACTGCGGGTGGGTGGCGAGGAGCATCAGGCACCAGGCAGCGGTGACGGCCGATGTTTCGTGCCCGGCGAAGTAGATGTTCTTCAAGTTGTCCACTATGAAGTCCTCTGAGGATGGTTGAGTTGCGCCGCGATCGCTCCCCAGTAATATGGAACCCAGGAGATCCTTCTCCTGGGGAGAGGTTGTGGGAGTTTCTCTTCGTGCCATTACTGCATCGAGTATCAGAACCCGAACCTCACGCTCCAGCCGCCGTATTTCTCGGTTCCTTTTCGTCGGTAGACACCTAATTTTGTGCGTCGTTAGAGAAATCATACATCGAATGACGAGTAAAATTCATTCTATCCCAGAATAGAATAGGGTGTATGATATACACTCTTAAAGGTGTGTACACTTATACATTCCCAAAATTAAAATATGAGATAAAACGGTGCTCCCAACAAATGACAAAGCCATTTGCAATTCACATACTTATTTACAAATGATCAAAATGTATAAAACATGTCTCAACTATCATGATCCCACTATCACTATAAAAACATTGACATTTAAAAATATATTTTTATATATATATTTAATGATGTTAAAAAATATTCAAATAGTTTGGTGTCATATTTGAAAGTACCGATTAAATCATCAGTAAATAAAAAATCGCCACATACGTATATACTTACATTTATGCCAAGCGTCAGTGAAATATATTTTAACGCTTTAAAAAGTCAGAATTTAAAAGCGTTACAATTTTATAAAATTCTGACTCTTTAAAGTTAAAACTTAAGAAAATTAAAATAATAATAAAATTTATTATTTAATAAATTAATTTGATATAATAGAAGATTATATGATAATTTTTTTTTGAAGTATCAATATTTACTATATTGATTTTCTTGTAGTATATATAAGTTTTGATTTGAGCTAGTAAGTGATTATTTAACTTTTAAATTTTAATGTGTCAATTTATATTTACAGGTTTAGTAAAAATATTTTATATAATTTATATAACTAAAATTCGTCAGAAACATAAAAAAAAAAAAGTGTCGAATAATATATTGAAAAAAATAATATAAAGTAACTTTACATTATCTCTATATATATATATATATACCTCATATAAGGGAGTTCAAAGAGGAGACTCGGCTCTGCTATTAGCTTTGAGAGGGCCCTGAGCTTCACGAATATCTCCTTCCCCCTCAAATATTCACTTCCGAAAATAGCCCTGGAGATGACGTCAGCAGAGAAGCTTCTAAAATCCTCGTCCACCACAATAACTGCTGTGCCACCCTGCTGATCAACGCTGCTTTTCCATGAAGTGATTACTGGGATTGCTGTTTGTGTCATCAGCTCCACCATCACCTGTGCAGTTACTGAAATGGTCATACATGCGTGCATGTTTCACTTCTTAAGTACAATTTAGAGTACAGACATGTTTGTGGAGGAAAATACAAAGACATTGTTTTAGTTTTACTATTCTCTTTTTTTTTTCTTCTCTTTAAAGTGTTGGGAATCTACTCGCTTCAGTACTAAATTTTGTGAATTCGTAATTCGCTCTGATTTCGGCTACTGTTGACCTGGTACTTACTCCAGTACCGATTTTTAGAATTCGCAACGAAAACGTCAAATCAAATTTTAATCAAAAATTTATTTTCTCTAAAAAATCGAAACGGACAAAACCATAAAAGAGAAAAAATCAAAATAAAAAATATAGGTGCAATAAGAGTTATTAACCAAGAGAAGAATTGAATTTGACTTCTCTTATACATTGAGTAGTTTTAACTTGAACTTTCTTCCTAAATCTCTCTCATATTTCTCTCGTCTTCTATAAATTCAGAAGATTTCTTTTTTTGAACGCATCCCCGCCTACTAGCCAAAATTATGGACACCTTATTCATGTCATATAGGTGTGGCTAAGCCGTACCACCACTGCCACCAAATAATAGCACATATGCTATATTTATAGTTTATATTAAAAAATACCCAAATCCTAATCCAATTAAATTTATACTGTAATTAATATTTAAATCTTAATTAATTTATCTCCAACATATTTAAATATTAATCATAAACTAATTTAAGATTCAATTACAAATCTAACCAAATCTTAACATTAAGTCTACAAAAGATTTCGGTTGCAGTATACAGTGTCAGTGGGGCTGGAACTGGTTCCAGTTTGGGTTGGGTAAGCGCAGTCCAAAATCCTTTTTTAAACCACTATAATAAAATTAGGTTATATTGACACATTCATGTGATACTTTTCTATAAGTGTCCTATCTATCTTGTATCTATATCCAAAATTAAATTATAGGGACATATTTTTGAAACACATTATAAAAATATGTCACTATACACCCTAACGACGACACATATAGCGACACTAATAATAAGTGTCGGTATTTTTGTTAGCAATAATTTTTTTTTTCAAATTTTAGAAATATTTAAAAGTATCACTATAACATAATTTTACTGAACTTTGAATCAAGGTTAATAGCCAATTTTAATAAAAGAAATTAAGATTTGGCCTAGGCCCAAGTCCAAAGCCCAATATCCATCCGTCTTTGTTGAGGCCCACTTTATCATTTCTCTGAAAACTCATATATATTTTTATTTTGTATTAAATTGGAATAAAATATCCACTTTTATATTATACATTAAAGACTATAGTTTGATCACATACAAAAATTAGTTACAATATATCTGTAATATGTATAACAAATACTCATATATATTATTTTATATTTACTTAATAATACTATACTATATATAATATATTTTATCAATCATTTCTGATTTGGTTAAATATATTAGGGTATATATAAGTGTACACCCCTTTTGGAGTGTACATCTTACACTCCACTCCATCCTGGAGTAGGGTGAAATCCACTCATCACATCGAGTGACGAGTGAAGGTATACCTACTCCAGAATGGGATGGGGTATAGGATGTACACCCTTTTAGGGGTGTACACCTAGCATCCCCGAATATATTATATCTAACGCTAAATATTTTATTTTGATAGCTAAGAGCTTTCCGGTCGGGTCCGGATTGGGCTAGGAACCGTGCCCGTCTGAAAAAAACTGACCCGACGGGCACGGGCACTGCCTGGATAAGGATTTGTGTCGTGATAGGTCGGCTCTGGTCCCGACCCATCACGACGAGTGAATGTGGGTCGTGTTAGCCCGGCACGGCCCACATTACCACGCTGTCTTAGGCAATGAAATGGTAAAGTACACAACTCACTTTCACTTTATCCATGTAAAATTCTGGTGCAATTGTCTTTCTCTGGTGGACCCAAACTGGTCCATTTGACTTCAAAATCCCCTGACCAAACAGGGGCTCTTGACCCTTCTGATGGTGCTTCGGCTTCCCAAGATCCAAGGACACAAACAAGCTTATGTCCCTAATTAGACCAGGATCTGTCACATACAATGCAGGTCTCCTCTCCATCCAGTATAAATATGTTGGCCCTGTTAGTAAAAATAAGAACACAATTTTTTTTTTAAACAAAAGAAGAAGAAGATTTAAGTTGTATGGAAATCGCAAACATATATATACACTAAAGTTAGTGTGTGTAAATGGATAAATTGCACCCATTTTTTTGAAAGTGTTTCATTTTAAATGGTACTCGAGATTCTAATTCAAAACTTAGTTGCTTCACATTTACGGTTGCTATATCTTTCTCTCTCTCAAAAAAAAAAAAAAAAAAAAAAAAGTTTCATGTTACAATAAAATTTTTCCTAAGAAAAGAGTCAGTTAGGATGAAACGATTTTGAATGATACAATAAACTTTGGATGTTGGAATAAAATATATTTAATTATAATTTATTCAGTATGAATTTTTTTTTTTTATGCTACGGGAAGATAAAGGTTTGAATTTTACTCCTTTGAAAAGTGTGATAAACAAATCTAAATTGGAAAACCATATTTGGCCTTTTATATATAGTCGAATTCTTTGGAACAAAAAATTCACCTTATATTTTAAAATTAATTTTTGAATGAGCAAAA
Source organism: Tillandsia fasciculata (assembly GCA_029168755.2). Lineage (NCBI taxonomy): Eukaryota > Viridiplantae > Streptophyta > Magnoliopsida > Poales > Bromeliaceae > Tillandsia > Tillandsia fasciculata. Next base: position 2,834,666 of record CM054938.1, on the reverse strand, counting down.
ATTAAACTCCTTAGCTAATCACGACAAACAAATTTTCATACCGAATAAGTTATTAAATAATATTAAAATAAAACTATACTATAGCGACACTTTTAAGTATCGCTAAATACTAAAAAAAATACTGCTGAAAAAAATACTGACACTTGTCATTAGTGTCACTATATGTGCCGTCGCTAGGGTGTATAGCGACAAATTACTATAATGTGTCACAAAAATATATCCCTATAACCTAATTTTGGATATAGATGAAATATAAATAGAACACTTATAAAAAAATATCACAAACATGTGTATTTATAACCTAATTTTGTTGTAGTGTAATTTATTTCGATATCCAAATAAGGTCTAAAATATTAAAATATATATACATATACATAGCTAGGCCGGAATACTATCAGTTTATTTTCGATGATGAAGTTTTCAAAACGATGATCGACACTGTTAAATACGATCTAGACTAATTAAATTATTTGAAAATTAAATTTATATTTTTTTGATATTTTTTTTTATCCATCAAGTGGGCACAAAAATAAACGGCTGGAAATGAATATTATTCAAAAAATGATGATAGTAGTTTTGTAATCAAAATCTAAACTATAGATTTTGTTTTAAATAGTTTACAAAGTTTTCTAACTAAAATTTAATTGATTTAGATTTTTTTATACCATTAAGCGAGCAAACTTCTCATATCTATTATTAGAATTATAAATTTTATAATTTTTTAATCATTAGGTCAATAATGTTGAAAAATTTTAAAACATGAAATTTAATTTCTAAATACTTTCAGTAGTCTAAATTATATTCAGCAGTGCCGATTGTCAATTCGAATGCTCTATCATCGAAAATAAATCGATAACAACAAAGTTCATTTGCTATTGATAGTTTACTAGCCCAACTATATTTATATAGTCCGACTACAGTGCTTTCAAAAATACCAAGCATTTGGTACTTGTAAATTTTTCATTGTTAGATCAATCCCTTTAATTAATTCTATCTGTTAGATCATACTATTCCACCAACCACTCACTAAACTCGAGAGGATCACTATCATTCAAACCGCGCATCCCTTCATCTAAGGATCAAAAACTCACAAACATCAATAACTTGAGCTCTTTCGATCACTAGTTAAATGATATAAAAAAATTACGAAATTTATTTTCTAGATACTTTAAATACTCTATATTAAGTCTAACAGACCTGATCACTGATTCGAAAGTCTCAACATAAAAAATGACCGATAAACACGGAGGGTTTTGTGTTTATAAAAAATCATACTAGCCACACACACGATATATATATATATATATATATATATATATATATATATATATATATATATATATATATATATATATATATATATATATATATATATATCGTGTGTGTATATATATATATAGAGAGAGAGAGAGAGAGAGTCCGACTATTGTACTTTTAAAAGCACTAAGTATTTGATGCTTGTAAGTTTCACCATTAGATTTAACTCGTTAAAAAATTTCATCTCTCATATCATACAATTCCACCAACCACCTACTAAACCTAGGGGACTACTATCATCCTAACTGCACATTCCTGCATCCAAAGGCCAAAAACTCACAAACACAAATGACTTGGTACTTTTACAAGCATAGAAGCTCATATATATATATGTGTGTGTGTGCGCGCGCGCTTTTATAATAGCACAAATCTTAATACAAATTCAATGGTAAAAAATTCACAAGTATGGATGAATTTGTGCTTTTAAAAGCATATAAACTCTATTTTATATATATATATATATATATATATATATATAAAAGCTCTACTATATATATAAAGTAGAGCTTATATATTTTTAAAAGCACAAGTCCATTCATACTTGTGAATTTTTTACTATTGAATAGTAGAGCTCATATGCTTTTAAAAGCACAAGCCTATCCATACTTGTGAATTTTTACCATTGAATTTGTATTGAGATTTATATTTTTTACTTTTTTTTTTCTCTCTCTTTAGTTGACTTTATAATAGCACAAAACTTAATATAAATTCAATTGTAAAAAATTCACAAGCATAAATTGGCTTGTACTTTTAAAAATATATAAGCTCTACTCTCTCTCTCTCTCTCTCTCTATATATATATAGAGAGAGAGAGAGAGAGAGTAGAGTTTATATACTTTTAAAAGTATAAGTTCATTCATACATGTGTATTTTTTACCATAAGATTTGTATTGAAATTTGTGCAATTATAATTTCTCTTCTCCTTAATTGCCTTTATAATAACACAAATTTCAATACAAATTTTATGATAAAAATTCAAAAGTGTGAATAAATTTGTACTTTTGAAATTATATAAGCTCTGCTTTCTTCTCTCTCTCTCTCTCTCTCTCTCTCTCTCTCTCTCTCTCTCTATATATATATATATATATATATATGAGTAGAACTTATATACTTTTAAAAGCACAAACCCAACTATGCTTGTGAATTTTTACTATTGAATTTGTATTGAAATTTTTAAAAGTATACAAGCTCTACTCATATATATATATATAAATATAATTGAATTATTATACTTTTAAAAGTATCAAGTCATTGATACTTGTGGGTTTCTAGCCCTTAGATGAAAAAATATGTGGTTAGGATGATACTGAGCCTCTTGAGTTTAATGGGTAGTTGATGAAATAGCATGATCTAAGAGATTAAATTAGTCAAAGTATGAACTATTAGACTATCAACAATATCAAAAACTTGTTGTTATAAAATTTTTCGCCGTTAAGTCTACTCCTTTGATCATTTTTATCTCCTAAATAATTATACTATTTTACCAAGCTAGCGCCCATTAAATTTTAAAGGATCACTATTATTCAACTATATATTTCGTTATCTAAATGTCAAAAACCTTGACTATGAACAAAATTATACATGCAACATGGGGACCATTTGATTTTTGGGGGGATATCTAACCGACCATTTGATGGTGACCATCAATTTGATTATTTTTCTTATGGTAGTTACCTGTCCAATTTATTATGCAACACTATCAACGTTTCCCACAACAGTTTGAATATTTTTAGACAAATTAATTTAAAATTTTTTGCAATGAAAGAAACTACGAATCCCATCAATAAATGGTGGAGATAAAACCAATTCAACAAGGAATCTAAATAAAGTACGTGGGTATACTATCAATAGTTTTACAATTTGACTATTTGTGTATGTACTTCCATTATAGGTTGCGTACGTAGACATCTTCCAATATTATGCTTCATATTGCATGCAAAAGTTAATTAAAACCCTAAGAATTGTTTATTTATGAATGATAAATTTATATAATTATCATATTATAATACATTAATTATTAAAAAAAGATATTATTGTGTAATATTAATGAGTATTTATAAGAAAATAAGAGTACTACGAGGCAAGTGATCTAAAAATGTTTTTAGAATCTTAACCCTCACATGCATGAACCTAGCTATGATCAGTGTCTTAAAATTATATTTAAATTAACTTTATTCGCCAGATCCATTGAATAAAATATGCTGAGCTCTTCATATATATATTATTCGGCTATAAATTAACTAACGGTTGAGAAACGTTACTTTGTCATTTAATTGGATGGAGTATCTATTACTAAACCCCATTCCTATAAATAGTCCATTTTTGACCTAGAATATATATGTTATATCCTTAAATATGTTATAGGTTTTCAACCTAGAATATATGTTATAGGTTTTCAACATATGAAGGCTTTAATTTCTTAATTAATTTCTTTCTCTTTTTAATGGCCGCTTTAATCATTTTACTTTTGGTTGAATCTATTATATATATGTATATATGGCTAGTTATATATATTTTTAAATTATTGAACATTGTTTTAAAATAGGGACTAATTCTGTGGGTACAAGAGGTTGTAATTTAATTAATTACATTGAATATTACAAAAGAATAATACTAATAAAATAAGAATATATGTATATATATATGGCTAGTTATATATATTTTTAAATTATTGAACATTGTTTTAAAATAGGGGACTAATTCTGTGGGTACAAGAGGTTGTAATTTAATTAATTACATTGAATATTATAAAAGAATAATACTAATAAAATAAGAATTGTTATTGACACAACATATACATGCGTTATACCAAATGTTGCTCATGCTGTGAAGTATATATATATATATATATATATATATATATATATATAAGCTAGATTTTTATACTATCTATACTATCGAAATTCTAGTACTATAGTCTCGTTTTTAATTTTAGGGTGTTCAAATCAACGATTCAAACCGTTAAATATGATTCAGGGCTTATGAAGTTTTTACGAATAAAATTTTAATTTTTTTTCGATACCGTTTATTTAGAAAGTAAATTATGTCAAAATAAACGGTAGAAATTGAATAAATTTTAAAATTTGAGAATAAGCCTTTTAAATTCAATAGTTTAAAATACTTTCTATCAAAATCTAAGCGTCATGGACACCGATACGGGACAAAAGACACGACACGACTCGGACACGGCGACTCAGCAACTTTTAAAAAATTAGGACTCGGACATGACATGAATACAGATAATAAAATATAATATTATTAATATAATAATATATGTTTATTATATATAAAATATAAATTTTGATAAAATATTATTATATTTCTCATAGGAATGAAAGTTTATTAAATTTTTTATTAATAATTCATATATTCTAAGAAAAAAATTCTCCACTACACATAATTTATTTATATTGTTTAAAAAAAATTTGTATGTACTCATCAAAAAACTAAAATAATTATCATCTCACATTATATATGTATAAATAAATACTTTTTAATTGTATGCACTATGGTTCGGTATTAAACACGCATTCAAAAAGTGTTCATATTGGACACGTGTCCGATACAGACACGCGAGTGTCCGACACGAACACGCGAGACTTATAGAAGTGTCTGTGATATATAGATCAAAATTTGAATAAATTTAAATACTTATACACCGTTCAACTACAAACTCGTCATAATAGTCATTGAAAATTAACAGTTTTGAAATAATTTGATTATAAAGTAAACTATATCAAAAAAAAATATATTTTTTTTCTGAAAATATTAAATATCTTACATCAATTTTAATAGTATGAATTGTTAATTTAAACACTATAAAATAAAAAACGAGACTATAATATCGAAACTTCGGTACCATAGATAATATATATAGTAGCCTAGCGAGCTCTATCTATATATCCACATTATTGGTCAATTTTAAGTTGTGCTCTTCTTATGATAATTTATTCAAATTGTTACTATAATTTGCTTGAGTTCGGAGAAAATTTGTATCGATTTAATTAGGAAGTGTTCATATATATATATATATATATATATATATATATATGGATGGTAGGTGGCATAGTTAATTAATTATTCAATCTCTTCAGTCCACAACTTGGTAGCTTCTCAATTACAAATTCCTACAATTAATAAGAGATCCGAAAATGTTGCCAATTAGACTCATTATTCATTATTTTATTTAATCTCTTATTTACTAAATATGAAGCAACTATAGTTCGAACTTGCAACTCTTTACGCATCAACAACTAAGGCTTTTGCCGTCTGTGCTAGAGACAGCCAGCAAGCAATTGCATACTCGGGTATATGTAGAGCATGATTTTTCTATATCATCTATTGTATCAGATATAATATTATTGTCTTATTTTCAAATTTAGAATGTTTAAATCGATAATACATGGGTAAAACTTATCTAGAATGTTTAAAAATTTTAGAAATTAAATTATATATTTTTCAACATTATTTATTTTATGATTAAATTATTTTAAAATTATCAATTTTCAACAACTACGTGCTATATGATGAGTTTGTAATTTAATAATATAAAAAAAATTAAATTAATTTAAATTTTGATTAAAATTATTTTAAATTAGACGATGCCGAAAAATATAAAATTAATTTTTTCAAATTTTAAATATTTTAGATCAATTTTAAAGGTATAATTGATTTTAATTTAAACACCCTAAAATCAAAAACAAAACTACTAACGATGCCGTGATACTGTAGATAGTATAGGAATAACCTAGCTTGTTCTTGAAACTAATTAATAAAATACTTCTTTTCATTATCTTTTTTGCCCTATAAGTTAAACTATTATATCATAACATATTGTAAATTTAAATCTAATACTTTCAACTCAAAATTTTTAACACCAACAGTTCCTAATGCACGCACGAAATTCATTTCTAAAACAAATAAACAAAGCAAATAAATAACATGCTACTTTTCTCTCCATAAAAAAAAATAAAATAAAATAAATGAAAAAAAGAAAAAAGCTTGTTTTTTGGTATGATTGTTACCACTACAAAACTATACGTACGTAGAAGAGGATTTATAAAGACATATTATATATATAAAAGAGAATTACTTAGCGTACCGTAATCTTTGCTCCATTGAATGAAGTAAGGAAAGAGAGCTTGCGAGTAGTCGACAAAGCCTCGCTCCTTCGCCACCGTCGCCGTCACCGTCGAAGCCTGCAGGCTCCTCCTCGTCGTCGTCGTCGTCGTCGTCGTCATCTCCCGTAGATTACCGGAGATGAACGACGGCGGCGGCCCCTCGATCCCTTGCTCCTTAAAAGCCTCTCTGATCCTCTTAGTCCTTAACCATGCAATTATGTAACAAAATAGAACCAAAGTGCAAAATCCTACAATGGCCAAGGAGATCAGCATCATAATGCCTAATTAAATTATCAATCACTCTCTCTTTTTTCTCTTCATTGTTGCCTCTTTATATATATATATATATATATATATATATATATATATATATATATATATATATATATATATATATATATATACATGCATGAGAAGTCAAAGGGATAGCAACGTTGGATATATATCTATATAAATATATAAAAGAATGAGAAATTATTCCATGCACCGAGTATCCGAAAAACTCATGCACCGCAAGCACTAAATTAATATTCGACTTATAAATAAAACAAATAATAATAACTTTTCAAAATATGCTTTTACACATTGCATAGCCTTAGAAATCGATGGTATAGGTTTTTCGAATCTCGTCGAACCGGTTCGATGGTTTAAACTCTGGTTTTGAGGCTTCTATTATGTGGGTTTTTGGAGAAGTGGTTCATGGTGCACCGGGTTCAGGCAATAATTTCTCTGCATTCGGTGCGTACGGTTATCCGAGAAATGACGTGCACGAAACCTCAAAAGTCTTCGCGTTTAAAATATTGCGTGCACCTGGTGCACCAATATCTCATAAGTTTTTTTTTTTTTTTTTTTTTTTTTTTTAAAAAAAAAGAGTCTGGAGTTTGGAACTGTATAATTCTACTCACGGTAAACTTATTAGTTTGTAACTCATAAATATTTATCTATCAATTTGATCTGCATATTGATGTTAGTAGAGTCCATTAACAGCAAAAAAATTATTATTTAAAAATATTTTTTTAGCATTTAATGATAATTAAAAATATTTTAATAAAGTTTAGCGTTATATTTGATATCATAGATTCAATCATCAACAAATGAAGAGTCGTCAAGTATATATTTATATTTATTTTAGGCATCGATGAAATATATTTTATCATTTTAAAGTGTTAATTTTTTTAAAAAATTCTGAAGCTTTAAACTGTAAAAAAAAAAAAAATAATAATAATAAAATTTATTATCTGATAAATTATTTTGATGCAACAGAAGATACGTATAATAATACTTTTTGAAACGTCGATGCTTACTAAATTAGAGGACCGTTCAAAAATACTTTTTTTTAGGTGTGATATAAAAAGTGTACTTATATTTAGATTTTTGTATAGTGATTGAACCCACTAAGACAAAAGAAATAATAATCCAACTTCTTTAAAAAGTGGAATCTATCTTGTAGTTTATCCCATTTTAATTAGTTGACTAATTGACTCAAGTTCTTTTAATTTAATAAATAAATGAATAAAGTTTATTCCTTTGTTTTCATGCATAAGGCATCAACGGTAAAGTTTCCAATTTTATAAATTTGGATATATACCAAATAAAAAGAAAAAGCACCCTACCTAACCTTAGGTGCCCCATACGTCTTTCCCACATTACTTTTTAATTGAGTTGCAGGTACATGTATTAATTATATTTTGAGTAATATTATTTGTATATTCAAATGGGATATACATTTTAGATTATGTTTATTTTAGAATGGACATTTATTTACTAGTCATTTTGAAATGATGAGTAAAATTCATTTTATTTTAGAATGAACGGAATGTAAAATATACATCTCAAATGAAATATACAAAAAGTATTTTTCTTATATTTTACCTTTTTGTGATTATAAATTTGTTCTGTTTTTTAAAAAAGTAATAAATGATTCGATTTAAAATTCTAAGTAGATTTTAAGATGAAAAGTAATATAGCGTGATATGGCAAGTAAGATAAAAAATTATATATATATATATATATATATATATATATTATGTTATAAGTAAATTCTAGATTCATGGAAAGGTAAAAATAAAAATAAATAATTTTACTTGTTATTTCTTTTTTTCGTTTTTCATTTAAGAGAAGCAACAAATTTTGAAATATTTAAATTTGAGAGATTTAGGATGAATGTCATTATCAAATTCGTCACCATAGATATGAAAAATAATAAAATATATGAAAAGTAATAGAGCACCATATGGGAAATAATGTATAAGTTTTTTTCTTTTTTGTTTTTTATTTAAAAAAAATAATAAATTTTAAAATATTTAAATTCGAGAGATTTAGAATAAATGGGATTGCCAAATCCGTCACCATAAATATTAAAAGTAAAAAAATATATATGAAAAGTAATAGAGTGTCGGGGCAAGTAAGAAAATAATGTATAGGTATAAAAGTTCTAAGCAAATTTGAGATTCATGAAAAGATAAAAATGGAAATAAATAATTTTACTTGTTATTATTATTATTATTTTTATTTAAGAGAAGCAATAAATTTTAAAATATTTAAACTTGAGAGATTTAGGATGAATGTGATTGCCAAATCCATCACCATAAATATGGAAAATATTAGAGCATATGGAAAGTAATAGACTGGGGATGGAAAATAATGTATAGGTATAGAAGGTTCTAAACAAATTGGAGATCCATGGGAAGGTAAAAATGGAAATAAATAATTTTACTTGTTATTCTTTTTTATTATTTTTTAAAATACTTAAATTGGAGAGATTTAGGATGAATGTGATTGCCAAATTCGTCACCATAGATATGGAAAATAATAGAGTATATAGAAAGTAATAGAGCCTCACTTGCTAAGTAAGATGGAAAATAATATATAGGTTTTTTTTTTTTCATTTTTCATTTAAGAGAAGCAACAAATTTTAAAATATTTAAATTTGAGAGATTTAGGATGAATGTGATTGCCAAATCCGTCACCATAGATATGGAAAATAATAGATTATATGAAAAGTACTACAGCGGGGAAAATAAGATGGAAAATAATGTATAAGGTATAGATAAGTATAGAAGGTTCTAAGCAAATTCGAGATTCATGGGAAGGTAAAAATAGAAATAAATAATTTTACTTGTTTTTTTTTTTTTTTTTCGATTTTCATTTAAGAGAAGCAATAAATTTTAAAATTTTTAAATTTGAGAGATTTAGGATGAATATAATTGCTAAATTCGTCATCATAGATATGAAAAGTAATAGAATATACGGAAAGTAATATAGCGGGTAAGATGAGAAATAATGTATAGATATTTCTTTTTTTCATTTTTTATTTAAGAGAAGCAATAAATTTTAAAATATTTAAATTTAAGAGATTTAGAATGAATGTGATTGCCAAATCCGTCAACATAGATATGGAAAATAATAGGTATATGGAAAGTAATAGAGGTGACAAGTAAGATGGAAAAATAATGTATAAGTATAGAAGGTATAGGTTGTTATTATTATTAAATTATTATAGTATATGAAAACCTAAGTAATACATTAATGGCTATTGATTATTATTTATTAATGTTGATTCTAGATAATATTTATTAGTAAAATGACAAAAATTTTTGGATATTACTTTTTGTGAATCATAATAATTATTAATTATTTTTTATTGTTGACATTTTGTTAATTTTTTATAATAAATAAATTTAAAAAAAAAAACGGAGAGGGCAATTAAAATTCAAAATAGTATATATTTTTTGTACTATATTTCTTAACAATTGTAATTACTGAATTTTTTTATCTATATTTTTTATATTTATTCCTTATTTTATATTCAATTTTTTAGATTTTTTTTTTTTTTAGATCTGTCACTTTTTATAGTTATTTTAACTTAATTCTAAAAATTGATTTTGATGCTGATGTGACAATCTTAGTATCATGTGGTATGGTAACTTTGATTGATCAATAAATATTAAAGTCCTAATTATAAAATTAAGAGATACAATAATAAAGTGGGATCATTAATAGTGTAATTAAAAACCTTAATTATGAGCATTCTTAATTAATTTCCAACTTTATCAATTGTGTCCCACATTTTCAGTCCATACATTCAAATTTCTTTATTTCTTAAATTTACCAAGAAAATTTAATCAAAAAAAAAATTTACCAAGAAAAAAAAAACTTTATGGATAAGAAAATTAAAATTTAGAATAAAAATACATATAAAGAACATGTCGATCAATTAGTTAATAAGCACATAAATAAAATTCAAATTAAGGAGAGTACAATAATTTCAATCTAAAAATAAAGCAAACAAATATGATAGATGATAAGATATAATTTACAAATACTACTTTTTTACATAATATTTTTTGTCACAAAAGGATTTTTTTTTTTCTTTTTTTTTTTTTAAATGGAGGGACCCAAAAAAAAAAAAGAAAGAAAAGAAATGGCGCACAAATAAATTGAACGGATGCACCGAGTGCAGTTTAATTTTTTTTTTTTTTTTAAAAAAATAAATGGACCACAAAATAAAAATAAATACAAATTAATTGGGTCATTTTTTAGTGGAGAATTAATTCTCCACTACACAATATTACTTAATTATTTGTATTTTTAATGTTAATGATTGTTTCGCTTGTTTGAATAAATCTATATAATATATGCATGATTCGAAATACAGATGCTAAGTGCCTGTTTGTTTCCATGTAAGTAGATTTTTGGTTGAAAATTTTTTTGAGTTGAATTAGAGTTTGGATGAAAATTATTTCACTTTTATTGTTTATTTTGATAGCTGTGGAAGTAAAGTTCTGTATTTGATAGAAAATGAATTACGTAAAAAATGCAGTTCTTCACTTTATCTATTTATTTCACAAAAAATAATTTATTTTTCATACTATTCGTAAACTTATCTCCCACATTACATTATTATCTCTTTTGTAACTTAATAAATTATAATATAATAAACAAAAAATAATATAATTATATTTTTATATAATTATAAAATAAAATTTACAATAATTATATTAATATTTTTGTATATAAATTATAATAATATAACAAATAAAATCTTGAATAAAAAAATATTAATATTTAACAAATTAATTTTCTTCCTATTTTAAACGTGCAAATTAAATAAAATATATAATAAAATTTAATTAACCAAACTTCATCATATTTTAAATATATAATTTAAATAAAAAATTAATTACTACCATAATTAAATATATTTGGATGAAATATAATTAGTATTACCATAACTAAGTTATTCTTTAAATATTTTATTTTATTTTTTGCCCTCACTCTACTTCATCGAATTGATTTTATGCAATAGTGAGACAAAGTTAATTTTGGTGTTTCAGATAAAGTAGACATTCATCCGTAATAATATTACGGTAAACTAAACAGTGAAAATGATCTATTTTCGTCGAAAATCATATCAGCCTCTCCACTTACGGGAAAACAAACATGCCCTAAAGTGCGGATGCGAACATGACAAATCTGGTGCAAGAGAGGTTTCCCACCTTTGGCTCTACTTTTTTATCGGGTCAGGACGGATTAATTTTAATTTTATTTTTGGCCTCCACTCACGTTCTATTCGAGATGGATCAAGATGAAAACAAATTTTTGATAATTTTTTACGAATTAAAATAGATTAAAAAAACAAAAGAGTCTATCGCTTTCCGCTTTATTTACTTAGCAAATCGAAACGAATTTGAATTGAATTATATTTTATTATATTTTTTTTGTTCTCACTTATCATTTCATTCTGGGTGAATCAGAACATGAGCTCTACCAATCCAGATTCATTTGCAAATAATAGTGAACACCGTTAAAATAAATTTTTTTCTAAAAAAAGAATTAGTAAAGTCTAGCTAGTCCGAAGAGAATTGATTAATTTTGATGTATTCCTTTTAACTACATTATAATAAAACTAAATTATAAAAAAAATTATGTAAATACTCGCTTTTATATTTTTTTTAACTAATTAATTTTTAAAAATCTATTTGTTATTTCTTCAAAAATTCAAGTTGATATATTTAGCCTCCCCTTCGTCAGGATTCTGTCATTATTTCGTCTATTTTTTATAATTTATATCAAAGATATTCTTAAAATGACAGAAATATATTAAAAATTATATATTTTTTAGAACAAATAAAAATAATTTGCTTATTTTATTATCTCCATTAGTATCGTAATTTTTTAAAATATTTTTTGAAATTTTAAGAAGATAATATGTATGTTTTTGAAGAGAAAAATAAAAAAGTCAATTTTCTGTATTATAATCTTATAATAAATTAACTTGTTGTTATAGACTAGAATAATGTAATATTCCGGATTCGTCGCAACCGCCGATAATGACAATGTTCTGAGGTCGGTAGGGCGACGAGGATGATGGTGAGGATTGTAAAGAAATAGGAAAAAGATAGAGAGGGGGGAAGAGTTGAGATGAGAAAAAGAGTGACGGAGAAGGGGAGAAATAGAGGGAAGGCTTGAGAGGAAAGTAGAAGAAGACTTGTATTAATTCTTGATATCCCCGCTTACATTCCAGATATTTCTATTTATAGTTTTTCACTAATTATCTATATTAACTAATAGTGCTATTCTATTACTATAGTAATTAACTTCTTAGTGGGCTGAGCCCTTCACTGTGCCTTATCTTCTTAGTGGGCTGAGCCCTTCACTGTGCCTTATCTTCTTAGTGGGCTGAGCCCTTCACTGTGCCTGACTCTGAGCCTCTTCAGTTGGGCCTCTTTAGTGGGCCCCCTTTAGTTGGGCTTCTTTAGTGGGCCTCTTTAGTTGGGCCCTCTTCAGTTGAGTCTCTTCAGTGGGCCTCTTCAGCGGGCCTCTTCAGCTTGGGCTTCTTCAGTTGGGCTTCTCCAGCGGGTGCTTTAACTCTGATCTCTGTTTCCGGCTGCTCTCGGCTCCTCTACTATTCGCTCCTCCAGACTCTTCTATCATGCTTCTTCTTCCTCTACTCTCTGGGAGGTTTCTCTGCTCCTCCAGCACCGTCCACCTCTTACCTCCACACCAGCTGTTACAACCTGCCTCCTTTCTCCGAAGCTGCCGGACACAAGCACCCCCCTGCTGAGTCTTCTGTTCTTCATGAGTGTGCTCTTTTCATGAACGACTTGATCCGGCATGAACGAATGCTAAATCTCCTCCTCAAGCTTCTTTATTCTCCAAGACTACTTTACTGCTATTTAAATGTTACAAATAAACATTTAAATAATAAAAAAATAATGAAGTTTGGACCTTGTATTAATTAAAACTAAAGTTAAATTTTAATTTTCTTAAACAGCATCGTGCCTCGTTTGTGTAATCTTATAATTTAAGTACTAATAATAAGTTTTTGTTACAATTGGAGGTGTAGGTATTGAATGCATAAATTTATTTTTTATATATATTTTTAATTTAATTAAAATATTTGTATATTTAATTGATAATGGATATGATTAAATATTTAAAATAAAATATTATATCCGAACTTTAAATTATTTTTTAGAATAAAATAAATTATCTTATATGTGAAATATAATATTTTATCAAATTATGAATAGTAAAATCTTGGTAAAAAAAAAAAAAAATCTTATTTATCTCATATTAAAATGTTCAAACAAAATATTTCCTAATACCAAGGAGAAAATTACAATGACACATAATTAGATGGAAGAAAAAAAAGAGAGAAAAAGCATTAATAAGAGGTAAACAAAATGCAAGGTTAAAAAAAATAATAAATTGAGATATAAAGAAATTAAACAATATATATATAACAATATATATATATATATATAGAGAGAGAGAGAGAGAGAGAGAGAGAGAGAGAGAGAGAGGCTGGTATGCTTATTGAAGCACGGAGCCTACTTGCTTATAAGTTTTTTTTAATGTTGGCACTTTCGTATCGATGATCGGCTTCGCTATACTTGATCTAAAATATTTGAAATATCTAAAAAATAAATTTCATAATTTTTCAGTATTATTTGCCTAATGATCAAAGAAGCTCAAGATCAACAATTTTAATAGTCGTGATGAGCCACTTATAAGTTTAACTTTGTAAAAATATTCAAATCACTTAAAAGTTTGATAAAAAAAATTTTATACTATATAAAATAAGACCAATATATTAATCTAAAATTTTAGTATCATATCATCACATTTTATGAAATTTTTATTTTCAGCCGTTGATTTTAAACATTTTCAATTACTAAACAAATAATATCAAAAAATCACAAAACAAAAAATCTAAGTACTTTAAATACTCTAGATCAAATCTAACAGAGCTTATCGTCAATTCGAAAGTCTCAATATCGAAAACAACTTATAAGCACAAATCGTCGATTCGAAAGTCTCAATATCGAAAATAATTTATAAGCACAAATCGTCGATTCAAAAGTTCCAACATAAAAAACAACTTATAAACACAAATGACTCCGTGCTTATACAAGCACCGCAGCCATATTCTATACATATATTGTAACAATTCACGGCCTCCTCACTATAAGTGGTACACCAAACCCTGGCTCAACTGTTAATCTAAATGCAGGCGAATGGACATAGCTCGGCGAGAGCGCGAAAACAAATTTGGATAAAAGAAATGAGAGGACAATTTTCAGCTCCACCATGGCTAAGTTCTGACCCACGCAAGTCCGAATCCCGATACCGAAGGGCATGTACATGTGAGGAGGCTTACAAGCCCTTGCAATGCCGTTTGCGAACCTCTCGGGGCTGAACTCGTCGGCGTTCGGACCCCATAACTCTCTGTCATGGTGCGCAATTGCGATTGGGATCTTCACATTGACGCCTTTCGGAATGTGGATGGTTCCGAGCTTCATGTCTCTTAGAGTTTCGCGCGAAACGAATGAAGCCGGAGGATAGAGCCTAAGGGTCTCTTGGATCACCATTGTCAACTGAAAAAGAAGGAAATGTAGAATTGATCTTCAGATTCCATCTCGCATATGCAGTTAAACGACGATTACATGGATATTTCTGTTCAATTTGACGGAGGAAATAAACCGCAAGGGTAAATAAGATTGCAATGAACTATAAAGGCCTGGGACCAAAATATAATGATTGAAATATTGCGTAGGCATTCCTTGATTAGTTTCTCAAAGAATCTTTGATTGTCATATGAAGGTATCTACTCTAGGTTTAATGGAGAGAAAAAGATAATACCATCTTTTGCAAACTTAATGCAAGTACTCATGCTGATCGGATTTTCATCTATATACCATTAAAGAATGCGATTATCAAATTGCGGACGAAAAAGAATCATCCATGTAACTATAACAGCGAAGATGTTTCGGATGATCATTACCGTCCTCAACCTCCTAAGCATTTCGAAATCAGGTGATTTCCCCTGACACACCTCCAAAACTTCAGCTCGGGCGCGTTCCTGCCATTCTGGGTGCGCAGCAAGAAGCATCAAACACCATGTGGCAGTGACCGCCGTCGTTTCATACCCCGCGAAGTAGATATTCTTGCAATTGTCGACGATGAACTCGTCCCCCCTGCCGCTAGCACCCTCGACAATGGCTTGTAAAAGATCATTTTTACTGGATGAGGATGACAAGCCTTCTCTCTTGTGCTCCTTCGCGATGTTCAGAATGAGTAAATGGATCTCTCTTTCCAACCTCCATATCTCTCTGTTGCTACTTGTTGGTAGATACCTAGTGCAATATTGTAGTTCTTTATTAATTAAATGGCTAGGAAATGATCACTAGACATATTGCATCACCTCTTTTTTTCTTTTTTCCTTCTTTTTTTGTCTCTCTTCATGAAACAATAAGGAATACAAACAAATGAATTTAAGCCAAGGGATTCCTCAAAATTGCAGTCACAAGAGTGCAAGAAAGCAAACATGGCTATATAAGACATATTCTATGTAACACAGGATAAGATAATTTCGCAATTAAGTTATTACAAAATAATAGCAAAGAAAAGAAATTAGCACAGAAAATAGAGAAAATATAACTAGAGAAGGTAAAGCTGACTTTTCGGTCATGTGTTTCCAAATACCGAAGATCATAGCTGTTGTCAGTTTCCAATAGTTGAGTTTCAGACCATTCTTTTATTGAAAAGTCTACTAATTTAAAATGTTTTAATCTATTTCCAAATAGTGCTTAGAATGGCCGACTATTTTACTTTTAATAGTGGTTAGAATGGAACCTAACTAACTATCCATTATTGCTATTAGGTAGTATGGATAGATTTGTTTATTACAAATTTATTCTAGTTTCTAATTAGTATTTAACTTGTTTGATGGACTTCTAACAATCTTAGAACTAAAAGAAAGAATGAGTGTCTCCAACATACCGGGTGCCGGGAATACCGATAAGTAAACTCGGCTTTGCAATTGCCATCTGAAGTTGCCGAATTTTCGAGAATATTTCTTTACCTTCAGCAAAACAACTCCCGAAACAAGCCCTTGAAATCACATCAGCTGAAAAGTTTCTCAGATACTCATCTACTACTATTTCTCTACTCCCTACCTCACCCTCCAGCATGCTTTCCCAGGAATCCAGCAAAGGTTTAGCGGCCTCTGCTATTAAGTCCACCATTCCCTGCGCATATGTCCACATGAAATTAGATATAGTACATAATTCTTTCTTAGGTCGTTCCGATAATTTCCATGGAGCAACAATGTTTGTTCCAACAATGAATGAGCCTAATATCACTTGAAAGAGAATTTACAAAATGGTATATATAGGCGGCTTCAATAACTTGAGATGTGGATCATATTCATTTTCGAGCCTAGCAGCTGTTTTAATTGCACAATATAAACCACAATTATCGTTGGCGCTAACCATTAATCCCAAAAGCTCGAGCTGTTAGAAATATGCAACCAATTCACGGTTCTCGATTGTGATTCGGCCCAACTAGCCTCACGTTACTTCGAACATAACTCAGCTCAATCCGGCCTCCCGCCATTTTGAACGTGACTCGGCTCAACCTAGCCACCCGCCACAGGATAGGATACTGGCCCCTTTAAGCCAACAATCTCCCCTCCAGCACCTGCACAAATTTGCAGCACGCGGGAATCGAACCCGTAGCTTCTGACTTTGATACCACTTGTCGGATTGTTAGTGCTAACCATTAATCTCAAAAGCTTGAGCTGTTAGAAATACACAACCAATTCACTTAAAGCGTACAAACTCAGCGCCCACTGGTCTCGATTGTGACTCGGCCCAACCTAGCCTCCCGTCACAGGGTAGGATACTGGCCCCTTTAAGCCAACAATTATGATGAAGAAATATAAAGATCAACCATACAAGTATTCCATTATGTCCAGAAAAACAAAAATTTCTAGTTACTTTAATCGACCACTTAGAAGCCGGATGCAGAAAAAGAAGTTGCAAAGTGAACATCAAGGATCACAGATACCATGATCTTTATGTTGCCACTTCAAATTACTAATTTAATATATACCTTTACTTTCTCCATGAAGAACTCCGGAGCTACAACTTTCCTTTGGTGAGCCCATAAGTCGCCGTTTGACGTCAAAATCCCTCGGCCGAGAAGAGCTTTGTGTTCCTTCTGTAAGTAAGAAGGCCTGCCAAGATCTAAAGACTTGCAATTAGCAATCTCCTTCACCAAGTCAGGGTGGGTCACATTAAGTATTTGTATGCCACCAGTTGAATACATATATACAGGTCCTGTTTGTTCCAAGCCAATACAAATTTCAACACAATGATCAGAAGGTGTATGCTAAAATGCCCAAAAGAGGCTCTACTTATCCCACAAATCTACATTGAAATTGAAGACTTGGATGTAAGATAAAAGGAAACCTACTAAGACTTTTCCCCGGCTGTTAAGAGCATATAAGATTCATCTTTTCAATTATATAGTATTAGAGTCAGTTCTGTCTCCCGAGTTCCTAGAAGTCACGGATTCAGCTACATCCGCTATTTAGTTTATGCATTAAATTCCCCTCCTCTACCTATACCGTCATCTATCTTGTTGGTGCAGTGAGCACTCCTGCCTCACGTGCATAAGTGAAAATCAAATGAATCATGCCACATGTACTAATAGGAGAGATGTCAAAAGAGACCATAAGCATTAAATGACGTATGTGGGATTTGTTAATATATATCTCTGGGTCCGATTTCCTACTAGATCAATCTTTTGGATAACATGATATTATAGCCAATTCTAAGTCCCTTCGTTCCGTGAGGTCGTAGGTTCAATCCCACCTTCAACATTAACGAGTTAAATTCACGCACAATGCACACGAGTAAAGGTGCTATCAGTAGCAATTTCGATGATAGAGCTTCCAGATCGCCGATCGGCACTGTTGATCATTACCTAGATCATTTAAAGTATTTAGAAACCAAATTTCATGCATTTTCGACACTATTGAACTAATAATCAAAGGATCGCAAAATTTATAATTTTAACAATCAATATGAGACGTTTGCTGATTTAACAACATAAAAGAATCCAAATCAGTTGAGTTTTTGTCAGAAATTTTTTTAAACTATTTAAAACAAGATCTACACCCTTAATCATGAATACAAAATTTCTATCATTAATTTTTGAAGAATATTTATTTTTGGTCAATCACTTTTGCATTCACTCGATGCACAAAAATGGTCTATATCATGTTCAACGGTGCCGACCAGGCGATTTGAAAAAGCTCTTTCATCAAAAACAAATCAATAGCAACAACAGAGCGCATTTACTACCGATAATATTCTAGGATCATCAAAACTTCCTTTTTTTCGCTCGCTCTCGAGGCTGGGTTGCTTCAACTTGTAGCCCAGTTCATCTGAATGAAGCGGTAGTATGCTACTTTTATCTTTTTTTTTTTAAAAAAAGGTTTCCTACTGGATCGATCTTTTGGGTGACAGGATTAAATCTAAGACTTGTTCTAATTTGAGATGAATTAGAATCACAGAAGAGACATACCAAAAGCGTTTCTCCAGTGAATGAAGTAAGGAAACAGAGTAGAGACATAGTTGACGGCCAAATGTGAATCGGGTTCTTTGGGAGCGTGCTTCACCTCCGCTTGGATCCTCTTCATCTCCGGTATGTTCCCGTAGATGAAAGAAGGGACGGGGCCGTTTATCCCTTGTCTCCGCAGCCTCTCCCTTACTCTCTCGGGCTTGATCCAAAACATGTACCAGAAGCACGGGAGTATAACTGAGATCAAGAGGGCGGTGAGGGAGGAAGTGAGGACCGCCCGCCATTCCATTCGTGGTGTGGAGATGGAGAGAGTGGGGGAAGGGGAAGACTGGACCGAATCTTGCGGCCTCACCTGCTGCTGCAGCAGCAGATGCAGCCGCACAAGACAAGTCAAGGGTAAGTTGCCCCTGGTAGAAGGGGAACTTTTTTTTTTCTTTTTTTTCTTTTAGTGTCATTTTCTGGTTGGGAAGGGTAAGCATGAGAAGGTTAATATTTGAGCATTGCTAGGGTGTCAACGAGCCGAGCACGAGTGGCTCGTTTAAATATTAAACTGAAAAATTCGGTTCATTCTTATTATTAAATGTATAATTAAAAAAAATTAAAAATTAAAAATTTAATCTAATAATTAAAATTCATAAAAAAATTAATAGTCTAAAATTTAAATTATATATATATATATATATATATATATATATATATATATATATATATATATATATATATATATATATATATATAATTAGGCTAGAATACTATCGATAGCATCAAGCCATTGGTGCTATCAAGTTTTTAGCAGTTGGATGAAAAAATATGCGGTTGAGATTATAGTGAACCCCTAGGGTTTACTAGGTGGTTGGTTGAATAGTAAAAATTTTAGGAGACCACTATAATTCTGACCGCATATTTTTTCATCCAACGGCTGAAAACTTGATAGCACCAATTGTTTGGTGCTATCGATAGTATTCTAGCCGGACTCTCTCTCTCTCTCTCTCTCTCTCTCTCTCTCTCTCTCTCTCTCTCTCTCTCTCTATATATATATATATATATATATATATATATATATATATTCGAGCTGTTATTGAGTCGAACACGAGCGAGCTGACCCCAACTCGTGTTCGACTCGTTTATTAAACGAGCTGAAAAATTCGGCTCGTTTACTAAACGAGTTGAAAAATTCGACTCGTGTTCGGCTCGTTTACTAAACGAGCGATTCGATCTCGAGCACATTTCTAGCCGAACAAGAGCTGGCTCGCGAACAGCGAGTTGAATTGCACCCCTAAGCATTGCTACTCATATATCCAAAAGGGGCATATGATGTACATTTTATTCATCCAAAAATTATTTCGAAATGATTAATAAAATTTATTTTATTCTTAAATAAATGAAGTGTAAAATATACATCTTGTTTGGAATGTAAAAAAATATTTTTCTTAATATTTTATCCTTGCATCATTTTATTTTCTGTCATGTGTTAATATTTTTACACCAATAATTTATTTTTTATTATTATTCAAAAAAAATAATTTATTATGAAATTATCAAAATATTTTTAAAAGCCAAACTTATTAGTAAATTATCAAAATATTTTTAAATTTATTTTTTGAAATTATCAAAATTTGTCCTTAAGAATTTAAGGAGATCTAAATTTGGTGAGAAATACAAGAATAAATTAAAATAAGGGCCTTTTCTAATTTATTCTTTACTGCTATTTAAAATAATATTTAAAATATTTTTCTAAATCTAATTTATTAGTAAATTCTAGGAAAAATAAAATATTTGAATGAATTTTCTAAAATCAATTTTAAATATATTCTGCAATATCCAAAATATTATTCTAAAGTGATCCGTAAATTTTAAAATATTTTAATTCTATAAAAATAAATAAAATATTTTTAAATTTTGAACAATATATAAATATAATTCTTAAATAATCCTTCCTATACCAATGCTCCAGCTTGTAAATAAATGTATGTGGTTTTGTCTTAGGTTGCGTTTGGCAACCGGTATAAAGAGGATAAGGGTTATCCTTTTTTTTATATATTAACAGTATTTAAGTGTGGGAGGAATAGCTATACTAGGTTATTCCGGTATAAGGGTGGAACAACTACCTGTTATTTATTTTTATTTTTTTTACTTAATTTTTTTTTAATTATAAGATATTTAAATTTATAAAATTTAAAATATTTTTATTTTATTTTATAAATTTTAATTCTCTCTATTATTCTTATTATCAAATACAAAATTACTATAATTCTTATTTGTACCTAAACTTATACATATTTTCAAAATAATCAGTTTTTATTTATAGCTGAATCAAACGCAGTCTAAAAACATAATGACATCAAGTTTTGATATCATTCTCAATGTAGGATTAAATATTATAGAATTAAAAATAAAATAACAAGAGCTAAAGTAACAAGTCAAAGAAAATGAAAAGTGAGCAAGTCAACAAATAAAGATGAAAAAAAGAAAATAGGAGGGAAAGGTTTAGGAAATGAAAATTTTAGCCCTTCTAATTGTTTGCATAGCAACAAATTTTAGCCCCATTAGAAATGAAATTTCAGCGCGCAAGTGGCAGCGAATTTGATGATTGATATTCAAAATTTTAACTTCAAAATTTAATTATTTTATATTTTTAGTTAAATTTATTATTTAAAAAAATAATAAAACGGATAATAAACTATCCTTTTTTTAGAAAAAATAAAATTCCAGTGCTCTTTCTTATTTGTTTTATGCTCTTATATTTATGTGTTTGATATAAAAATATAAAATTACTATTTTTATAAGCTTAAATTTTTAAAGTACAATAATTATTTTGCATTATTTAATATAATATCAGAGCATAAATTTTTAAATTCGCGTCACAACAGACTTTAACATTATTTATTTTTTCTCATTTAATTCAAATTTATATTATGAACCTAACGTAAATCTCGAATTCAAATGTGAAAAATAATATTAAATATAAAAATATTTAAATATCATGGGAAACAACGCATTCAGCATTGACTCTTCAAATTAGGTCAAAACATGCATGAAATATATTGCAACGACCTGAAGCATAAAAAAAAAAAAACGAATACAAATCAAGAGTTAAATTTTGCCAAAATTAGCTTCTTATTGTTGTGAACGACTGGTTTCTAATTCTTCTCCTGATGAAAGACCTGCTATTTCTTTGAGTGGCTTCCACACAAATTTTCTCCTGAAAAAAAAAAAAGAAAAAAGAAAAAACAAAGAAACTTCATCAAATTGGCCATGTCAAAGAGATTCATTGATTTACAATTTCCAACTTCTTTTTTTATCTAAAAATTAAAAAATATAAACTTATAGTCTATTTGGCCATGTCAAAGTTTTTGCAGAAGTGTTCCTTGAATATATCTTTTAACATAATTATTAATAATTCGACTACTATATTTGTAAAAGTACTAAGCAATTGGTGTTTGTAAGTTTTTATTATTAGATTTATTTTTTTGATTAATTTTAATCTTTAGATCATGCTATTCCACCAACCACACACTAAATTCAAGAGATTCACTATCATTCTTAACTACACATCCTTTCATCTAAAAGTTAAAAATTATAAATATCAATTACTTAGATTTTTCTAGAAGTATATGAGTTCAATTGGAATTATCAATATCTCTTTCATTAAGGACTTCAATTGCAGAAAAAAAAAGGAAAAGTGTCAAATGAAACTTCTTCTTTTGTTATGCAATAGCTTCCGTGGTAGTTAGGGGTGTAATGTAGGCCGTGCCAGGCTGTCACGGTTCACGTATTTTGGATCGACCTCTTCCCAGACTGAGAAGGCACGGCGCCGTACTTCGGATCGACCTCTTAAAATTTTTATTTTTAATTTTTTAAAAAAATATATATAAAATTTAAAAATATAAATAATAAATTATTTCTATTTAATTTTCTATTTGATAAAAAAATATTAAAATTTATAAAAAAAAATTATAAAATAATAAAATTTTAAATTTTTAAAAAATTATTTATAAATTTTTATTCTAAAAAATAATTTTGAAAATTATTTTTGATTCAATGAATCATAAAATTTTGATCTATTAGACCAAAATTACATTTTCTAAAGTCTGCTAGGAGGAGGAGACTCATGGGGAGAAGGGGCCTTCTCCCCAGGAATTGACCCCAACACTTTATAGGGTCCGGGCAGTGCTGGGCCAGTTGACACGGCCCACACGGGCCGTGCCGTGCTGGGCCGCGAGCGAGCACCTCGGCCCGGCACGGTTCAGACCCGCCACGAATCGTGTTGGGCTAACGGGTGTTGAAGGGATGGTTCAGCACAGTCCGAAAAATTGAATCGGACCGACCCGACATGATGCTACAGTAATCATGCAGGATAACGGCCCCGGCTCGGCCTGCGTTTTACACCCCTAGTTGCAGTGAAAAGTCCATATTCTTTCAGAAACTAAGCAAAACAGATACTTTATATTAAAAAGTGCTGAAACTATATTACCAGTTGCCGCATTCTGCAATAACTCTGACTTTAGGTCGAAGGCTCGGAAGCAACGCAAGGAACTGCAGTTCGGCCTTTGATAGAACCTAACAATTAAACAACCACCAATAAGACGAATGTTAAATAATATAAAACAATTATTTAAAAAAAAAAAAAAAAGCTTGAGCTAGAATGACGATATTTAGAATGATGTTCAAACTCAAAATTTTCTACACAGATAGCATGTTAAATAACATAAAAGAATCGGTGTTTACAGTATTTATATTCAACAAAGAGAATGCTACTAATTAACTACACTAGTAGTGCTTTAAATTTTGTTTGTTATCTATGTTAAATTAGAGATGGGAGGCTAAACCTTTGCTTCAATGATCCATACAACAAGGCCTTTGGCATCTGGATGCAACAAAGAGAGCCTGTAATCCACCTCAGGAGGGAAATACCATCTTGCTATGGGCTGTCTTCCAAGGTGTGGCTGCACTCTTCAATTTTTCAAGTCAGCAATGGTAGTAGTTCTTATTTATGACTTTTTGCTTTTAAAATTTAAATTTTTATTATTTAATTTATCGTTATAGTAAAATTTTGAAATTTAAAAGTGGAAGCAGCTGCAGAAGTAAAGAAGTAAGACCAAACAGACACTGAGTGGAATAAGAGAGAAGGAAGGGAACGGTGGATAGACGCACGGGGCAGACGGGGTGGATCTTGGTGAGGGTGGACTCGGGATCGCCGAGACCGCGGGCGGTGAGGTCGAGGAACCGGTAGCCCTTGTAGCGGAGGCGGTTGAGGTACCGGCCCTCGTACCCGCCCTCGTGCGGCGAGTACACCGCCAGTGCCTTGTGCTTCTCGACGTCGTCGAGCCACCGTCCCAGGTCCGGCCAGATCAGGTCGCCGCCGATCAAATCCCCGATACCGCACCGCGCGGAAAAGGCGGCGATTCCCCTCCGCCGCCGGCGCCCGCACGACGAGGCCGAGGGGAGCGGCGAGGATAGGCGGAGCGCGGCGGCGGCGGAGAACGACATCGATTGCTTGCTCTTATTATTATTATTATTATTATTATTATTGTGCTCTCGCTGAGGTTGGGATGGGGAGGTGTTTGTGTTGTGGTGGAGGGAGGGAATTGTGTGGTTTTGATTTGGGGGCGTTGGAGGGAGAATCAGCGGTTGAGTTGTGGCGGGGAGAGGGGATAAGCTGGGGCCCACGTCGTACACGTGGAGTGCGCGGGATGGCTTTATAAAAAAAAAAAAACATAGGAATGCACGTATTATATTTAGCCACGTGGAATCAGAATGCTTCGTGCACCCGGTGCACACCCCGTGCTAGATCCCATGTTTTAAAAAATCTTTAATTTTAATCAACTAAAGAAATTATACTCTTCTGTGAGTTTGAGTGCTAGGTATATTATTTTTTTTTGTATCCTTAATCATCTAAAATTACAGAATTAACTAAAATTCAGATCATATCTGATTTGAATCAAAATTAATTCTAAGTATTCTAAACTCATTCAGTCCAAAAATTTAAGAAAAAAATTAAAATTCAAAATTAATTCAAAATGATCGAGCTAGAAAGCTAAAATTCTAGTTCATTTCAAAATAAAAAAAAGAAAAAAATAACTTGCTATCCACTTCATTCATTAGAAATTTGAACTAAGTAACGAAAGTGAGACAACTTGATTTAAAAAAAAAAAAAAAATTACAATGAAGGGTGTTGTTTTTGAAAAGGCACATTTTTAGAATAACTATGGTACCCACTAATTTGTCTGTTGACCATCTTTTATTACAAAAGAAAATTTTTGAGCCAACTGACTGCGGGTAGGGAATTAGTACTTGTCTGGTAAAAAATTACTTTATTTCTAACCGTCCAAATCCCCCACCATAAGACTGTTAGTACAGATAAATTTTTTTGTGTATGTTTAAGTCCGCCACGTGGCCTCCACTTCTTCCAAACTCGTTTGATATCGTGTTCGAATTCCTCAAAACTCAACTCTCTGACGCCATCCATATCACGTACCGCATGTAAACACACTATGTAAAAAAATAATTCACAGTTTCAAATTTTATACTATACAACATGCATTAAACGCATTCCATCCACTACTTCTAATAAAATTGTCAATAGTGAAAAGCCTCTTCACTAATCGCATTCCTTCTAATATTAGGTCATATGTTTTACGGAATCTATCCTTCAAAAAAAAAAAAAAAAAAAAATAAAATAAAAAAAAATAGTGAAGGTAGCAAGAACAGTTTTATAGAGTAAAATGCATATATATTGGGGTCCACAAGTGACGTGGTGGTCCGGGATCATTCTCTCTTCGAACTGGAGCTTAGCTTGTGTATTTCACCCTGCGAACACATGGAGAGATAAAACTCGCTCTCCTCTCCCATGGCGAGCTCCTCCTCCATGGCCACGATCTTCGCCTCCTCCTCCTCTTCCCCGTTCTCCCCTCACTCGAACCCCCGAAACCCTAGACGAAGAACCCCTTCGATCACCATCTCCACGAACCGCTCCCACCTCGATCCCCTCCAGCTCCGTGACCTCCTCCTCTCCTGCAACCTCTCCTGCGACCGCTTCCCCCTCGCCGACTCCTGCGGCCGCGCCGAGCCCGTCGACGCTCGTAAGCTCCGCCGCGCCCTCGCCCACAGCTTCGTCGTCGTCTCCGTCTACTGCAGGGCCCGATTCTTAGACCGGGACGACGGCCGCGATGGTCTAGGGTTAGGGTTAGGGTTAGGGTTTGAAGAGCTCTTCGAGAGGGCGCTCCCCGTGTCGGGGTCCGATCACCGGTTGGTGGGGTTCGGGAGGGCGGTGTCAGATGGTGGCCTCACCGCTTCGATTCATGATGTCGTGGTAATGTTTTGCTTCAGATCGCGCCTTTTCCGCTTTAAATTCGTCCAATTTATACTGTTTTTGGTGTGGATGCTTTGCCAGGTTCTGCCTTCCGAAGAAGTGTTCCCAATTCAAAAAACATAAACCTCATTTTGAATAGGGTTGTTGTAATTGATCATTCCTACAGAGTTTCTGTGGGTAGAGTTTGATGGCTAGTTTTGAGATTTGCCTAGTTTGAGTGTCTAATTTGTAATAAAGTGGCCACCTTAATTTTGTGCATACAATGTGAGTGCTATGCTGTGCTTCTGAAAATGAGGTTCATTAAGAGTAAACCCTTTGACTAATTGTACTCTTCAATTTGTCCTGTTTTTGTGATACAGTTTAAAAGGATTAAGTCATGTTATTAGCCACATAACCACTAGGATCTGGTTTTATGAATTTGAGAGAAGATAATAAATAGAAGAAGTAAAAAAAGATGATCAGCCGAGGCCTATTAGTTAGTAGTGTTAGATGTGACTCCGAAATCGGAAATCGCTTCGATTTTGGGTTTTCGGTTCGCCGACGGTTTCGCGGTGCGACGACAAAATTTGGAAAAATTTTGAGAAAGGAAAAATGGATGTTAGTGGTGGAAGCGGAAGGCATGGGCAGGGGGCGGAGCCCTCCGCGGTATGGATCGGATCTGATAAGACAAACCGGTTAAAAATTTTATTATCCTCTTTCCTTTTTGCCCTAGAGAGAGATCGAGCGATTGTACGATTATCATCTGAACATTTTGTATTTTCTTTTTCGACATAGTGAAACTCTCCTCTTTTGCCCGTGGTTTTTTTCCTGAAAAGAATTTTTCACGTAAATCTGTATTTTTTGTTTTGTTGTGCTTTTGAGATATAAACCTGTGTGGTTATCGCCTTGATTTTGTTTGGTTTGTGCGCTCGTTGCTAACAAGTAGCTTTAGTTTTCAGTGGTAGATGCAAGTGGACTTGCACAATTTCTATCCACATGATACAATCCAAAGCACATTTCAAAATCTTCAATGTATTTTGATTTCATGGAATGTCTTCATATTTTGCTGCTTAAGCTACTTTCGGCTTACGTTACATATTTTGGTGATTTCTTTAAGATTTTCTCTTTGTTGTATTATAGCCAATCCTTAATTCTTTTATGCATGCTATTGAGTGTACTGATGATGACAAAGACTATTGCCCACAGTTTTGAAAGTAAAAGGAATTATCACTTGCTCTTGGAACTTGCTCTTAGATAAATACATTTCTAGTGAACAAGCATGGTCTGCGCTATTACTAAAATCGTTAATTTATATAAGAAGATCTAGTTTTTAGTGAGTTTGGATGCATCTTATAGCCAAGAAGATAAATCTTTAAGAAATCCCGTTCTATCTGTTTAAATTTCATTTTGTAGATTATGAATGTGGAGATTGTAGAGAAAGTAAAGTTTGTGATACTTACAGAACTTCCAATTTATGACACTTTCTCCATGCCTATCTTTTCTCTTCTTTTTTACTTTTTTGATTTTTTCAGTAGCATGCTTTAGAGTTCAACATTTTTCCACACCTTCATGGATTTATTTTAAAACTCTTGGGTTGCATATTTGTACATTATGAACTTCCATTAATTGGACAGGTGCAGCTGTATTTTGTTTGCTTGGATTGCATGTTGATACATGCATTTGACTGTAGAAGTCCGTAACTTTTGTCCAGTAAAGCTTGAATGCTTAAAATGGGAGCAGAAATCCTTCTTTTCTTTTGTAGTTTTTTTTTTTTTTTTGTAATTTTGTTGCTTTACTGCTATGAAAACATCAAATATGTGCAAATATTCATATGAATTTCATTCAGTAATTTTCAGGTCAATCCACTACTACAAAGGAGCGGAATTGGTCGAAAAATAGTTGAAAGAATTATCAGGTATACAAAAAAGTATGCTCTTTTTTTTTTTGGAAATACAGCTATGCTTTCTTCGGAAAGAAAAAGTACCTTTTGCAACCACTATAATTCTGCTACTGAAAATCCCTGTATGTCTTACTGCTAATTCAAAGTTAGATTTCTTTTTATTGAAACCATTCATTAGGTTCGACTTGCAAGAAGCATTATGTCGGTTTGACTTGATGTAGCCTGAATGTAATTTTTATATTTGAAACAATTTTCCAGGATACTCACTAGCAGAGGCATATATGACATATCGGCCTTGTGTACAGAAAAGGAGAGGTAAGACCCTTCTATGTACTGTATCTTGTTGCATGAGCTTATTCTAAAGAAGCAAGTCATTTTGGTTAGGGGAGTGGAAATATATTTTCTTCCTGTGCGGATGTTAGGTCTGGTTGTTGGAAATTAGTTTTTGTGGTTGAATATACTTTTCTTGGGCCAGAATGGTGTCCTTGATAATTGTTTTAATTCATATTCATGCACTTCTAGTACTAAATCTTATGACACATCAAATATTTAAGGATTTAAGTATGATTGTTGTGAATCAATTATGATGTTCCCTTGCTGCTGCTAAGCTGTGAATGGATAAATTGTGTTAAATCATAAATTTTGAAATGATGAACTAAATGTTGCTGTTGGTCTGCCCTAATAAATTTCGAGTTTCGCAACTTTTGTTTTGAGATTCATAGATTTGGTTTGATTTTTAGAAATTAAATCAAGTGGAAGATTAACTAAGCAAGTACCATGTTGCCGTATGGTATTTTGTTATATAATGTCCTTATTGCGCTGTTTCATTAGTTCCAAGCTGAAATTGGTATTTTAGGTAAATGTATGAAACCGGTAGAAACAGTTGCATGCTTACGTGCAGCTAAAATTTTGGTTTTTTTTCACATACACCACTGCAAATATGCGACATTATGGAAATACCACTGCAAAGTAGGTATTTGCGAGCGTTCTCCATAAAAACTGGCTTCAGATATGACAATGTGTTACAACCCCCACTCTCTCCTTGTTTTGTACAACATTAGCCTGCAATTTATATTTCTTTTTGCACCTTGAAACCCTAATTAACTGTGATGCCTCTAGGTTGTTCTTTAAGGCATGCGGTTTCGGGGAGGACTATTTGGGGTCTACAACAATGATGTACACTCGAACCACCCCCGAGTTCTCTCAAGACAATATGACAGTGAGACCTGCAGGTCGATTGCTGTTATTGGTTCCGCCACTTTGTCGACAACTACAGGCATCTAAGAAGGCTAAAGTTCATATAAACGAACCAAACACAGTTTTGTGAGGTGGGAATTTAAAGTATTTTCCTTCTTTTCTTTTCCGACAGCAAGGTTTTGTTCTTTTCCCTCGATTTTGATGTACAAGTGTTAAATCCCGGATGTAAGTTGTGCGTTCAAAGTTTGTCGTATCCGATATTTTGATCTTCCCAGCTGTCTAGCTATTAGATCATACTTTCTTTGGGTTCATATTTCTCGAGAGCTCAAATATGGCATGCTTAGAAGGGAAGCATGAAAAGAATAGATGTGTGTGAAAAATAAAGAGAATATCATAGAGTACTGTTTCCAGGTGGAATCTTAAGTTTCTATACATTAGTTTTGTTGAGAGACAATGATATAGGTCTCTATTAACTTTCTTGTACCTTCATTTTACAGTGGAAGTTGTCTTTACTTCTTTTCTTTTATTTTTTTTTTTAGATATGATTCAAAAATTTAAGTATCCATCGATATGATCCGTATCAACCGTGTTATATCGTGCCAACAAGGTATCGACATATGTATTTTTTATGGTCGACATTATTTGATACACATCTTGTTGTCGGATCGTACCGTTCCAATAAATTTTGGACACGATTTTTAAATCTTAGGTACAATTGCTATTTGGCTTTGCTCATCCTGTGAAAACACATATTTGGCTTTGCTATTTTGTTTTGCACGCTTGGGAATGAAAGGACCAATTCAGGGGTAGAGTTTTTTCTGTCACATTTCTTTAATATCTGAATAAATATAAAGATATTAATTTTTTTTTCTGTTTGATTTTTTCTCAATCTATATATATAGGATAATAAGATTAGTTTGGATGTATCTTGTATTTCCTATTCATGGACAGATGCAACTACTGCAAATAAATGAGAAAAAGGTAATAATGCTCTCCCTCAACCTACAAAAATGCTTTGGATTTACCACATTTTGAAGAAATTTTAATTTGCCCTTTACTTTTTTACTATTTCATAATGTAAAAATTTATACTTAATTATTCTATACTTTCATTTTTATTTGATGATAAAAATTTATTTTTAAACTGGATAATAATGTATAGATTATAAGATGGGAAAGTACAATATCACTTTATTACTTATATAAAGTGAAACAAAGTAAAATTAAAACTACAAACAACGAGATAAGTTAAAATTTATCTGATTTTTTTTTTAAAAAAATTATACAGGATAACACATTAATAATATATAACAGCGCTAAACATTCCACTCCCACTATGAAGAAAAAAATGGGTCGCGACAAAAGTCGCCCATTCCAAGAGGATAACCTTATAAAAAACTCCACCATCATTAGCTAATTGTGACCGAGGAGAATTTCTCCAATATTGCATTGATCACTTTCTTAGTGGACCTAAACAACAATTAATATGGTCAATTCAAATTATAATAAAGTACTAAAAAGATTTAATTTTGATGTCGAAGCTCTCATGTAAGATTAGAGACAAATATAGCCGTAGGAAGAATAGATGTTTGGGCAGTGTTAGGGTTCACTCATTCTCTAGAACAAAGAAGCTGATCAATGGAGTCCTGTAGTCTTTTAAGGCCTTTGTAATCTCATTTTATAGAGGAAATGTAATGTTTGGAATATGATAGTTATCGATTACTATTGATCCGGTACTAGATTTGGTACGATTTTACAATAAAAACGTCAAATCAAATTTTTATCATAAATCGATCTCCTCAGCAAAAATCTTGCACAATGCTAAAAGAGTGAAAAACAATATGAAAGATATGTACGAAATAAAATTCACTAACCAAAAGGAGAACTACAGATGATTCCTCTTCTATGCAGAATAGCTTCAATCCAAACTCTTTTTCTAAATTTCTTATTCTTCTCTCGTCTTCAATAAACTTAAAAAACTACCTTCT
Organism: Tillandsia fasciculata; assembly: GCA_029168755.2. Lineage (NCBI taxonomy): Eukaryota > Viridiplantae > Streptophyta > Magnoliopsida > Poales > Bromeliaceae > Tillandsia > Tillandsia fasciculata. The sequence continues at coordinate 2,802,978 of CM054938.1, read as the reverse complement.
TTTCTCTCTCACATGCATGTGCTCGTGCACAAGGTGCATGCAACCCATTGTAAGCTCCCTCTTCTGTACGAACATCACAAGTAGCTTCACCTCTCGGCCGCGCGTACACCACATGCAAGCTCAACAATTGCATACAATGAAGTTATATATAAAGCGACGTTAAAACATACCCCAATTATAGTATAATTAGAAATTCTATTCTATTTAATATTTAAATCCAGATCAATTTATCTCCATTAAATTTAGATAATAATCCTAATTTAACTAGTTCTCCACTACCAATCTAACCAAATCCTAACATATAAAACATATTTAATTGTACATTCGAAATATAACTCCCCTAGGGTGGGTAATTAGCAGCGTTAGGGATCAGTTAGGGCCGCTTTGGCTTGCACCTAATTAATCGAAATAATAAATTAATTTAACTTAGCGTCTAGATTTAAATAATCTAACAATAATTATGATTATTTAATTTTCATGTTATGTCTGATCAAAATAACACTTTATGATATACATAAATATACATGCAATAATTTAAAATATAATATTGCATTCATAAAATTTATGTATATCCATATTTCACCATAAATATCAGATAAATAAATTTATGATAAATTAATATTGTATGCAAAATTTAAATCCTTATATGAACGGATTCTTTATGTTCACAATACTTTATTAACTCATGAATCGAAATAAGATGAATTAATAAACATAATAATTAAAAGCAATCTTTTATGAATTCGGAACAGATAAATAAGTTTAAATAATAACAGATTAGAGACCAATAAAAGAAAGATAGTCACAATCGTAAGAATTATATTACCTCGGATCCAAAAGAGGCACAAACCAAAAATTTTAATTTTCTTCAATTAATTGGATTTCATCCAAACAACCCATAGAGTCCCAAAATTACGACAAACCAAAATGATGTAGTGGTGTCCTAGAGTAAGGTCACACCGAGTGGCCTTATAACGTCCTTTTCAAAATTGGGAAACTAAGAAATAACGATATCCAAATTATAAAAAAAAGAAAAATAAAGCACATCAACAACAATGAGATGGCCATGAACAAATCATACGACGTGGCAATATTTCAAGAAAATCTTGACTATATATAATTAGATTCAAAATCTAAAATCCGTTTTAAAAATAAATTCATCATTATTCAATTCAATTTAACAAAGCATACAATATTAAATTTATCTAACTGGCTCTGATACCAATTGATGAAATTTATATGGCATAAAATATTAAACCAATAAATACCAATATCCAGGATCATAAATAAAACTGTAAAATAACTTACAGAGCGCCATCGAGAAGAAATTCTTTATCAAACAGCGGAAGCAAGAAATTCGGTTGTAATACCAAACAGTACCGACCGAACTAGGTAATTTGGTTTCTCCTCCTTTCTCAGGCGTTCTTCCGTATGGTGTGAATTTAATGGATAATCTTACAGAATGCACATGAGTAGACGGCAGGACCAGTACCCCTTTATATAGATTCCAGATCGACTTCCCATCAAAGTCGGTTAGGATTCTATTTAATTTAAATGGATGGGACAGGGATAAGATATACCATATCAAGTAATTCTATATCTTTTAGGATTGACCTTATCTATAGTAAATCCAAATTTAAATATAATTAATTATGCCACATATATGGAAATCCTAACATGTAATATATATATCTAATGAAACACATCGATCCAATCCAAAAGTTTTAGCCGATTAGGTCTAAATTCATTGGTATATAAAGGCGAGCAAGCAGCCACCACTATATTTCAACTTGAAACTTTATTTACCAACCATTAAGCTCTTAGCAAACTGCATGCGCTATATATATATATGGTTCATAATATCAATGCTATGTTAGAGAAGTGAAGAACCCTTTTCATTCCATTCCATGCAGCTTCACCCATGTTCTCATATCCTTGGCTTGGTGTTCACTTGTAAAGGATTAGAGTACCAGAGGCATTTGGATTGGCTTAGTTAACAGCAATTTCGGCCGTAAACCAACGTTAGATAGCTAAATTTCTCAACATTATTGTGCTTAACAATAGAATCTACTATATGTTGGTAATCACAGTTTACAGCTAGTCGAAGTGCAATTACATCAATCCAAACACTCTCCAAACATATGCATAACAAATAGAATATCATCACTAGCTCTCAAAGGAGATATGTTTAAGCTGTTTTGTAGGGAAACCCTAATAAATCCTAATGAACAATAAAATGAAAGACTTAAACAGTACTTAAAACACAACTTGTTAGTAAAATGAACATACATTACTTCTCAAAAAATATACTTAGTCTCTTTCCATATTTGGCCATTCCCTTACCTATATATATATATATATATATATATATATATATATATATATATATATATATATATCTGAGCCTACCAAAACTTGAGCCTTACACAATCAAGTTTTCCATACTTGGAAAATCTCATACCCTATAACTTACCCACTTCAAATCTTTAGTAAAATATAGTTTTTGAAGGGTACTTCAATGCATTTGAAAAAGAACTCTTTCAAAGAGCACGCCAAAAACACAAAAAATAATAATAATAAATTATACTGACAAAACAGTACTTAATGGACATTATGTATTACACATTTTCAGAAGATACACCTCAGCATAAACATTGAATACTGATGTAATTGTACTTCCACAACATAATCTAAGAATAAACTGCTGCTGGAGGGAAATAAAAAACAAGAGTAAAATAACCCCTCTCTTTATCTTTTCTCCACACCCTTCTAGGCATTGCTGAAGAGGGAACAGTGTTTAATGAAGGGATACATAGAGAAAGTACACATATAATATTATTATATATACACCAAATCTTTCTTTTTTTAAAAAAAAGAAAAACCTTTACACTGCAAACAACATATGATGATGAGGTCAATAATATTAAAATAATAAATCTGAAAGTTTTGTACTTTCACTGTTGCTAAACAGTATTATCTGTTCTACTTGAAGCTTTTCAGAATTCAGACCAAAAAGCCCAAGCTAGAGATAGGCTTTTGCACAACCTTTTATTGTGTTTATAATGTTGAAGTGAAATCTTTTACCACTATCTATGTAAGTTTGTCTAGAATACAATTAATAACAAACAGAATTTATTTTTAATTGAGTTTTCGAATCCACGTTTTAAATTTTATATTTTTTTAATATTATTTTCTTGTGCATCAAAATAATACAAAAATTACGACTAAAAATAAATATTTTTCAAAAAATTATGATAAAATTATTATAATCGAGATCAAGACTATAAATTTTATTTTAAATAATTTTAAATTTTTTTAATCAAACTTTAATTAATTTGAATTTATTTATACCGTTAAACAAATAATCGTCTCAAATCTATCATACTTTAATAATTTAAATAATATTCAACGATACCGATCGTCGATTGAAATATTCTGTCGTAAAAAAATAAATTAATAGTAACAAAATTTATTCGCTGCCGTTAGTACTACAGTCCAAACCCAACTCGTCTATGCCACTCTCTCTCTCTCTCTCTCTCTCTCTCTCTGTATACTTGTGCAGTTGCAGCTAAATATATATAAATGCATGAAGTGGGTGTCTATATCAGTTTAAGTGGAGTTCGAACAACTCAAAGACGTGCACTATTGGTATTCCCTGTATGCTTTAACCAAAAGATAAAGAGGAATTGGATATTTAAAACCCCAATCCAAGTTCCGAGAAGGCGCAGTTGGAGTCATTGCGAGCAAAAGAAAGATTAGAAGCACAATTATGGTAGGGGTTAAATCCTTATCACAATAAAATAACATCAACTTTGGGTGCCCTAGCCACTAGTTGAAGATAACTAAAATTTACTCCCAAGGGTTGATACTTCTAATTGCATGTGTATCTATCTAGCTATAGGCTTAAAAGCTTTTGAAATAAATGGGTTCTAAAGGATGTGTCACGTCGATCGAAACCGGCAAATGGTACCAAGCCAAAAGTTTGATGATTTGTTCACATCAAAAGAAAGTTCAATGGCATGCGTACATAAAAGTTTGTCCCCTAGCTACTTAAATATGAGACATGCACAGTGATAGCTAGCTGCAAATGTTACGCTCCAGTACTACTCAGATACTCAGATGCCTTGGCCATGTAGCACAAGAATAATAAATAATAACATGATTAAAAATTCGATATGCTTAGATGAATATCATTAGATTGTGCGCGTTTTGAAAGAATTTATGTGTAATATATAAGATAAAACTTTGCGGAACCTAATTAAGTACTTGAGTTGAATGAATTCCACTCAATTTATATATTAAATGATAGGACAAGCGAAAAATATTCGTGATCTACCAGGTGGAAAACTAGGTACGCGGAGTTGGTCACTTTTACGAACTTTGTATTTTGGCTGGTTTTTCCGGACAATTTGTTTTAATTATCCGACGATTCGACAAATCGATCATGAGCATAACGTGATATATACTTAACACATGTTATTTGATGATTTACTTGTTCTACTTACGAAGGAAAATTAATTGAAAATAAATAAAGAGTCTATTGCGCATCTATAAAACGAGTCAGCTATATATATACATACGGGTAATAAGTTTAGTTCCACATGAAATAATAACTAAAAATGTGAAGCATTGATGTATATTATTTGGGTCCAAATTCACGTTTGCCTTTGCCTCTTCTATGGTGAATTATTCAAAGGACATGGACACATAGAGAATTAAATGATAAGAAAAGTTAATAATATCCGAGATCTACATCTCAGAATAGGGTGTATGATGCACACCCCATCCATCCAAGGGTGAGGCTCTTCCACTGATCACTTCGATGTGATCAGTGAAATTCACCCCATTCTTGGATGAGTGGGATGTAAGATATACACCCCCTTAGGGGTGTACAAAAAACATTTTCCTATACATATATATAGGGAAATGTGTGTGTGTGTGTGTGATCGGTTTCGATAGACATGACATATTCTACCTAGAGTAATCTAGTAATAACACCTAGGAATTAAGTTAATTAATTATCCGGCCGAAAAGATGCAACACTAGATAAAAGATGTAGAACAAAAAAAAAAAAAAAAAAAACACAAACTTAAAAAGGTGAAGAAATTAAAAGGAGAGTGATGTGTTATCGGATAATGCAATTGACCAACAAAGAAAGAAACATATATAGAAAAGAAGTTCCAAGAGAAGAGAAAGAGGGAGCTCCCTTCAGTCCAAGCATGGAATGAGAAGGAGAGAATAATCTCCCGCATCATTCACTCATTCACTCAGTAACTGAGATCTGGTTCCACTTTTGCGCGCGCCTTCAATAGAGGGTCGATTCCATCAATTCTACCGAGTGTGCTTGAATTAATGTTGTTTCTACCGAGTGTTTGAGTGAATGAGTCGGCAGCGAATTCAAACCCCACAACCATCCATGAGTGGACTGAAGGAAGCTCTTTCGAACCCTCCAATTAAATCTTCTAAAGCTACTATAAAGCACCTCATTTGTAAGGAAAATTAAGGATGGAATAAATGCAAACCAAAAGCTAATTTTCTTCTTTTAAATTGGGAATGAAATGGTCATCAGCCGTGGTTAAACAAAATCTTCTATTTTAATTACAAAAGGATAAGTTTTTGTATTTAATCATTTTAAAAAAACAAATATAATAAAAACCAAGATTAATTTACAGAAAAGTAAAGTAAAATTAAGCTAAGAAGGATGATGACACAGTGCTTCAAAAAGCTGATCACAGTACTCATCAGAGAGAGAGAGAGAGACCAAGTGCGTGATGGGATTATCCAACAAGTAGAAATATCTAATTAATTAACGAGCAAAGGATTCTGCATCCACATTTATTGATGAAGGAGATAATCTCTGGAGTAAAACCGATATTAGTTCTCTAATAATAAATTAACAAGCAAAGGATTATGCAATTTACTGTGAATTTGCTTGGTCAATCCAATGTTGGATTGAATTAAAACTTTCCAATCCGAAACAAATAGAGATATATAGGTAAATCCTTCAGGAAACTAACAATAGATCCAGTACTTAATTTGTCAAACAAACTATATATATATATTGTAAATTTCTAGAAAAAGTACAATAAAAGAGGACCAAAAAAAATTCCTATCCACTTACCTATCAAAAAACAAACGTATGTACGAGTTTCTGACCAGCATAGTAGTTAATTGTAGAGTTCAATTTTGTCACAATTTTTCATAATAAGGTTTAATTTTTTAACCCTTATTATTAGAACAATTAATATCTACCCAAAATAAATTAATTATAATAGAAGCATCTCTACTGTGTTCTACTTTTCCTGGATAGCCTAATCATTTCAATAGATCAGAAAAGAAATAATCTAAAATGTGCATATATTATTTCAGGCAAAATTTGATAAAAATAAGAAGGGTAATCATCTAAACTGAAGAGGGGTTTTTTCCCTAAATCAAGTAATAGTTACTGAATCAAATTTTCAAGATTTACAAAAGTAGATTTCCAGAGAGTGAGGAGTCTATCCAATGTTTCAGAAAGAAATTAAACATGATTAATTATTTTCAAGCACTAAAGATTCAGAACCTTAATTAAAAAACAGAAAACAGTTTTAATAATGAAAAACGAAGGCATGAGAGATCAAATTTAGATATGTATAAGAGAATGAACTGAGAAAAGAGAGAGCTAAAATGAGTAGTATATAAAAGAAACAAAACTTAACCTGTTAAAAATTAAATATACACAAACCTCTGAAAATTCTTGAAGTTTGAATTGAGCTTTTGATATCCACAATGGTTACTGAGTTTCCTGATTCCAAACCTTGAAAACCCTAGTAGCAGAATCAATCTTAGCTATAGCTGTACTACAAAGAGAGGAAAAAGGAAATAGCAAAAAAAATGTGCACCATATATAAATGGATCCTTCCAAAATAGCCAGTACTAATGAGAAATGTACAAGGATATTTATTATTATGGGATTCATAAGCAATAGAAGTATATATATATAAGGTCCCTAAGAAAAATAAATAAATAAAATTTGATTCTTTGTTACTTTTAAAGAGAGAGAGAAAAAAATTAGACTGCTATGGAAGATCATTTTTTTCCCTTTTTTTTTCAGACTCCTTTTTTTTTTCCAGCTAACTTTCTATTATTTTCTCTCCTTTACTCTCCATCCAAATGAAGCCTTACAAAATCTCAAACTTTCTTTGTCAAAAGTCAAAAAAGCAAAAGTAAAAAAAAGAAGGGCAAAAGAAAATTTGGATATAGGTTCATGTACTTGCACCTCCCATGAGCTAGCCCATGACTGATCATGCAGATATATATGGGAGCAAAGAGAGGTGGGCACAAAACAAATTGAAAAAAGAAAAAAAAATTGGGGGGAGGGGGGGTAAAACAATAGATAATAGATAGCAAAGCTATAACACATCCTATTCTCATAATAAACCCACAAGTTCCTCTCATGAGTTTCTCTTCCTCTTTAACTCAGCCCCATGAGAAGAGAGATAAGGAACTACATGTTCTTTGTGGTTATAATCTGAATATCAAGCAACTACACGGGAGTTAGAGAGAGAGAGTGAGAGAGAGAGGGGAGGGGGAAGGGGAGGAAGAGAAAGCGACGCAAGTGGCAGGTGCCAAATCTAAATTCACATCTCAGAGAGATAGAGAAAGAGAGGGATAGAGAGAGTTAGAGAGAGAGAGAGAGAGAGAGAGAGAGAGAGGGAGTTTAAGAGATCAGAGAGAGATAGAGAGAGAGATTCTAATGTTTGCAGCAGATCTAGCAGAAAAACTGTCGGGGAAGTGCCACCAAACATGGAGATCCGAGGGAGCATTCAATTCAAAACATTTCTTCAAGGAGAGGTGGGTGGTGGTGCAGACACTGGCCCTCCCTCTCCTTCTCTCTCTCTCTCTCTCTCTCTCTCTCTCTATTCGCCCGTGAAACTTTCACTGCCTTAACTTTTCAACAGTGCTGCTATCGGTACCACAGAAGGCACCCCAAAACCTAAGGAAAATCTAAGGGTGGCTATTCTCGTCCGCGGCTCCTGTTTGTCTTTTCTTTTTTTTTCTTTTTTTTTTTTAATATGCGAGAGAGAAAGATAACATGCTATGTATTTTATTCATCTATTTTATATAAATTAATTTAGTTAAAAATATAAAATAATTAAATTTTAAATTATGGGTCTCAGATTTCAATTATTAAAGTACTCATTGTCACTATAAATAATAATAATAATAATAATAATATTATTATTTAAGAATATATTTTTTTATTAATGATATTTAAAAATATTTTAATATAGTTTAGCGTCGTATTTTAAAGTGTCGGTTAAAATGTCGGCAAATGACAAAAAACATAGTGGTTGATATCCGTGACCCGAGTTCTTCACATTTTTCGCTAAGTTTATTTTAAAAATAAATAAAGCGGGTAGCATGCTATCTTTCTCTCAAAAAAAAAATTTGTCGGCAAATGAAGAGTTGCCACGTATATACCGACGCTTATGCCAAGCGTCGGTAAAATATCTCCGTCGCTTTAAAATGTCAAGATTTTTTAAAATTTCAACGCTTTAAAACGTCATAAAAATGTACCGAACAAAATATTCATACATCCAAATAAAATTTTCAAATTGTCTTTGCTTTTATCAACTTCGCACGCGCGCGTGATATATATATATATATATATATATATATATATATATATATATATATATATATATATTAGAGCTTATATATTTTTAGAAGCATAAGCTCAACTATACTGATAAATTATTTACCATTAAATTTGTATTGAAATTTATGTTAATATACTTTTTTTTTCTCTCTCTTTACTTGACATTTAAAAATAAAAAATAATAATAATAATAGAAGCACAAATCTCAATACAAATCCAATAGTAAAAAATTCATAAGTATAGTGGAGCTTATACTTTTGAAAGTATATAACCTTACTATATATATGTATAGAGTCCGACTATAATTCTTGTAAAAGTACCAATTACTTGTTATTTGTAAGTTTGTCACCGTTAGATTTATCTTTTTAATCAATTTCACTTCTTAGATCGTACTATTTCATCAATCATTCACTAAATCCTTTAGGCCCACCATTATCCTAATCATCCATCATTTCATTTAAGAGTCGAAAACTTACAAGTAGCAATGACTTGATATTTTTAAAAATATAAAAACTCAATTATATATATATATAGAGAGAGAGAGAGAGAGAGAGAGAGAAAGAGAGAGTATAGCTTATATGCTTTTAAAAGCACAAACTCATTCATACTTATGAATTTTTTACCATTGAATTTGTATTGAGATTTATATTTTTTATTTTTTTTTTCTCTCTTTTTAGTTGACTTTATAATAGCACAAATTCCAATACAAATTTTATGAAAAAAAATTTACAAGCATAAATGAACTTGTGTTTTTAAAAGCATATAGGCCCTACTCTCTCTCTCTCTCTCTATATAATAATCAAAGGGGTTGATTTGGTGCTATCAAGTTTGAACTTGTGTTTTTAAAAGCATATAGGCCCTACTCTCTCTCTCTATATAATAATCAAAGGGGTTGATTTGGTGCTATCAAGTTTTCCACCGTTAGATAATCCCTTTGATTATTTTCACCCGTTAGATCATACTATTACCCTAACTACCCATTAAACCCAAGGGGCCAGTATCATCCCAACAACAAGTACATCTCTTAATTTCAGAGTCATAAACTTAATAGCACCAATGACTTCGTACTATTAATAGCATTCCAGCCTAACTATATATATATATAAAAAGAGAGTTCAGCTGGAATGCTATCGATAGCACCAAGCAATTGATATTATCAAATTTTCAGCCCTTGGATAAAAGTATGTGCAGTTGGAATTATAATGGTCCCCTAATATTTTTACTATTCAACCAACCACCCAGTAAACCTTAGGGGACCACTATCATCCTAACTGCACATCCCTTAATCCAAAGACTAAAAAATTATTAGCACAAATGACTTGATGCTATCGATAGTATTCCAGCCTATATATATATATATATATTCCATCTATATCCAAAATTAGGTTATAGGAATACATTTTTGGGACACATTACAAAAATGTGTCGCTATACACCCTAGCAACGGCACATATAGCAACACTAACAATAAGTGTCGGTATTTTTGTCAGCGACACTTTTTTTAGATTTTAGAAACACTTAAAAGTGTCGCTATAGCATAATTTTGTTGTAGTGGTGGTCCCTAGGGTTTAGTGGGTGGTTAGTTGAATAGTAATTTTTTAGTCCTTGGATTAAGAGATGTACAGTTAGAATGATAGTTTTCCCTAGGGTTTAGTGGGTGGTTAGTTAAATAGTAAAAATTCTATAAAATATATATATATATATATATATATATATATATATATATATATATATATATATATATATATATATATATATATATATATATATATACATACTGGGTGCTACTAATTTTTTAGCCCTTGGATTAAGAGATGTACAGTTATGATAATAGTACGTGGTCCCTAGGATTTAGTGGGTGGTTAGTTGAATAGTAAAAATTCTATAAAATAATATATATATATACTACGCGTACATTCCGAAAAAGATGTATATCTTACATCCATTTCATTCTAAATCTAGGATTCCTTTGCTCGTTACTTTGAAATGATGAGTAAAATTTACTTTATTCTAAAATAAATGAGGTGTAAAATATAAACCCTTTTAAAATAACTTATAATTTAAAATAAAATTAATTAATTTTTTTTTAAAAAAAAAACTGCAGGTGGAGTTGTTCCACCTGCTGCTTGGAACAGTTATTCCCCCCTAATTCCGGGATTAGGTGGAATAGCTGTTTCAACCAGCTTTTTGTTATTTGGGTACAAAGGGAGATATCCCCTTATCCCTCCCAAGTTCTTGTACCCAAACCACTATAACAAAATTAGGCTATAGCGACACTTTTAAGTGTTTCTAAAATTTAAAAAATGTGTCGCTGACAAAAATACCGGCACTTATTGTAAGTGTTGCTATATGTGCCGTCGCTAGGGTGTATAGCGACATATTTTTGTAATGTGTCCTAAAAATGTGTCCCTATAATCTAATTTTGGATATCGATGGAATATAGATAGGACACTTATATAAAAGTGTCACAAATATGTGTCCCTATAACCTAATTTTGTTGTAGTGAACGGAGCCTTATATATATTTCTTGGTGCAATCTCAATCAAGTGTAGCATTAATTATTAATACACATCATTCAATGCCTTTGGATAGGGTGTGGTTGAATGATGAACTGTAGTACGTTTGGTAGAGGGGCAGGTCCCATGAGTGAGTACAGCAGGAGATCACTGTAGCATGCATCTATACTGTAGCAGTAACAGTTAGAGAGACCCTCAGTTTTGGGCTTTCTGAGAAGAGCTACTACCTCTGATCTGCTTCTTCTTGGTGCGCATGGTGGGGCTGGTCAAAGAAGCTCCACTTTGGCTTCTGGAAACACCCCCCGTTGAATCATCAGTAGCTTTCCAAAAACGCTCCACTTCAAAATGTTCTTGCATTTAAGCTTGCTGTGTTTATCCAATTTTGAATAAAAAAATTAAATTACTTCAATTTTAAGTGCTCCTGAATTCTGAATTCGGTACTTATTTTTCTATTTTATTTTACTTTAATTTATTTTATAAATAAAAATTTTGTATGATCGAATTGTTGTTTTCATCGTTAATTTGGTTAGTTAATTAGCTTGTGAAACAATTTTACTACCCAACAAGTTTTTCGAAAAAATAATAAAAGCAAAATTAAGTTACAAATAGATTTTCATTTTCTTATTGTCGAACAAACTTGCGTGAAAAGTACCACGGCACTACAGCGTCAGCTTCTACACTAGTCATAAAATATTAATTTTGAAACTATTTTATAATTTATTAAACTGTATCTAATATAATTGATTAAAAATTTAATAATTAATATTTAAAATTTTAATTACTTGTGAAGTTTTTTTTTTTTTTTTTTGGAGGAGGAGGAGGAGAAAAGCATTGAAGAGATACTAATCCTGAGTGGTGCAAAGTTAATAAACTAAGGATTAATTCTATTTGTACATCTCAAGTGAGATATATATTTTATATTTTATTCATCTAAGAATAAAATAAATTTTATAGTCGAAATAATTGATGAATAAATTTTAATTTTTAGATGAAATAGAATATATAATATACATTGGGGTGTATATGTCGCATTATTCTAAACTGAGATAGTAATTGTACGTTCAATGTCACGTGCACATGAAGTTAGCTTCGCTGAAAAGACACGTCCCTTGTCGGCCACTTATTACTTGAATCTTACACTACGGCTATCTGATGTTAGTCAAATATCTAAGATAGATAAAATCAACACTGTGATTCAGCATATTTATATATGTGTAGGTGTACATTTATATTTACTATATATATATATATATATATATATATATATATATATATATATATATATATATATATATATATAAAGAGGGAGAGAGAATTAAATTTTTATATTTATAAAAATATAAATTGTTTGTGCTTGTAAATTTTTTATGCCACATATGTAAATATATAGAATTGTTTTGTATCCTACTAATGTTATATGGTTGTACTTCGTATCAAGCTCAATGAATATTACTAATGGGTATTTCACTCCAAAGTTGATCGCCGAGCGAGGTTTTGTAAGGTTCAGGCTAACCTTTTCAGCTTGAGTTCAGAGTTTGATAATAATACGATAAAATTTGTAGAATATAATAATGTTTAATTTTTTTTTTGTAGGAATTCATATAGAAAACACAGTTGGTTTGAGTCTTAGAAGAGCAACACGAATATATATATAAGAAAAACTGTTTTGGAACATCAGTCACATTACCTCACGATGAAGTCCATAAAAACTAAAAAGATAGTGATTTTTATTTTTAAGCGTCCATAATAAGAAATTCACCAACATATATACTTAGAATAGTTGATAATCAGAATTGGATTGAATAAGATTTTTTTTTTTTTTTTTTTTTAAAAAGAAGAGTAACTAGCAAAGATTGAAGGAATAGAAATTGATATTAGAACTTAGCATATGTGCTATCAATTAAAATATATGAACAAAAAAATAGCAAAAAGTAATAATAAAAAAAAAACACAATAAAGAGATAAGATAACGATTTACGTGGTTTAACAATTTACCTACAATCACAAGGAGAACGAGAGATATATATATATCCCTTATACGAAGAAATCAAAATACAAGTTCACATGCACCTTTATATTTCTGTTAATCAAAATATAAGAGTTTATGGTTATTAATTACCACTCTTCGCTTATTATAAGAAAAACAAAATTATCTTTATCCTAAATGAATTCCTCTTAAAAAAAAAAAAAAACACTTAATAAGTTACTAATTAAGTTATTCAGATGCACAGTTAAAATTGACGACTTCAATAGTCAATGCGGCAGCATGCTCATTTCTCTCTCTCAAAAAAAAAAAAAAAAAAACCTTCAATAATCAATTTCTTTAATTAGCTTATAAATAAATTTTTGGTAAATATAATGTGCATATATTTGATGCATATGCATGAAACACACGAGCACACTTCACGTCACGTTCAAACCATCCCATTCGTATTTGAAGGACTTTAGTAGATTTATTAGTGCACAAAAATTAACTTTTATATTCATATTTTTTTTGTATTTAAAAAATTTTATGAACTAAACAAATATTTTTTATATCATATATAAAAGATGATGTATAATCAACAGTTGACCATGATCAGTGGAGCCCAATTTTACACTTGCCCACCCAGCTGTCATAGTGGAATATGATCCAATCCAACTCACGCCACGATGTAAATTAACGGCTCTGATCTGTCCTTGACATCAAAAGCAAAGGAAGAGGTAAGTGGAGGTGGGTCCCTTGTCCGGGCCAAATCCAGTGAAACCGTTGCATGGACTGTGGTCTATGAACCATAGCAAACATGAATTTATGGGAGTGGTTACTAAACTGCATTCGGTTCGGGTATAAGCAAAAATTGATTATTTTTGGGATAGGTATAAGTTCAGATACAAGCAGGAACTAAAATAATTTTATATTTAGATGAATATAAGAGTTGTACTAGAAATAAAAAAAATTATGTTTTGTAAGTTAAAGAAAAATAAGAAAAATAGCGAGGATAAAATTTTTAATTTAAGATAAAAATTTTATTGTTATAATTTTAAATATTTAATTTAATATATTTATTAAAAAAATTAATTAAAATTTATATTTTAAATTTATATATATATATATATATATATATATATATATATATATATATATATATATATATATATATATATATATATATATATTAATAAAAAAATTGGTTTTAAAAACTTTATAAATTTTTAAAAATTCAAAATTTTGTATATAAAAATTGGTATAAATTTTAAAATTTTAAAAATTTGGTATAAATTTATTAAATGTTAAAGTTAAAAATTTAAAAATTTGTATAAATTTTATAAAATTTTAAATTTATTAAAAATTAAAGTTAAAATTTTTTATCTAAAGTTAAAATTTTATAAATGTTAAAAATTTTAATTTTAATTGTCTCAAAAAATTATAAAAGTGAGAGCAAAAATTTTAATTTTAAAATTTGTATAAATTTAAAAAAAATTATAAAAAATCTGTATAAATTAATAAAATTTAAAAAATTTAAAATTTTAAATTTATTAAAAAGTAAAATTAAAAATTTTAAAATTTATAAAATAAAAAAATTTAAATTTTAAATTTTATAAATTTAAATATCTTATAATTTAAAAAAAAATTAAAAAAAAAAAGAAAAAAAAAGAAGGAAAGAGGTGGAACAGTTGTTCCACCAAATGCGGGGAACAACAGTCCCCCCCTTAATCGGGTTATCCCGTTGTCCCCCTCTTTACTGGGTTATCCCACAGTTGTTCCCCCTCAACCAATTGGTGTTTGGGGATAAGGTGGGGGATAGCCCCCTTATTCCCCCTTATCCCCGTTGCCAAACGTCTTCTAAGAATTTAAGTGTTATGACACGGAACAATACCGAAAATTTAAGATAAAGTGTCTGCTGTCAATATGTTCCGGTCTAAAAAAAAATCTATGAGTCAATACACTATAGGATAAAATATTTATTTGTTTTGACACTAATATATTCAAATTATCTATTATATATTTTTATTAAATTTATTGTACTTTATTAAGATTATTATTTCTAATTTTTAAGTAAAGAGGATGCGGAGTCATGCCATTGGTATTGAAATTGTATCATGTTGATATTTTATCGATACAGTATAGAACGATCGGCATGCTCTGTATTTGCTAGATACATAAAATATTGATACTTTAAATTTCTTCTAACGTGTTTTATATAGTAATATTATACAATTAAAAAAAATACTAAGCATTGCTACACATCGTCGACAATATTATTTTATGTAATATTTGTATATTAATAATTTATATAAATCAATCGAATAACTCTATTATATGCAAATATATTAATAATATATAAAGATAATATTATGAAAGGTTCAAAATAATTTCGAAAAGTGCTATATACAAATGAGAAAAGATCTAATAGTTTTTTTTTTTTTTTTTTTTTTTTTTTTTTTTTTTTTTTTTTTTTTTTTTTTTTTTTAACAGCAAATTTAAAAGTGTTGATAATTTAGAGTGTTTGCTTTTGATTCTAATTTTAATTTATGTTTTCAACTATAGCAAAAGATTGATTTTTTAAATAGAAAAAGCTTTAGATTTTATTTTTAGCTAAATGCCCAGCTAGAAACCTTTGGCATTAGAAGATAAAGAAAGCGAAAGTAAATTCAATTTTTTTAAAAATAAAAATAAGAACAAATAAGTTTTTAAATTTAAATATTAATTAATTTTCTGTCCATCATGCATTTACCCCCCTTTTTATTTATTTATTTTATTTTTAAATTTTTTTTTATTGCTCTTAAGATTTTTTATTTTATTAATCTTCTTAAAAGATAATATATATCTGAGAGTAAAAGTCGACATAAAAATATACTTCTTCAAAATTGTTTTTTATAGTATTATATTATAATCAAATTATTATGATTTATCCAATGTGATACCATACAGCTCATTATAAACATATCGAATAGTATATATATTTCTATAATATTCAATTTTTCATATTTATTTTTTTTAAAAGTCCTAAATAAAAGTATAAATATATTTCTTTATAGTATTATATTTATCAAATTAGGATTTATCTGTTACACTTCATTATAAACATATCGAATAGTATATATATTTTTATAATATTCAACTTTTTATATTTATTTTTTTAAAAGTCCTAAATTATTCATATATGTCTTGTTATCGTTAGTTTACTGTTTATTTTGAAATATTAATTTTATTTTTCTAAATATATTAAGTATAATATATGAAAGGATAAAAAGATAAGTTTATTTTACTCACTAGCCAATGCTAAGTATTTCATTTATGGTTAACTATATTTTTCTGAATATTGTTGATATAAAAAGTTAAACTTTATAAAAATATATTTATTATTCGATATATTTATAAAAAAAATGTATAAAACTAACACTTATAAATAATGCTTTCATTATGCAATTGCAAACAAAGCCTAAAAAGATTTGTGGGTAGATCAGATTGGAGTTAATGGAGAGCCTGGTCTATAGACCGCGGTGCACGCAACAATTCTCCGCGGCATCCACACCCCGAATTACGGACAAGAGAGAACAATTTGGTTCGTTAGTTGAACCGCGAAGCCTTAAACGGATCCAACGGTTACCCGGTAACCCCATCCCCATTCCCCCTTCGCCTCCCTCCTCTCCCTCTCCCTCTCCCTCTCCCTCTCCCATGGCGTATCGGCGCAAGCAAGGGATCACCCGCTCCGCTACCTTCGTCGAGGGCCACTGCTCCTTCTCCGGCGCCGATGACCCTTTCGCCGCCGCCGCCGCCGCCCCAGCCTCGCCGTCGCTCGCCGCCCAGGCGATCCGCACCACCACCGCGCATAGCGACGCCTCCCCACCCTCGGCCTTCGCCGCCCCCGCACGGTCGAGGCATCCCCAGGTGCAATCGATCGCCTCGCCTCGCCTCGCCTCCCTCTCTCTCTCTTGCTCTCTCTCTCTCTCTTTGATCGGATTCGGCGTCGATCGGTGTCTCCTTGCTTAGAGTTTCATAGCGGTGTCAACAATCGGATCGGGATGATCGGTATCAATCGGTTTTGGCAATTGGGATTTGAGTGCCCTAATTGAGAAATTTGGCCTCAGCGGATACCTGTTGATGCGGGGGAGTTGAAGCAAATTTGTTAATTGGTTCAATCGAAGAACAAGCTGTGTCTGGTTTTTGATTATTATTAATGGATTTATACAGAGAGCGAGGATTCTATTGTATCATAATTTATCTGCGTATCTTGTGCAGCTTCTATGAAATGGACCTTCTAAATGGCTACCGCAATTCACAGTTATGCAAAGCGCTTTAGGTTGAATTTACATGAACCTCAAATCAGAGTTTTAACGATGTTTATCATGTAAGATACCTAAGCATGCCTGATTAGTTGCTTTACTTTAAGAAAGCTTATCGAAATGGTTGTCAAGATGCATGTCTGCATGTCACCGGATTGTTCGACTTATCGTGAATTTTGGAGATTGTTTTGCTGATCTCTCGCCTTTTTACAAATGCAGGATGCCAGTAATTATGAGTACACGTCGATGAGAAGCTTGAATGAGCCTAAGCATGGGTTCTGGGGGGATTTGGCAAGAAAAGCGAAATCAATTATTGAAGATGGTGCTTCTAATAAATCTGATGACTATGGTAGAGTGCAGCCTCAGAAGTCAGACCCATCAACAGGTACCAAGGTGAGACACAACTGAAGGTTTTTATTATTATTATTATTATTACTCAAACAATGTAAATAATGATTTTCTTTTAGAAGCTAATAGTGGATTTGAAGCTTCCCTTCACATATGTCAGTTAACCCTTTAAAGTCATAATACTAGGCCTTGGATGCTTTTAATTGCTTCATTCTGTTCATTCATTTGGTTCTTATCTTGCATTCTTACTGTGTAATGCAATTGATATTGATTTTTCTTTTGTCATTTCAATCTTTCCGGCCGCAGTCTCGTTGGGCAGCAGAAAATTATCTGAAATCTGAAAATCCTTCATTTCAGAAAAGTTCAGAAGCAATTGCTTCTTCAGTCAACTACATTGGCGGAAAACTCAGAAATGCTTTGGAAGTAAGTTAGTTCATCAGAGCTTTTTGAGTTTTATCGTTATTCTCCTGTCTTCTTCTCTCTTCATTATGCTTTTAAATTTCGGCTTTAATATCTTTTGCTTGTTCGTACTTTAAGCAATCTTTCTTTGTTCATTTATCTCAGGAGAGTCGAACAATCATCGAGAATAAGACAGTTGACATCATACATGAAACAAAGAAGCTGCAAATTAGAAGAAAGGATAGCAGTTCCAATTTGCAGAATCAGTTTAAAGATATGTTGGGACCAGCAAATCTCTCCCGGAGTGAAACCAATCAGGAGACCCAACTTAAAGCTTCTCGTGACGTAAGGTGGCAACCCTGTGTCGCTGGATTATGTAGAAACTAGTGTTTGAATATATTGTTCTGTTTTTTGTAGATTGGTTTTTTCATCCAAAATTTATTCAGGAGAGATTAGAATCCGCTTGAGTGCTTCGTACATTATCGTTGCATACTTGAGCAACCACTGTTTAAGTATGATGTGTTAAACCTTTTTAAAAATAAAGTAATTTTATTAACAAAAATTATCCAATTCCAAAAATTCTGAAGAACTGCATTCTGTATTCTTTTCTATGACAATTATCTTTTCAACGACGTGCTTACAAATTCTTACTGTTAGAAAAATGATGTATATTCCTCTGGATCATGTAATTAACTTCTAAGAGATAGTGAGTCTAGACTAGTTGTTTTGTGCTCTTTCTCTTTTGTTTTACACTTGCCTTTTTTCACTTAGCTGCTTAAGATTCTATAATGGTATGTTTGGTTTCAAAAGTTCATATTCTTATTCTAGCAAAAGACTGCTTCTTTACCTCTTTGCTTTTTTTATTTTGTGAATAGAGAATAGCCTCTTCTGTATGTTATTGCAGGTTGCAAATGCAATGGCCGCTAAAGCAAAACTTTTACTGCGTGAACTAAAAGCTGTCAAAGCAGACCTAACTTTTGCAAAAGAAAGATGCGCTCAGCTGGAAGAGGAGAACAAAATATTGCGGGAGAGTCGTCAAAAAGGAGATCACAACGAAGATGATGACTTGGTATGCTAGCTTCCACTGGATCTTTTATATATTATTATTACTGTTGCCACCTTTAATATTATTGCTAATGTTGTTGTCATGACTATCATCATTATTTAATTATAATCTTAATTGTTATATGGGGCTGCTCCGATCTATTATTCGCCGGCTAGAGCAGAACTCAAAGATTAGAAAGCTCTAAACAACAATTTAACAAGATTTTATGATTGTTTATTAACTTGACACCAGTCTAATAGTGGTGCCAAATTTTTGATCAAAACTAAACCATATAAAAGAGATGTGCTTGGGGTGGTTCCTGTACTGAAACCAATATGATCAACTGCTATGTTGTTCATTGTAATTTAGGCTTAAGCAGAATGCTGCAACCTTGGAATTTCCTCTAGGCATTGGAATAGAGCCGTGGACAGTTTTGGAAGTCTGTAGATGTGATCTGTTTCTGTATAATTTGATCACTTTGTTAATAATATAATTGTTGTATCTTTTCCCCTCTTGTACCTAAACAGATACGCCTTCAGTTGGAGTCACTGTTAGCTGAAAAGACAAGGTTGGCGCATGAGAACTCCATATATGCCCGAGAAAACCGTTTCCTTCGAGAGATTGTGGAATTCCATCAGCTCACTAGTATGGGAGATGGCGTCGACTTGGACGATGGCATTGAAGAAGACGCTGCTGATGTCTACGCAGACGAAATGCTTCCCTTATCGCCATCTCGTTCGGAGAATGAAGTGCCCTCTCCCGCTCTATCTAGTCCGCGCTCTCCCTCAGCAGCACTGGTTAGCTCCTCGAGCCCTAAATCTCCGCATAACGATCCCTCACGGACTCAGTCCATGGAGACAGGCTCTCCGGCCCCGCCTTCTTGAAGTACAGTGTGATTGTGTGATTGGCTTTGTTTTGTTGTATGTAAAATTGTGTCCATTCTTGATCTTATTATTTCCAAGTTATCTGCTCATTCTTTATACATACTAGTGATAATCGTACAGGTTTTTCGCTGTTTTTCGTACAATTTTTTATTTGTTTTTTCAATGTAAGGATGGTTGAAATTGGTTGTAACTTGTAAAGACCTGGAAGTGTTTATGGAGTGCATAAAGCTGTTAATATCTGCTGATGAAGTTAAAAACTGTTTAAATTTAGTTTTGCTCTTCTTCAAGCCCAATTTGCAGCTCTCTCTCACTGTCTCGCATAAAGAAAAAGGGCTAAAAATCTGTAGAACTTACCTGAGCATTGGCCCATTTTGATTCAGCTACTCAACTTTTTGAATTCTATTTATCAGATTTAAGTCATGTGATGACTCTTTCGGTACAAATTTTAGGCTCCTTGTTTACATTGCTGAAGTAATAGTTGCATAAATTATATGAAATGTGATAATTAGATCTAAAAAATTAAATGTTAAATTCAATATTTGAAGTTGGTAGTTAGATTAAAATGGGTCATCCAACTAAGTTCCATACATTTTCTACTAATATCATCTCTTAGCCACCATATTCTTTACCTTTTCAAAACATTTGCAAATAGTTTACAAATTTTTTATTGCCCAAATATATCTGTGAATTATTCACTATATATATATATATATATATATATATATATATATATATATATATATATATATAAAACCTAATCAACTAATTCAAATATTTTATACAAATCATTTTATTCATTATGTTTTTGACTTTTGTTATCTAAATATTATGAATGGTATTATATTGAAACAAGAATTCCACATTTTGTTTATTTACATTGCTATATATTTAGTTCTTTTTCTAGTTTGTCAATTTTTTGCCAAATTTGAGTTTGTTGACCTTGTTGAATTTGACCTGAATATGGAATTTGTGAGTATGCTATAAATTCCATTTGCTTTTTAAACTATATTCATCTTTGAATCACATAATTTATTTATTTTTATGTATTTTCTAAACTATATATACGTTTATAGGATCAGAAAAATCAAACACCAAATGGACCATTAATTGCTCCCTCACCTTTTCCCCATTATTTCGCTTTGGTTCCCCTTTTTTTTTTTTTTTTTTTTTTTTTTTTTTTTGCAATAAGGTCTTTAATTTTTATATTGCACCATTAATTGCTCCCTTACCTTTTTCCCATTATTTCGCTTTGGTTTCTTTTTCTTTTTATTATTTTTGCAATAAGGCCTCTAAATTTCATATTTTATTACAGTTAGATTCTAAACATTAAAACTCAACTCTTGCCAATTTTGATGGAATACGCTATACTAACTCTAATAAAATCTTACTTGCTCTTATAAAATTATGTCTATAGTGTAATATTTTTTGGTCAATCTCGATAGTTATTTCTTCAACTTTATAAAACAGCTCGATGGCACGTCTGATTCGATACTAAAATACTGAAAAGCTCTAAAGAAATTGTAAATGTGCATGTGTGCGAGACTAAGGTGATGGTAGGATAAATGATGGTGTTGAAGATGATGAGATTGGATTTGATGTGATGAGCGCTTATGTAGGAGAAAAGATTAGCTATCAAAGTAAAAAGAAGATACAATTAACTCTAAAAATTAATAGTAGAAAAAAAAATGCAGAATCTATCTGAATTATGAATCATTTTGAGTTGACTATTCAACCTTTCAAATTTTTGATTGTACGATTCAAATTTTTTAATTTGTTTGATTTAAATTAGTCAATGACACTGACTAATTCAAATAGCTCTCTTTATAAAATAGCATGGTGGCTCACCTTTTTCCAATATTTTGCTTTGTTTTTCTTCTTTTTTATTTCGCAATAAGGTCTCTATTTTTTATATTTTATTACAGATAGATTCCAAACATCAAAACTCCCGCTAATTTTGATGGAATAGGCTATACTAATTCCGATAAAATCTTACCTGCTCTTATGAAATCATGACTATAGTACTGTAATCTTTGAACAAATAGTGGACGTGTGTGCGAGACTGAGGTGATGGTAGGATAGATGATGGTGCTGAAGATGACGAGATTGGATTTGATGTGATGAGCGCTCAGAGATGAGATTAGTTATCAAAGTAAAAAGAAGATGCAATTAACTTTAAAAATTAATAGTAAATAAAAACATACATAATTTATTCGAATTATAAATTATTTTGACTTGACTATTCAACATTTTAAAATTTTGATTGTACGATTTGATTTTTTAATTTGTTTGATTTGAATCAATCAGTTAATGACACTTTAACTGATTTTAATAGCTCTCAAACAGCTCTTTTTATAAAATAGCTTGGTGGCTCACCTTTTCCGATATTTCTCTTCGGTTTTTTTTTTTCTTCTTTTTTTTTTTTTTTTTTTTTTTTTTTTCGCAATAAGATCTCTAATTTTTATATTTTATTATAATTAGGTTCTAAATATAGAAACTCCTGTCAATTTTGATAGAATTGGCTATATCAACTCCTATAAAATCTTATCTGATCATATAAAATTATGACTATAGTCAAATATTTTTCAGTCAATCTCGATAGTCATTTTTTTAACTTTATAAAATAACTTGGTGATATCTAATTCCATACAAAAATGTTGGAAGCTCTAAAGAAATAGTAGACGTATGCACGCGACTGAGGTGATGGTAGGATAGAGGATGGTGTTGAAGATTGTAAAATTGTATTTGACATAATGAGCGCTTATATATAGGAGAAGAGATTAGCTATCAAAGTTTTTTTTAAAAAAAAAAAAAAAAAAAAAAAAAAACAATTAACTCTAAAAATTCATAATATAAAAATTTACAGAATTTATCCCAACTATAAATTATTTTGAGTTGACTATCCTATCTTTCAAAATTTTGATTGCACAATCAATTTTTCAATTTATTTAATATGAATTAGTCAATATCATTTGGACTTCAAAATTTGAAGCAATCATTTATCATTATTTCATACAATTCTCATAACTATAAATATTAAATAAGTAATTAGTTTAAATATTAAAGTCTAAATATCATTCATCGGCTGAAATCAAACATATAAATTTTTTTTTTTTTTTTTTTTTTTTGATTAAACAGGGGTATACTCTATTTAAAAATATACATGATTAGGATAGGAATGGGCGGGGGGAAAATAGAAAAAACCACCTAGAACTCACGAACTCTCATAGTCGAGACCGGAAAATTAACGACAACCACAACTTTTATATCCAAATCTACGCTAGAGGTATATCGGTTGTTGAACAGTCTCTCATTCCGCTCTTTCTCCACAACTCCCAGCAGGCTACCGCGAAGCAAAGAAAGAACAGGAAAAGCAAAATGGCAACACTGCTCCACCATAGGAAATAGAAAAAATCTCCTAGAACTCACGAACCCTCATAGTCGAGACCCAAAAATTAATCATAGCCACAACTTTTCTCTCCAAATCTACGATATAGGTATATCGGTTGTTGAACAGTCTCTCGTTCCGCTCTTTCCACAACTCCCATCAGGCTGCCGCGAAGCAGAGGTCGAAGGTGTTTCTTGTTGCTCCCGATAGTAACGATCTAATTAATCCCTATTTAAATGGCAAGTCACCCGATGGGCAGAGTCTTAACCTCGTAGCTACCGACAGTCCCACCAGTAGCCGGTTCCACATGGGCTTTGCGTAGCTACATGAAAAGAGAAGATGTTCTAAGTTTTCGTCGCTCCTGCCGCATAACACACAAATGGAAGGGTCGTGCCATCCACGCTTTGTAAGCATATCAGCTGTTAAAACTCTATTTCTTGCAGCTAACCATAAGAATATCTTAACCCGTAGGGGAGCCTTGGAGTTCCAAAGGTGCGGGATTTTGCAGTCATTGATTCCGTCGAAGGCCAGAAAGAGATATGCGCTCTTAGTGGAAAAGGTTTCTCTTTTGTCCCAACGCCAAAAAGGCGAATCATAAGTGTTGGAGAGTGCGGAATTAAGTAGCAAAGCTCGGAGTTGCCAGAGCTCATGCTCCTCGCTGGTAAGTGGAAGGAGGAAAGCCCAATCGAAGCAAGTAGAGTATCTTTGCGGCCAGCATCCGACGGAGAGATACTTGATTACTCAACATATAAAAATAATTAAATAGTAAAATTAAAATTTAAAAAAATAAATAATTAATTTAAAATAATTCATAATTCAAACAAAATCTATACGTACATTTCTATCTGTAGCTTGATAATATAATTAAGGGCTTTTTTTGAAATTGACCCTATAAAAATTTAAATTTTTGAAAATGGCCCTGCAAAATTTATATTTACAAAAATGGCCCTCTTCCTGCCAACTGGGCAAGCCACGTCAGCCGGTGCGCCATGTCAGCGGGAATAACAAGTTAAACACGCAGATGGTATCTGCGTGTTCTAAACACGCAGATAGAACCTGCGTGTTCTAAACACGCAGGTTGTATCTGCGTGTTTAGAACACGCAGGGGGGAGGGGAGTGGTCTTCACTCGGATTTAAGAACACGTGGGCGGACTAATTGCGAGGTCCACGTGTAATGTAATGTAATGCTATTTAAAGCGTAACAATATCTAATTAGTCCTGAAAGTTACCATATTTATATTTTTGTATCCTCTAAATTTGTGGCTATAATATTTAGCAAATTTTACAATAACAAAATGGTCTGATGTGGCGAGCTGACCACTCCCCTCCCCCCCCCCTGCGTGTTCTAAACACGCAGATACAACCTGCGTGTTTAGAACACGCAGATTCTATCTGCGTGTTTAGAACACGCAGATTATATCTGCGTGTTTAACTTGTTATTTCAGGCGCACCGCCTGATGTGGCGAGCTGACGTGGCGCACCGGCTGACGTGGCTTGCCCAGTTGGCAGGAAGAGGGCCATTTTTGCAAATATAAATTTTGCAGGGCCATTTTCAAAAATTTAAATTTTCATAGGATCAATTTCAAAAAAAGCCCTATAATTAAAAGAAAATTTGTGTACGAAAATAAAAAATTAAGAGATAATATTAGGAAACTCTTCAACCAATAGCAGATCAACACGTGGCGTAAAAATCCAACAAACATTTCACTGCACGGTCGATGTGGGCGTACACTTTTCGGGAAAGGTATATATAAGTATACACCCCTTTAGGGTGTATATGTATATCTTACATCCTATTTCATTTTAGGGTAGGATGAATTTTACTCGTCACTCGATGTGACGAATAAAATAATACCCATCTCAAAATAGAGTAGGTGTAGGATGTACACCCCTAAAGGAGTGTACACCTAGCATCCATCTCTGGGGAAAGCTGAAAAGGAGGAGAATTTTGTCCACCGTGAAATCCAGCTCGAACCCGAGACCCACCACCGATCACACGGTCAAAAGTTCGCCACGTGGCGACAGCGAAATTGTTGAGTCAACCAAGTCTTTGGTGTGTGTGTGTATATATATATATATATATATATATATATATATATATATATATATATATATATATGA
This sequence comes from Tillandsia fasciculata, assembly GCA_029168755.2. Lineage (NCBI taxonomy): Eukaryota > Viridiplantae > Streptophyta > Magnoliopsida > Poales > Bromeliaceae > Tillandsia > Tillandsia fasciculata. The sequence continues at coordinate 2,777,372 of CM054938.1, read as the reverse complement.
ATGAGTAAAGCTTATATATTTTTAAAATTACAAACTAAATTATACTTGTAAATTTTTTATTATTAAATTTTTATTGAGATTTGTACAATTGTACTATATCTTTTTCTCTCTTTAGTTGACTTTATAATTGCACAAATTTTAATGCAAATCTAATGGTAAAAAATTCATAAGAATGATTTGACTTGTGCTTTTGAAAGAATATAAGCTCTACTCTATATATATAATATATACACAACCGCGCAATTAGAAAAATAAATATTATTAAAATAAATATATTATATAGTATTTTTTAATAATTAATATAATAAAAATATATTAAATATATATTATTTTTAAAATTTTAACTAATTGATATAGTATAGTGATCACGCTTCATGAAAAATAGCTGTTACTGTTATTGTAAATTTAAAAATATAATTTGTTGAACAAACCAAATTTAAAAAGTATAAAAAAAAATTGGATAAGCAGTAATCTCACTTTATATATAAAATAAACTATTTTTATCAAATCAAATAGTAAAAAAATAATATTTTCTCACTTATAATAATAAAAAAATCAATATAGATAGAAATATTTTATTTTTTTTAAAAAAAAATTAAAGATATTTGGAAACAAAAGTATTAGGTACAAATAATAAATATTAGCCAGTAAATATAAAATACAAAAGAGAAGATAAGGGATATAATGTATAACCATTACTATACAATATAAGAAAAAAAAAGTACCAGTATAAATTTAATAAAAATAAATTAATATATAATTAATTTTATAAATTAATTATTAATAGGAACCTCCACATCAACATAACAATAGCTCGTCTATAGGCTATCATGATAATCCTATATTTGAAAGGATGCAGAAAAAATTATGTGAAAAAATTATGTGTAGCAAAACAAACGATAAAAATTGCTGTCGATAGATGTCATATATATAATAAAGTGCTAGCGGTTGGAAAAACACATCGATCTTTTTGTTTAAGTACAAAAATGGGCAACTTATAAAAAAATAGCCTTTAAAAAATAAGCACCTCATCTATTTTTTTTTTTTATTCAATAATTAAACAACTTAGAATATATATATGTGTTTAGATAAATTAAAAAAAAAAAATAATAATAATAACAATGACTAAGAGAACATCTTAAACAATAATAAAATTATAAGCAAAATATTTAAAAAGTAAACACAGTAAACATCTATGTAATACATATAAAATTTTTAGATATTCATATAACAACTAAAAATTAGAATTTTCATAAAATTAGATTCGAGTTAGAGATGTAAAGATGAAGGTCATCGTAGCAAATCGCCAATAGATTTCTATATAAAAATAACTATATTATTTTAAAAAATAAATACGACATAAAAATTTAGAAAAATAAATACAGATTATTGAGAATATATATATATATATATATATTATTCATAAGAATAAAAATATTAAAGATATAGAATTTGATCAAACCGAGTACTAGATAAGCGGATTTGCTATTAGAACTTATAGGATCAAATAAGCAAGTTTTGAAAAAAAAAATAAAATGTTAATCAAAATTAAAAGCTAAATAACAATGATCGACCATCTTAATCTTACACCAATATTACCGACTATATCCAGTACAATTGACTCAAAATTTAATTATTAATATATTTAAAATTTTAATTTAAAATTTAATTATCTAACTGAATTTATTTTAAAAAATGAAGAAACATATAACTTGCTATTTTTTAAAATAAATAAATAAAACTTAATAGTAGGTCTATGTTGGGATTGAAACATGTGGTAAAATAAAGTGCAACCAAAACCTACACCATTTTGCCTTGACTAATAAATTTTTTAAAATTTTGATTTCAATACTTAATCTTTAAATTTATTAGATTTAAACTATTTAATTACTTTAATAAATTTATAGCTATATAAATGGTATAAAATGATATGCTAATTAAGTTCGTAAAAACTAAATAACGTATTCAAATTTTAAAATAAAAAAATCATATATTAAATGGTTCAAATTAGATAAATTAAAATAAGAGTTTTTAAATATTAGATATTCAGATAAAAAATAAGAGTAGCTAAGATAAATTCTATACAATTTTGCCAATAAACAAATTAATCATCAATGATCCAACGGTACACAATAATTGACTTAATATGGACCACTGGCGTTTCCAGTGTCATTTTTTCAGTGCCAGCAGATCCATTGGACCACATTTTTCTCAGCTTTTTAAATCTTTCCAAAAAAATATATATATATATATAAATCAGAAATAATTAATTTGTGTCACAGTGGTGAGCTGGACATATCCCTATTTTTCAAAATTGATTTTTTACTTTCCTAAAAATTTTCCCCAAATTGCTATAAATATATGAAAAATTAATCCTCAAATTTGAGATCCAACTCAAATTTTCTACCAATTTGCTACTCATTTGTGGGTCCACTCACTACAACAAAATTAGGTTATAGGAACACATGTTTGTGACACTTTTATATAAGTGTCATATCTATATTCCATCTATATCCAAAATTAGGTTATAGGAACATATTTTCGGAACACACACCGGCACATATAGCAACACTTACAATAAGTGTCGGTATTTTTATCAGCGATATTTTTTTTTAAATTTTAGAAATACTTAAAAGTATCACTATAGCTTAATTTTGTTATAGTGACTTCCTATTTCATAATTTGATACACTTAGCCAGGAGAAATTTTGGCATGCGCTTGGTATATCTGTACATTTCAGCTGCGTTTGGTTCGGATATAAATAAAAATTATTTATTTTTACTATAAATATATTTTTTGAAACAAGCAGAAATAATACTAATTTTAAACTTAGATAAAAATTATATTATTTTTGGAAATAAGAAAAATAGTGTTTGAATAGTTAGATTGAATATTAAGAATATGAGTACTTATAATTTTTAAATAATAATATTTTATCTAATTAATTAATATAAAAATATTAATTAGATATTTATTTAATTAAGTATTACTAGATAATTCTAAATATTAATTAACAAAATAGTTAACCATGAGTATTATTAATTAATAATTAAATAATTAGTTAATAAAATAATTAAATTAATCAAAATATTAAATTAGTTGATAAGTTAATAGAATAATTAAAATTATATTTATTTTAATTAAGTTTGAAACAATAATTCCAAGCTTATACTAGTTTCATATAGACGAGAATTGCTATTGTCGGATCACCATTAATTCCAAAAATTACTTAATAAATTAATTATATTAATCAAAATATTAAATTAGTCGATGAGTTAATATAATAATTAAAATTATATTTATCTTAATTAAGTTCGGAACAGTAATTTCAAACTTATATTAGTTTCAGAGAGACGTTGTTGTCGGATCGTTGGCGCTAGCGGCTAACTATTAATTCCAAAAGTTCTTAGAAATATTATTGTTGAATTGTTAGCGTTAACCATTAATTTCAAAAGCTCGAGCTGTTAGTAATATACAACTAATTCACTTAAAGTGTACAGACATAGCGCCCACTAGAAATGCTAACGGGTCGGATTCGAGGCGGATTTTTAAAAATCCGAACCCGAACCCGAACCCGAACCCGACTACCAAACCCGAATCCGACGCATTTTAAAAATCCATATTCAAATCCGAACCCGACCAAAAATTCAAAATCCAAACCCGAAATAATTTTTTTTTTCATTTTTTTTTATAATATTTCAAAATATATTATATTAAATTTAAATTTTTAAAATATAAATTAAAATATAATATCAAATATTTATATACACATATATTATATAATGTAAAATCAATTCGGATTATATAATATCAAATATTTATATATACATATATTATATAATGTAAAATCTATTCGGGTTCGGGTCGGATTCGGATTCGGGTCGGGTACAATCAAAATTCATATCCAAATCCAAATCCAAATCCGTCGGATTTTTATTTTTTATATCCACATCCGAATCCATATCCGTTTAACATCAGGTAAATTCATTCCGTTCGGATTCGGATTCGGATTCGGATAAAATTTCGGGTATCCGTACCCATTGACATCTCTAGTGCCCACGGGTCTCAACCGGACTCAACCCATCTGAACGTTGGGTTTATTATTAGGCATATTGCCATTGGGAAGCGAACTCGTGCTATTGGCTCTCATACCACTTGTTGGATCGTTGCCGCTTACAATTAATTTTAAAAACTCAAGCGGTTAGAAATACACAGCTAATTCACTTAAAGCGTACAAATATAGCGTCCACGGGTCTCGACCGGACAATCTATCTGGACGTTGGGTCTATTGTTGGACCTCTTGTCGTTAGGTATATTGTGGACCGCAACTCCACTCAACTTATTGGGCTCATTCAATTCAACTTATTAGTTTTCTGAGCTTATTGTCAAGGACAGAAAGTTGAATCTATTTTTAACTTATAAATAAATAGCAAACAATTGTTTATTCATAACTAAATACGTTTGAAAAACATGATCTTATTTTTTAACCAAACGCTGCCACTCATGCATTGTATTTATTTTTTATTTTTTAATATTTTGAAATTAAAATTTAATTTGACTGATGTAATAGTTTAAATTTTATAAAGCCAGCAAAAGAAATATTATAGAGTTTAGAGATCTATTAATTAGACATAATTTGTGGGCTTGTTCCTAATTAAGAGGCTAAATTTTAGGATTTTTTTGACACATGAGGAGTGATATTGACTCCACAGCAATTGAACAGAGCATTTAGATACCAAGTTGCTTTTATTTCCAAAACACAAATGGTGCCTTTTTTTTACAGATAAGGGATGATGTTGAATTCATATGATTCAATAGTTATCTAATTTACTAATTATTAGAAATTCGAATTAAATGATTGGCATGTAAATTTTTTGTAAAATATTTGAATAAAATATAAATTTTTAGGATAGATGATGAGTAATTCAGCGGATATAAATTGTTCGGTCAAAAATTTAGACAAAATTTTAAGATAGTTTCAATAATTTATGAATAATTTAGCAGTCGCGAATAATTCGGTCAAAAATTTAGTCAAAATTTTTGGATAAATTTTTTTTGTTTTTAATTTTTCATTCGCTCGTTCTAAAAAAAAGAAAAAAAAAAGAAAAAAAAAAGAAAATTCCGTTTAAAAAAATTCTCACTTATCATTTACTTTATTTTGTAATTTTCTATTTTTATATTTTTAAAAATTATAGTTTCGCGTACTTATTAAACGAATTTAATAATTAAAATATAATTTTGTTTAGAATAAAATAATATACTATTATTTTATTTATTTTAAAATAAATTTAACTAAAAATATAAAACAACTAGATTTAAAATTCGAAATCTCGGATATCAATTATCAAGTCTTTTGCCACTTGCGTTAGAAACAGTCGATAAGACACGAATTCTATTTATATTATATTCGTATCAAATTTTAGTGGAATCCTAATTAACTAGCTGTGGTTATGTGCAGCAAAGCTCTTAGGGGCCGTTGGGTAACGGGATAAGACATAACTAGCTATTCCAGGGATAAGTATAAAGTACAGAACTAGTATAAAAAAACGTTTGGATAGTTCCAATGATAACAGATTTTGTGTTTGGTATGAAAATGAGGAATAAAAGAAATAAAGAGTTTTAATTGAGGTAAATTATCTTTTTGCCCTCAAACTTTATTATGTAATATAATAAGGTGAGAGATGGTGCCTCGGTAGATGTGGGAGGGTATTTAAGAAAAAAATAAAAAGGTGGTTGGGAAGAGTGAGAACAGTAATTCTCACTTATTCTAATTGTACCGGAACAAACTATACCGATTGATTTCTCGTGCGTTTGAAAGAATAGGAGGAATATTCCTTTTATTTTCGGTTTAATACTGAATCCAAACGGATCCTTAGGTATCAAATTATTTTTAATTTTTAAAACTCAAATATAACTATTTTTCTTAAAGAAAAAAAATAAAATTTCAAAAATTATAATTTTTTTTTTTGACATGTGGACAATATTATAAATATCACAATAATTATAAAAAGTTGGAATTATAAGAGTTCGGTGCACGGTGAACCGGGTCCACGAAATAATGTCTCCGGCACATGTGGCGAGGACATGTCCAGCTAAACTTCCGTGTTCCATAAATGCCCCTGGACGGCTGTTGGTGAGCTGGACACGTGGGGCCCACAAAAATGTAAAAAACACAAGACCACAATATAATACATTTTCCGGCTTCCTTTGGACCGCACGATTCCACTTGGACGGATCTGATCACGCGCTCCTGTCACCTGACACTTTCCTCGAAACTTTACAAAAAGCCCCCTGACACCAAAAAAGTTCTCAGAGCAGTACACCCAAAAATAAAAATAAAAGCCCCTCAGTGGAAGGGAAATCATTGTCCGCATTATGGTTGTAGTGTATAAGTACATCGCATATCTTATGTATTCAAATAAGTTATATCTCTTTTTAATTCAAAAAAAAAAATATTAATTTAATTTAAAAAGAATGATCGAAAAATTTAGTTAATATGTGTGCTATGTGGTGGCGAGACGAAGATGGTTCATAATTTTTTTTCTCTAAAAAATTTGAATAATTTAATATAGGCTTCGAAAGAAAAATTTCATCATATCGCAATTAAGAGGTTGAATATTTTAACAGCGAACCGATTTATAATTTAAAAGATTTGTTAGGGTTAACTTCATCTACTTAATCAATTGAAGAAGCGGAAATTGTGTTATTTTTTTCAAAAAAAAAAAAAGAAAAAAAATCAAGGTCGGTGTTGGAGGCGTACGGATGCACCTGGTTCAGGGAGTAATTTCTAAAGAAGAAATCTGGGGAAAGCGAAAGCGTAACGGCGTTAAGGCGTGGCGGTGACGCTTTCGCCGAGCTTGGGAGAAATGAGAGGGGCATTTTGGTAATTTCAACTCCCAGTGGCATATCGCCGTGTTCTTACTCCGCAACCTCTCGTGATCTTTTCCCTCTCTCTCTCTCTCTCTTTCTCTCTCTCTTTTTCTCGTACTCACATTATTTTGTTCTCCGTTTATAAGAAGTTTTTAGGGTTTAAAAAGCCTATAAAGGCTTTAAAACCCTATCGCGATCGATCTCCATTGCGGTCTTCGGGATCTTATCCAACGTATTTGTTGGATTCGACTCGTGGGGATTTGATCGTGTGGTGTTGCTCGCGGCGTGGATTCATCCGATTCGGTCGCTTTCGAGGGCTTTCTCCGCTCCGAAGCCCCGCGATTTGAGCTCGGATTCGTCGGCATTGGTGGATTCGTGAAGCTGTTCTTGGACTCTTCGATTTTGCTCTGAGAATAGTGTGCTTTGTTTTGAGAAGATGCGGGGATTTACTGCAAAAAGTTTGCTTTGATCGCATCTCGGCTTCGCTTGGCTTTTCGTCGAGGTTGATGCAGGTACTACATCAGAAACAGCTCGCATTTTTAGCCTCGTTACTCGATTCCGAAGATTTCCCATCGATGCTTCAGAGATTTGAGTTGGATTCCTCAAATTTTGAATTCTTTTTTGTATTTAGAGGTAGATTATATCTGTAAAGCGAATTTGGTGAAGAAATTTGAGAGTTTATGGAGTTCATTATTCGATTCATGCTCTTAATTTGGCTCACTGGGGTTTTGTTACCATCCCTTTGTAAAGCGCAATCCCCTGCGAGATCTTTAGATGCCCTTCTTCAAGATTACGCCTTTAGATCATTCCGCCACCCTCATACTGGGATCATCTACGACGGTGCGGTCCCGAATAATCTCACCGGCATCAAGATCGCCGCGTTGAGGCTCAGAAACGGTAGTTTGAAGAAGAGGGGATTTGCAAACTATAAAGAGTTCAACATTCCGATCGGCATTGTCGTCCACCCCTACGTCCGTAGGCTCGCTCTTGTTTACCAAAATGTCGGCAACTGGTCCTCCTTTTACTACCCACTCCCCGGGTATACCTACTTGGCTCCGGTGCTCGGCCTTCTTGCTTATGATGCGGCGAATCTGTCGGCCACCGACTTGCCCGAATTGGATTTCATGGCTTCAGATTCGTCGATCTCGATTGAATTCACAGATGTAAGACCCGTTCCCGATGGGGTTGTCGCGAAATGTGTGTGGTTCAGTATAAATGGCACTGCAAAGTTCGGGGATTTGGAGTTGCCCGCCACCTGCTCGACAAATAGCCAAGGCCACTTTTCTATTGTGATCAACTCTACCGCAATCCCTCCTGCACCCGCTCCGGGTCCGACGCCTGTCCATAAGAGCCATTCGAAGGTGTGGAAGATTGTCGGAGGGGTAGTCGGAGGGTTTCTTGGTTTGATTATCTTGCCTTTGCTTGTGGTGTGGATTCATCGGTATGTACAGGATAAGAGAACGGCGAAAATGATACACCAATCTGAGACCGGAATACCGTTGCAAATGGTGCGAGTGGGGAATTTTCGGATGCCACAAGTGCCGCAAATGCGGACACAGCCGCAGCTCGAGGATGAATACATTTTCTGAATCGCCGCCATAGGATTAGCGTGACACTTAAAGCAAGGAACAAGCATACGATCGTCTGTTCAAGTGTTTCATATGTACAGAACCATGGATAGCCATTGCTCTGTTCCTTCTTTTTTCTCCCAGTTGTAGATTTAGGAAGGATTCTCCCTGTCGTGGATTAGATTTTCTCGACTTAGGGTTACTTAGGATCAAATCATGCATTCTTTGAAGGGAGCTCTTCTCGGCATAGGGTTTGTTCCGGTCCCTGGCTATATTATTCATGGTTATATTTCTCTCTGGTGAGAAGTATCCTACGTTATGTAAAGTGCAGGAATTTCTCGCCGTTTGGCCTGGAGCTGTCTCCGATTATTTTTTGGTTGCTGTATTCAAAATTAAGCCTGCTAATAAAAGCCAAGGTATTATTCATTTCGCGTAATTCTGTGCCTTTTTGTTGTTCTTCTGCTCTAATTTTACTCATATCTTGCTTTCGTCTCCTTGCTCGTTTAACTATGTTGAATGCTTGCTTAGATTTGATATTCGCGCAGCAACATAATGAATTTAGTTGTAGCTGCATTAGTCATCTGCTTGGAAATATTAGGATAACTATTCTTTGAGTTCACATACTAAATTTGCTTCACAGAACAACTTTCAAGGCTTGCCAATAGCATGAAAAATAGCAACAAAGTAGTTCTCACCTCCCCAGTCAATATACAATAGTTTGTCACGCGGTATGATCTTTTTCAGGTAACGTTGTAAGTAAAATCTACTAAGTACTTTGTTGCTGCTGCTCCATCTCCTTCCCAGGCTTGTAACAATCGTTTTCTTTGATTCATTTAATGGTGTGCACTGTGAACACATGCGCTCCGATAGGTTCTACGGAGTTATTAATACCCTTCACCTATTTTTATCAGTATGTCCATATCTCTATGTAGTTTTATGTTGTCATGTAGTTGGAAAAAGTTAGTAGTTAGTGTCACCAACAAAAGTATAATTTATCAGATAATGTGATATTATATAAGAGGAACTTATATTAGAGATTATAATATAGGTTATGGAAAACTTATTGTGCAATGTAAATTAAGAAGCCTTTAAATGCTAGAGAAAAACAAGCCAAAAAAAAACCAAGAGCCCTAGATTGGAGAATATATAATATGAAAAGGATAAGTTTATTAATATTATTGACTGAGTGAGCTGCATCATTTAGCTGGATAATAGTTAAAAAGCAAATTATATTTACTTTTTTGTGTCATTTGTGCCACGTAGAATGTAATTTGAAAAAAAAAAACAAAGGACCTGGGTATTTAATGCAGGAAGGACATATTTATTAACATGTGGACTACACTGTGCAGTTTCATCCAGCTAGATAAAATTTAATATTTGAGGGGAGAAAAAAGAAAAAAGAAGAAAAAAAAAAATTATAATCATCTAAATCATAGAACATTTTAAAGTTTAAAAATAAATGTACTAACAAGTGTCTTGCTTGGAATCTGGATCAAGTTATGTAATAAAATAAGAATAAACTGAGGCTTTCTTTCACTGTGGGTGTTCTGAATCTACCGGAAATTAGGTACATTTCTCTTATACTATGCCCTACCATACATCCCAAGTTTAGATGCTTCTTATTTGTTGATAGGGATTGGAATGCTCAGCTAGGTTTAGCTGCAGCATCTTAAAGAGCATTAATTAATTGGATGTTGATTTCTAGGACGGTTTCAGCTGTAACATCCGAAGGATCTTTCATTAATTAATTGGATCTTGATTTCTAAGACTGCTTCCTGAGAAGACCATTGACTTTGGAAGAAGCTATTAATTGCACCTGGTGTATCCGGGCACCTCATGCACTGCATGCGCTTTAAATTTCATTATCAGAATTTTAAAATTATTATTTAATCCGATGATATGATTTACTATATTTGGGGTCTAGGGTCTAATTGTTTGTTTCAACGAAGTAAATTTTGGATTGAATTAGAGCTTGGGGAAAACTACTTCACTTTCGTTATTTATTTTAATAGTTGTGAAAATAAAGTTCTGCCGGTTCTGCCGTTTGTTTGGTAAGAGTGAATGATATAAAAAGTATAGTTCTTTATTTTTTGTGTTTGATTCATTGAAAACTAATCAATTTTTCTGATAAACTTACCCATTGTTCTACATAATATTATTGTCTTTTTTGCAACTTAATAAATAATAAATAATAAATAAAATAATTATATTTCTATACAATTCTAAAAAAATTTGAAATAATTATATTAAATTTTTTAATATATAAATTATAATTATGCAAAAAATAAAATTCTAAATTTAAAAATTATTAACATTTAACAAATTAATTTTCATCATATTTTAAATATATAAATTAAATAAAAAAATATATTAAAATTTAATTAATCAAATTTTATCATATTTTAAATATACAATCATATTTTAAACATATAACTCAAACATTATTACTTTCTAAATATTTTATTTTATTTTTTCTTTCTCACTCGGCTTGACCATAATTGATTTCGTCCAATGATGGGACAAAATTAATTTCAGTGTTGTAGATAAAATGGACATTCGATCGTAATAATTTACAGTAAACCAAACAGTATAAGTGGATCACTTCCATCGAAAATTACTTTCAAACATGCACTTAGTGCAATATTACTATATTCAGTCTCCATATTATTTTTTCTCAGTAAGATAAAGTACATTATAAGAGAAATATACTATGTTAATAAATCACGGCCATTAGGCCATTAAGATCTTATGAGGAGCAAAATTCAAACTTCTAGTTTGTAATCATTAAAAAAATTAAAAAATTTAAAAATTAATCCTCCCAGTGCAAAAGTTATTGTGTTAACTGGAGAATATTTTAAAATTAGGATGATTTTGAATTTAGAATTTAAAATTGGATAACTTGTTTGACTTTAGGAAATTCCCACAACCTCAATCAGTAACTAGAAATTATTGCCTACACCTACACCGAATGTATAAGCACATCTTGTGCACTATACCTCAGCAACTTCATATTATGTACTTCAAATTCAAAATCTAGCTCATTGGATTTGTTTTAAGACTTACATATCAAAAGTCAAAAAATTTGACATCTGGTTCGTACGCATCAAATAATGACTCTTTCTGTACTGTTGGTTTTTTATACTATTTGAGGTGTAATAATTTCTTCCAGTACATTTCTAATTCTCTTGGGGGTAGATCTACTTGCTGTTAATAATAGATCAGTAAGAATACTGTTTGAATGATTCATGATTTTTAATTATTATTATAAATCTTATTTTTTTGTATATACACCAGTTGCATGAATTAAGTTATCCATGGCATATTTTTTTGGAGCAATTTCAAACCTACCTCTAAAAACTTCAAAATGTTATAAATATTCCTCCAAAAATCTAAAATATCACCATTATCTTTCTAACGATGCCAAACCATCACTGTATTGGGGTAGAATCGAAGTCGGACTGTTGACTGCACCTAGTCAATGATCAACTCTGAAGTTGATCCTCTAAAATGTGTCTCGTATCAAGCGATCGGATTAAGAGGAATCTTTTTAATTGGATTCTTTTCAATCAAATACAAATCGATTCTCAATCAAACACTCGAAACTCAGAAAAAGAACACGGCCTATAGAGTCGAAATATACTTAAAATGCTTTAATGGGGATCAATTATAAGAATTGGAGAACGGATTATAAATTAAGACTACTCCTAGGGAATGGAGAAAGTTACCCTAGGAAACTTGTAGAGAAAAACAGTCAAGAAAAATTGTAAATCTAAGTTGAAAGGTAGTAGATGTAGGGAATTAAAAAAAAAGTAAAGACAATGGTCCCTGTCTTATAAGACTGCAAAACTCTTTCTCAAAGAAAAATTCGTCTATTTATACTAGTATGGACTCCTCTTGAGACTGTTCGCCATTTCGGGTAATGGCATATCATTCGGTCATATCACTTTCTGAGATCACTCGTCATTTTGAATAATAGCGTAATTTTTGGCTGCGTCCGATGGAGTGTGTTAGGCCAAGATCGCGTCGGCCGCGGACTCCAAGTCCCAGGATTTCGTCCGCTTAATCTTAGACATTACTCTCTTAGCTTGCTTAGTTTTGAACGTTATTTCTAGTTGGTTCATAAATCGATTGACTGATACCGCACTTAGTCTCAACCGATTCCCCGTCTATATTTTGTTCGAGTTCAGATATTTTTTTCTTGCCTCCTAGCGTGTCACCTTTCAATTTCTCCAAATCGGTTGACTTAGTTGATCGACTTTTTCATCATATATCACCCGTCATCTTTTAATTCGATTGAGCCAGTTGGCCACCTTGATCGTCTTTCTTGCCATGTAGTGTTTTTTTTGTTTTAACACACTTATACCCTTCTAAATAGATAAAATTATCATCAATATTCCTCTAAAAGATATTGAAGAAAGTAAACCTATTATTTTTATTTGAAAAATTCTACTTGTACATCCCTTTTGGTGTGTACATATAGCATTGCTCCTCAACTAAATATCTTCTGATATTGAGATACATCTAATATTAACAGGCAAAACAGATTTAAGACGAAAAATATATAGAAATATATTTTTTTATTTTTAGTTACGTACAAAAATAAGAATGATATTTTTATATTGTACTTTCTCGTCGCATGTGGTACAATCTCCCTACTAAATCACAAGTTTGCTTGGTTAATAAATCACAAGCTAAAAACATAATTCTCCATCTCTTTAAACCTTTTTAAACAATAAAAAAAAAGCTAAATTATAGAAAATTTCTCTATAAATATATGTTTTTTTACTTTTTTTTCCTGACTTTCAAAATTTATATTTTATCTCCTCAAAAATTTAAATTGGTGCATTTAATCCCCTCCATCTGGATTTCGTTACTATTCCGTCTATTTCTTATAATTTATACGTAAAATACTCTTAAAAATAAAAGGAATATATTAATTTTTTTTTTATAGAATGAGTTAGGTTAATTTGATCATTTCGTTTTCTCTATTAACATCGTAATTTTTTAAAATATTTTCAAAATTTTAAGAGATTCAAATATAAATAATAAAACAAAAAAGTAAAAAAGCAAGTATTTTAAAGGGGAAATGCTTTTTGTACACCCCCAAGTGAGGTGTATATCCTACCCTCCACCCATCTAAGGGTGGGGTGAATTTTACCGGTCATTTCGAAGTGACCGATAAATTAGTCCTCATTTTTGGATAGATGGGATGTAGAATGTACACTCCACTTGAGAGTGTACAAATAGCATTGTCCATTTTAAAGAAGGTTTTCCTTATTTTAGCAAAAGAGAGAGAGAGAGAGAGAGAGAGAGCAGGAAGAAAGCAACTGTAGTTAAAAGAGGATGTAACTTTGAAAAAAAAGAAAAAATCCTCTTTGGTTTCTTAAACCTTCTTAAAAAATGTGAGAATTTATGTTGTCATGTTGACAATTTTCCTCGTCAATGCGCGGAATTGCATTCAATTTGATAACAATAGGGTTGGGAATTTCAGGGACAAGGGCCATACAATTACGGGACCATCAAGAAATCAAATCTATATCTATTGATTGATAAGGACCATTGTTTTAATTGTCAGCACAAGTTAAAAAGCGAGAATTGAATTTAGAATTGTCCTACTTATAATTTAAACTCTTTCAAAGAAAAAAAAATTTAGTATATAGTGTCTACACCACGTCAGTCTTATCATCGGTCAATAATAACACGACAGTTCAATAGTCATTAATTTCGAAAAAAAACAAAACAATATTAACGCCATTCGCCAAAAAATTTAAAACTACTAGTTAACATTATTATTAACCGATGATAAGACTGACGTGGTGTAGACGCTATATATTAGAATTTTTCCTCCAACTAGTCAAGCTTAAGATCATAAAATAGAAACCGCGTTAATTTACATAACTCAAATATCAAATTCACCGAAAATTAAGAGGAAGTTATGAGTGATTTTTCTTTGGTCTAAAAGTTTTAGTGCGAGAGAATTTTTCAAGAAAGAGACAGATAATTAACTGCACATATGGTGCACTATAGTTTCTCAATCAACCAAACTATCTATTTTCTTAACGGGTTGGGTCGGATCTGAAAATCCAATTCAAAACTAACATAAGTATTAGGCCACATTTTGTGTACCAAACAAAAATAAAAGCGGATCAAACGAGTTCTAAAAATTTTAACAATGCATTTTTTGAACCACATGCTCAATGAATTTAAATTAAAAGTAACATCCAAATTCGACAAAAAAGTCAAAATTAATTTTGTCTCGATTGTAATTTGACCAACTAAATTTCATTTAGTATCAAAATCCCCACTAAATTTTCTCCATTAAGCTTAATTTGATTAAAAAGTTAGCACCTCAATTTGCTACTAGTTCAAAGTTAGTGGGCCTTTTATTATTATTATTATTATTGATGCTAATTCTTTTTGGAAAGAGAACAATAATTTAGTTCCTAGGCCTTTGTCAAAAAGTAAAATGAAGTGAAAAAGCAAAAAAAGATCTATATGAGTATAGTTAGTTTATAGGGAATGTATAAGTGTACACCCCCTTGGGGGTGTACATCTTACACCCCACCCCATTCTGGGGTGGGGTGAATTAGATAATTTATCATGAATATGATAGTGAGGTGCAGAACAATAAACCATTTCCTCCTTGTTTTCTTCATTACTGGAGTGAAATTCTCATCTCGAAAAACCAACCCAAAAAACCAAAAAATATTTATAAAAATAATAATTTTTTAACCAAAATACCCTCCCAACAATCAAAAATTTGATATCGCTCCCAACTCCCAAAGTGCCGGGCTGTGCCGGGCCCGGCACAGAGTACAGACCCATTACGGATCGGACCTTGTCGGCCCAACAGACTAAAAAGCTTAGGCCCAGCACGATCTGATGTATCGGACCGGACCGACGTGAGTGCTACATGACGTATGCCATGCTCCGGCCCGGCCCGATATCGTACCGGGCCTGATGGCCCGTTGAGTTTGGACCCATTCAAGTAGCTCAGACCAATTGATCGAGCCCACTGGGCCAAATATCAATTTTCCTTTATTATTATTAATTTATTATCTAACTTTACACCTCGTACTAGAATTCACAAAATTTTAAATAAATTTTAATAGAAATATAAAAAATTTATATAATAGTAATAAATTTATACGAGAACTACACCGAACTTCTCTCCGTTCAAAACTTCAAAAACCCTCGTCTAGCCGCAGGTGAGAATACCTACGGCTCTTTCAAAGGATCCCAAAAAAAAAAAAAAAAAAAAAAAAAGAAAAAAAAACCCCAAACCATGGCTACAGATGAATACTCCTACGAAGAACTCCGTAGAAAGAGGGTTCTTGAAAACCTCAAGCATCTGGAAGTAAGACCCCTTTTTTTTTTTTTGGTTTAGATTTGATGCTTAAATGTTCTTGGTAATGTTTCAGGACCATTGGATGGGAATAATAAGTAGTTAATAGGACCTTGATTTTGGAAATGATTTGAAGAATATGTAACTTGACATGTCCCAATTTTTTTAATTTTTTAATCTAGTAGTTCAAAAATGTATTTATCAAATGCAACTGCTTTGATGCTTTATTGAGCCGTCCGGAGCCCAGCTCTGATCATCTGAAACTGAAAAAATGGTCCGGCGGAGATTTTCACCGCCATTTCGGGGTTTTTAGGGGGCGCTAAAGCGAAAGCGGTTGCGGTTGCGGTTGCGGTTGGAGAATGGGGTACGAAACTAGGCCTTAAGAAGTGTAAAAGGACTGTTTGAAGATACCTTATATTAGAAATTTTGCTTTGGGGAATTCCGGAAGCTCATTCTTGTTTGAAGTTATACTATTGAAGTTGAGAAGCAGTTCGGTTCCAGAAACCAAGCCAAAAGGCGCAAACTTAAATTTTAGACCTCGTTGTTGGCTTAAAAAGGCCAGTATCTTGCCCTGTGGCGATAGATCAGGTCAGGTCGAGTCACGTTCGAAATGACGGGAGGCCGGATTGGGTCGAGTCATATTCGAAGTGGTGTGAGGCTAGTTGGGCCCCTGTGAGCGCTGTATCTATACGCTTTAAATGAATTAATTGTGTATTTTTAACAGCTCGAGTTTTTGGAATTAATAGTTAGCGTCAATAATCTGACACTCATCACTTAAATTCTTGTTTCATATTCGTTCTTTTACCTAACTTTCTTTGTTAGAATATGACAATTTTATCAACTATGAGAAACGAGAACGAAAAAATATTTCATATAAAAAGGCTTTGTAGTTGAACAATTTTTACTGTTACATCTTTGTCATAACTTGTTCCCCCGTTGTCTTGTTGTTGTTTAACAAGGATCTAGGAATTTCAAAGATTTCAAAAAGCCTCTTGGAAGTTGCAAAGTCCGAGCACAAACAACTGGTAAGTTCGGCGTCAATTAAACGCAAAAAGATTTTAGCGCTTGAGTTTGCTGCAGTTCGGATTTTTTATGTTCCGATAAGTAGAAGGATGTCTTGAAGTATCTTACTTTTTAGAGCACTTTGTTATCTCATTTTCATCTTGGCATCGTCCCACTCTTTTTTCCACAGAAATGCCATTCAAGCCCCAGGTCAAGAAAAAAGTTTGAAAATGTTGAAGTACGACGCTCTTCAAGAGCTCGTAATCCAGTTTCATACCGTGATGAAGTAAGTCATCTCTTGTTTTGAAGCTTATCTTAGATATTCGATTTAAAGCATGTGATTGTCAGTTGCTTGAAGTTATCAGTAAACCTTTTGCTTAAATTTCTTCTTGCTAGTTGACATCTTTAATCTTAATTTCCTTTGAACCATTTTCATTCACTTGCGAAACTTTCACCATGAAATAATTTACTAAGCATGTTTCTGGTTTATAGGTTGTAAAGATGAGAAATATCCTTCAAGATACAATTTATTGAATCTTCGTGTTTTAACACTAAGCTGATAAAAAATATTAGTGTTGAAAAGAATTGTTAGATGTGACTCTGAAATTAGAAATCGCTTTGATATTATGATACCGGTTCGCCGACGGCTTTGCGGTGCGACGATAAAATTTGGTAAAATTTTGAAAAAAGAAAAATGAATGTCTGCAGTGGAAGCGGAGGGCTCGGGCCGATAAGATAAAATCCGTTAAGATTATTGTTCTCCTTTCTCTTGCCCTAGAGAGATTGAACGATTGTAACGATCATCAAGAACTTTGTATTCCCTTTTTCGATATAGTGAAAACTCTCTTCTTTCGCCCGTGATTTTTTTTCCTGCAAAGAGTTTTTCCACGTAAATCTGTGTGTTCTATTTTATAGTGCTTTTGAGATCTAAATTTGTGTGGTTATCGCCTTTGATTTTTCGTTTGGTTTGTGCGCTCGTTGTTAACAGGAATAATAGTAATTCAAAGATCAACTTGACTTAATTGTAGCCTTGAGGCTCTCACTTTTCTAATAGAACATATTTGTTTATTTATTGTCAAAAAATAAAATATATGACGAAAACTATCTAAAACTTCTATCAGGTTGATGAAATAGATCTCCGATCGTATCGCAAAAGGTAATACTTTTTATTCGTTATAGTCGTTTGGCCAACTATTTCGTTTTATCTGATGGTCGTATTACTAATGCCTGTTATTGTCTTCCTACTAGATACTGTGGAAGTGTGCAGAGTGGAAGGGGATATACGGGGAGAATCGCTTCTTATGAAGAACAAGCCCTTGCCATAAAGAAAGCAGAGAATCTTCAAAGTGGTCTAGATCCCAACAACCACTCTTTTGTCAAAAACATGGTTAGATCGCACGTCTCCAGTTGCTTTTGGCTCGTAAGTAATTCCCTGCATAATAAATTTTCCACACACAAAAAAAAGGAAAAAAAGTGTATCTAGAACAATAGATGGCTAAGAAAATAACTTACGTTTGTGGTGATCGTGACGCCACAATGGTAAAAAGGGTCTTCCATCAAGGTTCTGCAAGGAGCATCTACCACCAAAGGAAGTGACAATGGTTTTGGAAGACGAAAATGGTGCGGAATTCGATGCCATCTACATTGGAACCCGAACCGGTCTGAGTGGCGGATGGAGAGGCTTTTCTTTGGAGCATAACTTGGAAGATGGAGATGCCTTGGTCTTTGAGTTGACCGAGCCGACCAGATTCAAGGTACTATCATTTTTCGTTTCTTGCTTTTGCATGTATACCCCTTCTTGCTTCAGAATGCTAAATTGCTTACATAATCCTGCTAAACACGAGTCAAATAGCACTTCATCGACCAGCGCTACACCCTGCAACATCGGTAAACTTTGAAATAGAAGCGGCTCTTAAATGTTAGAATTTTATTATGATAGAAAGAATAATTTCTGCTATTTACTGGCTTTCTCTTTTTACCTATGCAGATTTACATTATAAAAGCAATTGAAGACGAAGTTGAAGCTGACGATGAGATGATCGATGATGTGGACACTAAACAAAGTATGGAATCAACGAAAAAAGAAGAATCTGATGAGCAGGAATCACCTGTTTCGCAAAATCCGCCTCCGAAATCTGGATTGAACAAGCGAAAACGGCGTAGGTAGCAGCTTACTAACATTTGAATCAAGATATATAGATGATGTACATTTATTCTTAGACATGCCAGATCATTTTGATTCCTTCAACTGGTTCGATTCCTTTTTAAACAGGAACATTATGTTCGCTTCGTCTTTAAGTTGTAGCATGACCAGAAACTGTTATGAATGTTGTAGACGGATTTTTATTGCCAGCTTGTGGAAATTTTTAGTCCTTTCGGTGTTATTGAAAGTAGAAGTTATTTCGAGCAGAGTTCTGATTACTGCTTGCCTTCATTCTCGGTGTAAAGATAGTGAAAAGATCATATTACTGTGTGGGATTTCATAGAAGTGTAGGGTAAAGCTCTTAATCAAGCAAAGGGCTAAGATCATTCTCAAGAACAGAAACCTTGGAGAAGATCTAAAGAGCCATTTTTGGTAAATATAGTGAATGCTGCAGGTACATTAGCAAAAACCACAAAAATATGTCAAAAAGTTCTCCACCCCATTTTTTTTCATTTATTGTTTAGTTACCTGTAAGGCCACACCCCTAGAAACCCGAAAAGCTTGCTTTCATGAACCTGGATGTTGGGTCCTTGGAGTCATTACATCGGAAGAGAGACGAAGTAAATCAAAGTTAATTTTCATCATTTCAGCTTCTTTTGCTCTGTCAATATGAAATCCTCCTAAGTACAACTTCCCATTCAAATAATGAAATCCCTCAAAAGGCAACTTGTTTCAGCGAGAAACAGAGACAGCACAAATAACCAACATATCAAACTACATTTCATTGACATCTACAGAGAAATACATCATCAGTGCCGATAAGTGTAAGATCTCGTCTTATATTCACTCTCTCGATCAAAGTACACAAGCAGAACCAAACAGAAAAAGCTGCATGAACTTGCCCCGTGTTATACATACCAAGAAATTCGCTAGGAACACTTTTTCCTGCTATATACATACCATTACATGTAATACATTCTCAATTAAACATGCTTTCTTTATCATCGAGGGTTAACACTAACTGTGTGCATGCCACTGTACACATCATTGCTTGTGGAGACATCCGAGGAGGAATTAGGGTTTTGTAGTGCCGAGGATTCTGAAACTGATTTGGATATCTTATCAGAACTGGTTGCAATGGATTCTTCTGTTGGAGTAGTAATGTAGTAAGCTTCTGGCATCATTTTCCATATGATTTCGAGTTCTCTGACTACTTCTGACATTGAAGGCCTCGCATCGGTCTCATCCTGACAGCATCTAAGCGCCAGCAAGACGAACTGTTCGATGCATTCGGGAGGGTAGGGGCCCATTCGACTGTCGATGATTGAAAACATCTTACCGGAGTGGCACGCTAGACTCACCTATAATCAGAGAAGAATATAAAAGTTCTTCAGCAGATTCTAGTTTTGGATCCATGGAAAGTACAAATCTTGATGATCTTTTATTTTCTTTTCGATTGCTTGATAACAGCATTGTATCTATGGGGAAATTGATACAGAAAAAGGTTAAAACTGAAAACTAGACGCTAAGTTGGCATTATTGAGTAAATAATTTGCTAAATTGAATTCTGTAGTGCTCTTGTTTTATCAAATAGAAAAGAAGCAAGCTTTCTTGTGATATTCATTCTAGGAAGAAAGTCTAGAGATTCTGTACCTCTCTTACTATGTTCTTCCCATGTGCAATTGGTTTCATTCCAGTCAATAGTTCAAGAAACACAACACCAAGGCTATAGACATCACTTCTATCTGTCAATTTGCGAGTTAGGAAATACTCAGGATCAAGGTAACCCTGCAAAAGAAGTTTATGAGCTGAATCTCAGAAAACTTTTACTATATTGTATACAGCGATGAGATTGGTGCATGATAGATAGTATTTCTTTTTATTTTATATAGCTGACAAGCAATGATTTTGACTATTGAGATTGAAAATACAGTATATCCACCTTCAGTTGGTTGTTCGGTGTTTAAACTTCGCGCTTACAAGCTATCCATATATTGAAATTTTGGGTGTAGCTTATTTCTTGTAGTAGATCAGCTTCAAGGTGTAACAAATACATGTCGAACCGCAAGTATATGTATAGAATATAGAAGAACATTACGAAAATATTTCTCATGGAATAAATTTTGTTTATTATCTACTGAAGAAGATGCCAATTGCATGGAGGACCACGCATGCATTTTATATATGTTTGCAATATGAAAGGAAAACTTCTTTGCTTTTTAGCAGTGTTAAGCATTAAAATTACTAGCACTAGCCACACTTACTGGGGTGCCCTTTACTACAGTGGACACATGACCCAGGAATGTCCCTTCAATGTTTTGTTCAGGTGCGAGCTTCGAGAGACCAAAATCAGCTACTTTCGCGATAAACTTGGAGTCCAACAATATGTTGCTGGCTTTGATATCACGGTGGAATATCGGAGGATCTGCCTCAGTATGCAGATAGAGGATACCCTTAGCAGAGCCCAGTGCTATGCGTAACCTCGTCGAGAAATTTAAAGGTACCATAGATTTTGATGTATGGAAAAGTATAAATGGATTAGAACAGAAATATTTCACTTACGAAAACAAAACGGAGGACTAATGTATGAAAGCTAATGCATGATAAATCATACTGAAGGCAATTCTAAAATGTTTTAGCTTTTATTACGCTTTATATAACCAGAAAAATAGATCAAAATCACAAGCATAACTCGTACACTCAAGAAAAATATATATATAATTGCAAGATATAATTACCAGAAAGATGATCACGCAAAGTACCATTTAGCATGAACTCATAGACCAACATCTGAAGTCGAATGAGCAACAAAACCATTTTAGTAGTCGAAAAAACCAAACTGACGAAAAGTTTCCGGCCCAAGAATAGTACTGAAAGCAAATTTTCCCATGCCATTAAGGATTCTAAGATGTTGCTATCAGGGGATAAGAAAATCATCAAACTTTGCAACACATGGCAACCAATTAGGATATACGACGTACCTGTTCATCTTGTTCGTCACAATATCCAATTAAGGAGACCAAGTTTCGATGATGCAATCTTGATAGCAGCTCTATTTCGGTGCAGAACTCCTTTGAGCCTTGTAGAGATTCTTCATGCGCACGTTTAACTGCCACAACTGTTCCATCAGCCAAAGTTCCTTTATATACATTCCCATAGCCTCCTTGTCCAACTTGAGTTGAGCTGTTGAAGTTGTCAGTGGCCAGAACCATTTCTTCAAATGTGAAGCATTTTACACCATCAATTTTGATTGAGAATTTTGACACTGCAGAAGAATTTTAACCGTTGGATTATATATATATATATATATATATATATATATGTATGTATACATAGCATTTGTGTCCATATCACATCTGGGATTTGTCCATGTATGATTCCTTATGTATGGTAGTAGTATGCGCGACAGTATTAATAACAATTGATGATTTGTGTAGATACTAGGCGAATAATGAATCTCTTGGTCTTTGTTGCATTTTGATAGTTATAGAATTAGGCCATGGGTTGCTAGGTGAGTTTTCCAGGAAAAGAAAAGCTTACATGAGTGTCTTTCGGAAGACCGCCCTTTTTTAGAGCGCCTTCTCATTATAAAAACTGTAAAAATTACAGACAGAGTAGTTACACCAGCAAAGACCCCTATCAGAATTCCCACAATTCCACCCTTGCTTATATCCCTGATGAAGCATCATGAATCTCTGCAATAAATAGTAAGTCAAATACTGTGGTATTACCGAAACAATTTACTTTCAGTACATCAAGCAGTTTCTTTTTTTTTTTTTTTGATTAAACAGGGTTAAACCCTATTTAGAGCAAGTTAGAGAATACAATTGACAGTAACCCACTGCAGGCAGAGGTCAGAGACCAATGCCAGGAACAGAACAGCAACTTCAACAACTATGCCAGCCGCAACATGCAGGGCAATCCCAAAGCGACATTGTCGACCCAAGGTATAAAGCACTAGAACCCCAAGCATAATACCAACAGGAAACGAAACAAAAGGAAACAAAAATGTTTGGCGCCGGCGCGTAGAACCGCTGCCGTTGCGGTTGGAGATGACCAGAATCGCGATTCCAATAGTTGTTGGAGCCGAAAAAAGAGCGCGAGCAGCAGTTAAAATTGTTGGAGTGAACACTCTTAATGCCCAGAACACTCAAAGATGAAGCACATACCAGATACACAGGCCCACTCCTGTCGGCGAGTCACTAAATCTCCAAAAAGAAGAGCAGGAGGATGATCCATTACACACCAAGTACGATCGGCCCCTGCATGCAGCCAATCAGAGAGTAACTGGCCAAGCTGCGATCCTTCTGCAGAGGTCGTCGCATTCAACAGCGAGAGGTGCAGTAAAGGGCAAGGAGCTCTTATGTCCCTAACGCTTTGGTCCATTGCAATACTGAGCAGGCCACTCTTTGCGCGCACCCCTCATTTGTAATTGAGGCATTTTCGAAAATCCTTCTGTTTCGCTCGTTCCAAATCTCCCAACACGTCGCTGCAAACCATATGTCAAAATGCCCTCGTGCTTTGTCCGGCAAAGCTTTTAATGCTGATTTCCACCTGATTGCCACGTCCCCTGGGTCTGAGAGGAGCCTTGAGTGCGAACTCGGGTATCTTTGGAGAAGCATGTACCACAAGGATCTAGCAAAAATACAGGTAAATAGAAGGTGGTCGAGATTCTCGACGCTTGCACCACATAGTACACATATTGAGGGTCCCTGCCAGCCGCGTTTGGCGAGCATATCGGCTGTGAGGAGCCTATTTCTGGAAGCCAGCCACAAAAATAACTTGATTCTGAGAGGAATTCCGAGCGACCAAAGATGGCGAATCTTGCGATCATCGATCCCATCGAAGGAGAGGAAGGAGTAGGCGGAGCGAACGGAAAAGGACCCATCAGAGCACCATCTCCAAGAAATTGAATCCGCTTCAGCATTAAGCACTACACTTTCGATCAAGGTGCGAAGCCGCCCCAGTTCTTGATGTTCCACCCGTCCAAGCGGCAAGCGGAAGCCCAGGTTATAGGATAAGGCAAAGCGTCTAAACCAAGATTTGACGGACAAATGCTTGCAATTGGCCGCCGCGTGCAGGTGAGGGAGGAGGTTTCGCAGTTCAAACTCCCCGCTCCATCTCGTACTCCAAAAGGACACCGTCGCTCCGTTCCCAATTGAGAACAAGACTGACGTGTGGAAAGGCGCGGAAGTAGCGAGAATACCTCTCCAGAGGGGGCAGCATCCTGAAGGAGCCGCAGCGGCCGAGGAGGCGACCTGACTTTATAGTGCTTAAGAAGGAGGAGTCGCACCCACGGAAGGGAGCGAGACTTGTAGAATGCCCAAAGCCCTTTCATCAAGAGGGCCGAGTTCATTAACCGAAGATTAAGTATCCCGAGCCCTCCGGCTCTTTTAGGTCGACACACACGGTTCCAGGAGATGAGACAGTGGAAGCCGTTGATTAATTTTTTCCCCTTCCAAAAGAAATCTCGGCGAATCTTGTCGATGTATCGCTCCACCCACACCGGCAGCCTGAAGACGGAACAGAAATATGCGGGGGTGCTAGTCAGTACCGAGTTCAAGAGGACCAATCGACCCCCCCTAGAAAGCGTAAGTGTCTTCCAACTCGACAAACGCTTGTCAAGCTTCTCGATAAGCGCCATGTAGTCTTGCTTCCGAAGCGCCCGGGGAGAGAGGGGTAATCCCAAATAGGTGAATGGGAACCCATGGGTGACACAGCCAAGGAAGTTGGCCACCTCCGCGGCTTCGGAAGGTGGCAGGTTGAGAGGGACCAGTGAGCTCTTGTCGTAATTGATCAGGAGTCCCGAGCACGCCGAAAAGGAGTCCAGGACTAGCTTTAGAACCCCGGCCGATCTTAGCGACCCATCGAAAAAAATAAGCAAGTCGTCCGCAAATTGAAGGGTATGGATGTGGTCGTTACCAACGCCAACAGTCGGTAGCCATGAACACTCAGTAGCCGCCTGAAGCATACGATAAAGCACATCGATGCATAGAATGAAGAGTAGAGGAGAAAGAGGGTTCCCCTGGCGAAGACCACGTCTGCACTGAAACCTCTTGCCCGGTACCCCGTTGAGCAGCACCGCCGCAGAAGAAGACTGCAAAATGTGAGTCACCCAGCTAATCCATTGAGGGCCAAACCCCCTCGCCTGAAGCAGGCTCGTCAGAAATTGCCAGTTAACATGGTCGAACGCCCGCTCGAAATCAATCTTTAGGATCGCGGCCGGTTGTTTGGTAGAAGCCAGATGATGCGTAAGGATGTAGGCAGTGTAGAAGTTGTCCAAGATTGAGCGCCCTTTGACGAATGCAGTTTGAAAGGGGTTGACGAGCGAGTCAATGTGTCTTTGGAGTCGAGAGGCCAAAACCTTCGAGATAATTTTAACCAAGCTATTCTCCAGACAGATAGGTCGAAGATCACGAGCGGAGATAACTTCCCCTTTCTTCGGTATTAGGCACAACCAACTGCAGTTCAGGTCCACGAGGTTCAGCGCGCCCTTGTAGAAGTCAGCGAACGCCGCTAAAATGTCGCCTCTAATAACGTTCCAAAAGCGCTGAAAGAAGATGAACGGAAACCCATCGGGCCCTGGCGCCTTCTCCGGCCCGCAAGATAAAATCGCGCTCTTAACTTCCTCCGTCTCGAAAGGGGTGTGGAGGCTAAGGAGCGAAGGCGGGAAGCTGGGGTAGAGAAGTCCAAGGTTCAAGGCCCGGCAAGGCACCGAGTCCGCACCCAAGAGAGACTTAAAAAACGAGAACAAATGATCCGCAATAGCCTGGTGAGTAGAGAAGACGGTGCGCCCGTCCGACAGTTGGGACAAGAGATTCCTGCTTCTTCGCGAACAAGCCTTTTGGTGAAAGAAGCGAGTATTGGCATCGCCAGCCCTTAGCCATTGGATTCTAGATCGCTGTTTCCATTTGAGCTCCTCCTGGAGGGACAACTCGTCATACCTCCCTTTAAGAAGAGCACGCAAGGAGAATTCCACTTGAGTTAATACTCTGAGCTCCTCTGCCTTGTCAAGCCAATCTAACCAGAGAAGGCACAGCTTCGCTTGACGTCTCGACTTTGAGAGAAGCCCCGAACTCCATGAACGAAGAGCAGCTTGCACCGACGCAAATTTGGTAGATAGAATGTTCGAATGTTGAGCGACATAGGGGGCCGAAGACCAGGCCGAGTTAATAATGTCGGAGAGTGAAGAGTAGCGGAGCCAAAAGGTCTCAAACCTGAAAATCTGCGGGGAAGGAATAAAGGAGACAGCCGAGAGCAACAGGGGGGAGTGGTCGGACCTAGGCCTTGGCAAGGCCCGCAGAGTGGAGCAGGGGAAGGTCTGCTGCCAACGCACGGAGACGAATGCTCGATCAAGGCGCTCAAGGGTGGGGGAACGTCTGCCATTGGACCAGGTGAACGCCTTGTTGAGGAGCGGAAGGTCGAGGAGGCGAAGGTCACGGATAGCAAGCCGGAAAGCCAGTGTAGCGCCGATGTTAGAGAGGGGGCCATTCTTGTCAAGAGAGGAGAGAAGCACATTGAAGTCGCCCAGTACAGCCCAAACGCCCATGGTGAGGGGGCCGATACTGCGAAGCTCCGTGAAGAAATCAGTCTTCAGAAGTCGCAGGTGAGCCCGTAGATGTTCGAAAGAGTGAAGAAGCTCCCGTCTGCTCTTCTTCTCAGAACCACGTTGAGAGAGAAGTGTCCAGCCCAGACCTTCACAAATTCAAACAAGGAGGGATTCCAAGCAGTTAGAAGGCCTCCCTTCGTTCCCTCGGCATTCAAAGACCGGAATTCACGGAGGTGGAAGCCACAGAAAGAGTTGAACAAGGCGGGGGAGATGGCGCCCAACTTGGTCTCCTGAAGGCACACCACACTGCACTTACAAGACCTGAGGAATGACTTAACCGAGCAACGCTTGGTCTGGTCGTTGAGGCCTCTAATATTCCAGGACAGAAATTTGAAGGCTCGGTGTCTGGCCATCAGAAAACCAGGAGGCCCAATCTAGCACAC
The DNA here is from genome assembly GCA_029168755.2 of Tillandsia fasciculata. Classification (NCBI taxonomy): domain Eukaryota; kingdom Viridiplantae; phylum Streptophyta; class Magnoliopsida; order Poales; family Bromeliaceae; genus Tillandsia; species Tillandsia fasciculata. The sequence continues at coordinate 2,750,452 of CM054938.1, read as the reverse complement.
CGCGAACTTCCACCCCTACGCGCCCTCCATCTGGGCCCCAGAATGGCGGCCGTCGGTACGCGGAGAAACCGGCTGTCCGTAAGGGGTTCCCGCAACAGAGTCAAGAATCCCACATGCTGCTTTGATAAGTTGCGCTTCCTCCGATGATAGCGGATTCCGCAAATCTGGTGTCGGCGAGGAAGCGTCGAAGGGCCCAGAGGGGGCGCCGGGCGCCAAAGGGTGTAGACCCACCTTGCCCCACGACGAAGGGGTGGACGACCCCACCTGAGGAAGCACGATCGAGGGGGCTGGTCCCGGAACGGGGGCGGAGGCAGTGTCGGAGGCGGCGACCGAGGCGGAGGCGGAGGCCAAGGCAGGGGCAGCGGCGGGACGAGTCGCCATAGAGACGGCGCACGTCGACAATAATTTCTTGCATTTGACAACTTGGGCGCGGAGCAGGGGGGATGAGTTTGCCCCCAAGGATTTGGCCGCCAATCGTACGCTGCGTCTGGTGGAGAGAGAGATCCCAGGCACGTGGCTATCTAAAGGAGCGGGCCGTGTCTGGACCTGCTTGCACTGTTCCTGGGCCACGGATGAGGGGCCCACACTAGTTGAGTGATCGATGATGGACCCCGGGCCCACAGATGAAGAGCCCGCCTCGCAAACAGGCTTCGGACGAGACACCCCGGCCTGAGACAAGGGGGCTAGACACGGGGGGGCCTCCAACGCAAGCAGACACCCAGGTGGTGGAGGGAGAACCGAGGTACCAAGTTGACTCGTCAGTTGGTCGCAAGCCGCTGGCGCCACGACAGAGTACGGCTGCGAAGAGGGTAAGAGCGGATTGGTGGAATTCAAAAGGGAGGCAGGTGGCAGCCTCGGGAAGTCACCCAGCTCAAGCGTGAATCCGGCAGGTTCCGCCGTGGCGCGGCGGGTACTCCGGCTGGGGGAGGGTGGCCGCCGCAGAACCGGGATCCAGTGCTGCGCGTCGGCCGCCGGGACAGAGCGAAAACCGGATTGTTTGAGAAAGAGCTCTTGATCCGCCGAGGAATGGAGGCCAAGATGAAGATCCAAAGTTTCGCCCAGCAGGATGGGTCTCGCCTCCTCGCACGAGTCGATCGCAATGGGCACTCGAAAGCACCTGTCTTCTACCATGAGGTGGAGGGCCTCAGGTATCGCCCGGGCATCCTGGCAGCGAATCCGAACGCGAAAGAAGGAGACGTCCAGCTTACCACTGCTGCGCGAGTCGATCTCCCAGAGCTCCCCAAAGCTGGAAACGGCCGCCTTCACGTCGTCTTCGTTCCAACAAAGTATCGGCCAGTTGAGGAGCCGGATCCAGCACATTTGGCGCAGGCGGCCCCTCGCGCCCTCCCCGACTTCCACCCAATCAGAGAAGGTGAAGGAGGAGTCTCCGAGCGTGAGCGGACTGCGCCCGATAGCAGACTCTCTTGTCACCCAGCTGGGGAGGAAGATCGCCGACTTGTCTTTCGAAAACGAAGCCACCTGATAGTCTGAGCTCAACCCCCCAAACAAGGCGGCGAGTCCTCGGGGGAGCTCCTTGACCAGGGACTCCGAGCTATGGCCAGCAGCATCCACGCAAGCCACGCAACCCGAGGGTGAAACCATTCTAACATGAGAAATATAAACCATTCTCTCAAATTACTCAAATATTATTTGCAAATATTGCAGGTCAACCTTACTTGAGTAAATGTTTTTTTTTTTTTTTTTTTTTTTTTGGTAGTTGTTAGGAGTGCATACCACTTTCATAAGACCCCAGGGTGAAGTTGAGAAGCTCATATGGTCCAAAAACATCTGATAGTGTGATTTCCCACCCAGAAAGCACTCAGTCACATTGAATAAACTAGAATTACTTGGAAATAGTCTTAAGTGCATGTTCAGCCTTGGACCATTTTCCCATATATATCGATCAATGTACAACTGATATACAAACAACTCTAGCAAAGAAGTTAAGTTCATCTCAAAATCATAAATCAGTCGCAAGCCAACTCCGAGTGGCACCGCACATAAACAAGGTATAGGAGAAGATGGGTTGTATTCATAATCGACATCTGTCGGGCATGGATTACAGTTAAAGGTCAATCTTGTCCTATTTCCAGATGCTTTGTCGACCAATTGAGGTTGACATAAGTTTACTACATTGATTCGGTCTGCATAGACACATGCAGGGTTTCCATGAAGCCTGAAGAAAACGTTAACGTAATAAAATCAGTTAAACCATCCTGTTCGAGACAGTTGATACACCAAACATAATAGATTACAAAATGAGCATGAAAATCTCTAAAATGAATATAGAATTATGTGTTGAAGAAAACATACAAGACAGTGACGTTTGTCGGAGGATCAAAAGCATCTGGCACAGTTGTGAGAGAATTACTCTGAAAAAGGTCTTTACAAGTATCAACTTCTGGAAAAGGTCTTTACTGGTTAGAAGTCATACAAGACTAGACTTCTATTTCCACCAAAAGTAATCTTGTCCCAGAGATTGGATGGAACAGAGCCATATAGGAGATTGTTTGCAAGCGACCTGCGAATTTAAAAAAATAAAAGGATTAAGTACTTCCTAGCATACTATTGTTTGTAAATCATACAGATGCATTCATGCACAAGAATCTTCAGATTGTCATATTGTTTTCACATATCTACATTTAAGCAAATTACAAATTCAACACTCAACAGTTTTTGTTTTTGACAATATTACATCATTGTAACAGGAAGAGTGCATTATACATGAAAGGCAAATAGACACTTACAATAGCTGAAGATTAGGAAGACCCGAGAAGTTTGAAGGTACAGTTCCATTCAGAAAATTGTGCGATAAGTCACTGCCGAAATATCAGAATACAAGGCATTCTGTTGTAAAACAAGTTCTTTCCAAAAAAATATAAATATCTTACATCAAACATAATAGATTACAAATGCTTGTGGGAACTACATACATAGTGGTGATATTAGCAGAAAGCTTAGAGTGATGGTTATGTAATACTGAACTGAAGAAATTATAGAAAGCTTTATGTGGTAAGAGCTCATGGTTAAGGTGCATAGAGCAAATTGCTCATTTTTGATAGTACAGAGGTATATGTGGAAGAAATTTAAGTTTCAAAAGGCGTATATGACTATCTGGAATTTTTTAGCGATACGTGAGTATTGCAGTGGTACAAGTCAGTAGATGACCCTGCATATCAGAATAGCATGTGTCATGAAATGTCATTAGGTTTGGGTGCGTAAAGAAGTATATACCAAGTGATCAAGTGAAAATTTCAAGCATAGGTATCTATGTATGCATTGGTCTCATTTACATCAGTTGCACTGTAATACTAGAAACTTACAAATAACCAAGTTCGAAGACTCCTGCAAATGGAAATTAGGCTTGCTCATTTTAAGTTCTTTTTTCACTTATCCATGCAAAATTTAACTTGAAGATTGTGAAAAAGTAAATCATGATCATACTGATATTAGATACCATACAGATCCTAACAAGTAGTACACCTTCAATTATAAAACTGCAAAAATTAATAATCAAAAAGATATGGAAGACCTCTATTGGGGCCTAAATCATGTAAAGTCAGAAATTTATTTCCACTATCAGGGAGCAAATGTTAAGGACACATGGACTTGAAACAACAAAGTCTAGTCAGGTATATTCCTCAGATGAAGCTAAAAAAATTCATGCAACATTAATATAAATCTGTCCAAATTTAGAACTGGAATATTTCATTATGAATAAAGGCACACACTAGTAATGCCTCGAATTAGTCGGCAAAACTCAACATTCAAATCAGAGGCAATTTAAAAAATATGCAAAAGCTTTCAGGTTACACAAGCTTCAACCTTTATCATGGAGATGAGATATTGCACCATAAAACATATATTGTGTTGCCCATTAAATTTCAATATTTGTAGAAACATCACAACAAAAGGGCAGAGTAAAATAGAGTGCACTCACAGTTTTAAAAGCGGTCTCATGTTGCCATATGAAGCAGGAATGCTGCCACTGAAATTATTATTGTCTAGCTGACTGCAACAAGACAAAAATTTATATGTAGTGAAAGTCACATTTACGACTCGAGTAACAGAACCACAAGAGCATTCTGGCACTTACTAAGGCAATGGTGTGTCATTTACAACATGAAGTTATCTATACGCAAGTCGTATGAGAGCTCAATGGAACATCATTTTGGCATAGTTCAGGTAAAGAAAATTACTGATTCTGATAATTCATTCTTTCTAAAAGAACATATACTGATTCTGATCATTCAAGTTAATCGAATATGCAGATTTGGGTTCACAAAATCGTGTCAATGCATAAACAAGTACCTTTTCGCTTCAAAATAAATATTAATATAGTTTAGCAGAATTTTTTGCGGAATGCAAAATTTGCTGATATTAAAAGTTCAATTCAAGGGAAAAACATTCCTTGGTTTCAATAAATTAGTATGCCAAAAGAAATAAGTTTCAGATTACAAAAGTTACAACATTGATTAAGAAATGAAGGCAAAAAATATAAAGCAAATGCTCAGACATTTAAAGTACCAAGACAGCACAAAAAAAAAAAAAAACGAAACGAAAAAACAAAAAGAAAAAAAAAAACTTATAAAGTAAATATTGACCTGTCTATGACAGAATTGTTTACACTTATACATGTTTGAATTTTTTACACTTCTTTTTGTGAAAACAATGATGTATGTTACATACAGAATTTTCAGTTTCGGCATCTCTGGCAATTCTGGAGGGAGATAACCAGACAGGTTATTGTTGTCCATTAGGCTGTAAAGAGATCACAAAAGAAGTATCATAGCAAGTACATAAATTGCAATTAATTGTTTGACTGACTCACCAAAATAGCAGGAATGGCACTTACAAATGAAGCAGAAGTGGTAATCTGGACAACTCAGGTGGGATTTGACCACTAAATGAGTTATTATTCATGTGGCTGTATGAAAAGAAAATAGCAAGGAACTTAGGAAATAGCTCTGTGTTTTCCAAACTGAAAACAGTGAACATTAATCAAATCTACTTACAAATGTTTTATACTGCTCAAATTAGCAAATGACTTTGGTATTGGGTCTGATATTTGGTTCTGATCAATTTGTAGTCTATTTTAAGTTTGGAAGGTAACCAATCTCTTCTGGTATAGAACCAGATAACTGATTACCACTCATGAGTCTGCAGAAGATACCATGAAAAATGTCAGTCACTATTGTCTCTTTTAGCATGGAAGCAAAGAAGGAACATAATTTTCATGCAAATACGCTGCATCAACAAGAAATGCAAGAGAGAGAATTAAGCCAGAGGGTGCCAAATTCGACAACGGAAGAACACAAACCATCGAGCATATTAAGAAAGTAAAGATATGTTACATCCTGAATTATATGCAACTTACAAAAGCTTCAGAGTTGTGATTGATATTCCCCATCTCCTTAGGGATACTACCATTTATCTTGTTCCACATGACATCACTGCCATAGGAGGAGAAATAGAAATAGCAGAATGAAGTTAGATGTTACAGTTATCTCTCACAATATTTTCAAGTGAGACAGATGACCCAGCTCAGAAGCTAAACTTCCAGAAAGATTCAACTTCAGCAACTGCCTACACAGGCAAAAACATTGTACAGTAACATAACAGCAGTGATAAATAATAGATAATAAATAGCATAGATGTAGTTGATCTTGCTTGGAAACTTTTCCGAGAAAAATAAAAATAAGAAAAATTTACTCAGAAGAAAATTACAAAAGGGTGTGACATGGACAAGAATTCTGAATGTAGTCTCATATCTCCTATTATTCTCAGATCCTTTTGCTTATATATTGCTCATTATGCTAAGTTTTGGAACTTGAGTACATAGAGAAAGAGCATGGCAAATGGAAAATTATATCTAAGAAAAAGCTGCACAACCAGCTGAATAAGAAAATGGCAGTCTAACAGTTCCGATAACAAGGAAACAGAAAAGAATGAAACAAAGGAGTAAGAATAAGTAGGCAGAAAGTCCTAGCAAACTTTATAGTGACATAGGGTATCCTTAAGGAAAATTCAGAACATCATTGAAAAGAAGAAAAGCCAAAAGTAAAGAAAGGAAATGTGAAAAAGAACATGGTACAAACTAGTAGAGAAGTTCATCATACAATTCGCGTATATGCTGGTTAACCATCAGTTGATACTGCATCACAAAAGATCCCTGTCCAATTTGATACGCATGGATCTCCGCTATTCCATGTATGAAGGTGGTTCATGGGATCGACAAAACTGCTTCTGATTGCTCGTAATGCATTAACTGCATATTAAGAGAAAAATGATCACTCTTATTTTACGAGCCTACTCATAGAACTAAGTAAAAGACATGACATTTGACAATAAAACTTGATGTCTCAAAATATTCGAGGAAAAACGGCTACTCGGAAACTAGTTTCCTGGCTATTGCTCTAAGTTTAGTGCTATCTTAACATCTAATCAAGCTTTTTTTTCTATTTTTTTTTCTGAAATCAGGATACATAACATTCTAAACAGAAACATATCTTTGGAACTTAAAGAATCAATAATCATGAAGACTTTTGTAAGAAAATGGGTCAATAATTTCTCTCTTTTTCTTCTTTTTTTTTTAAGGGAGAATAAAATATACCGGTGAGAGCAGAATTCATTAGCCGATGTGTAATTGTCATATTCTATAATCTGGAATCTAAAGAAGCAGAAAAGAACAGGACTAAAGTATAGATGATTAAGAAGCCTCTATATATCCAAGCGTATTCGTATTTGACACAGATGGGTAAAATTTATTTTCAGAAAAACCATAGAGCTTATGTCGAGTTGCTACCAACATTAAATCGCACTTCTTTGTCCTGCTGCTTTAAGAAACATTTTCTAACAGTTTCTTGATTACAAGATCATGATCAACAGTATGCAACCATGATTTTCTTAGACTAACATGTAAGTTAAATGACCATAGGGTAAAGGAGTATTGGGGAAGGAATGAGTGGAATTGGCATAAGATATTGTCGGGTTTCGCATCTTGCTCCCAGTTTGACAACGAAATGATACAAAAGTTAAAGAACTCGATTTCTGGGGTCTCCCCGTGTGATAGAAAAGATGAGGTTGTTGGGTTTTAATTAATTTTTGTGATTTAAATCTTGTATTTTTGGCCTTTGGGCTTTTCTGGGCAGCCCAATGTCAATGGGCTTTGCCTGGGAGCCCAAACCCATTTACCCTCTACATGTGATGTTTAGTTCCACATCGGAAATCCATCACATGTAGAGTGGGTTTATTTACTCCCTCTCTTGTGTATGTATTGATTAGCAAGTATGAGCAAGGCTTTTCAAATACACATACAGGCTGGGCCAGGCCTGTGCATTTTGGATTTGGTCCATTTGACTTTTGCCTTTAATGCCTACATTGGGAATTTGTTTCTTGGGCTATCCAAAGGCCTTCCTTGGGAAGGGCCTTTGTGAGCTGCCCGAGAAAGACCCGTTGGAGCTTGTCTCCTAAGGGGTTTTGGGCTCTTTAAAATGAGAGCATAAGAGAGCTTGTGAAAAAAAAAAATAGAGATAGCATCTTCTCTTAAGCTTCAAAATTTTCCCTTTAAATTACAAATTTATACACAGTGATTTTTCTCTTTGAGTTTATAATTTTGCTGGATCTCTGAAAGTTGTTGGGTTCGCTACGCACCATCCCGGAGTCGTTGCCGACGGGGTGGACAGTGGTCGTTGTATCGCTAGGGGTGATTGCCAGAGCCTCGCACGTAGAGGGGCAATCTTGCTTCTAGGACAGTGCTCACGCACGCCTCGACATTCACAGGCTTCATCTAAACCTTGTTTTATATTATTTTGAGTTTAAATTAAGTTTAAATTATTTAAAAGAATTAATTTGAAAAGATAAAAGATTTTCTAACAATCTAGAAGCAAGATTTAATTTATTTTATCTTTTCATTTAATTAGTGAAATACTATTGCACTGTTAATTAGAATAATATTGTGTACACTGTTGTTTATTCTAATATTGTGTTAATAATATTAGTACTATTATTATTGTGATATAATATTGTTACTGTTACCATTGTAGTATTAATATACTTCGTAACTGTTAATGAACAATTTAAATAATTAATTATTCTAATACTGTTTGCACAGTGAATAAGAAAATTTTTAATTAGTATAATAGTTGATCTACTGTTAGTATAGTTGTTTTTTTCCTTAAGTGTCCGTATTGTGAACTAGCTAGTTATTTAATTAATATAGTGGATTAGAGAAATTAATACTGTTGATATATATATAACTGTAGTGCAACATAGTACGTACACTGTTTCTTTTATACTTGTGCTTTTACGGAGTTACAAGTTTACTTCCTAATTAATCTTTTTAATACTGTTGTATAATATTAATCTACAATTTCATGTATTCAACTCTGTTAGTATTTAATTGTTAGTATACTATTACGTTGACAGTAGACTTCATAAATCATTTTGTTATATCACACTGTTAATAAAATAGTATAATCTTTGTTAATTAAATTTTTTAACCTGTTATCTGTTTCTCTAAATTATTATGATTAAATTTAAATCTGTAACTTAAATTAACTGTTTTAAATTTAGAATAATTTTGTGACATTATTTTAATTATTGATTAAACAGATTAATGGAGGATTCGTATTCGGCGAAACCTGTTACTTTGATGGTCGTAATTTTAGGAGGTGGCAAAATCAAATGCGATTCTGGCTCACCACGCTGGGATTGTTTCTGCTATCTCAGATCCTATTGAGAATGGTAATGAAACTGCACCTGATGGTGCTATTCAGTCTGTGGCAAATCGCCCTCAGACTCGCAGCCAGTCTCAGAGTGCTCCTACTCCTCCTGGTGTTGCACCTGCACCTATACCTGTGCCTCTACTGATCCTACTATGATTAATTATCACTGTCTGAACGGATCCTTAGCACCCTTTCTGATAAGCTTTATGACATTTACTGTAGTTTTCAGACTGCTAGGAACTCTGGATTTCCTTAGAACAAAAGTATGGCCAGATTGATCCTACTAGAAGAGATACCAAGCTTCAGATTTGCTCAAGTTTAAATTGGTAGATAGTAAACCAATGTCTGACCAACTACAGAATTTTGAGTACATTATTGAGCAGCTTAGATCTAGTGGTATAGATCTAGATGAGAGTTTTCTAGTTGCCACTTTAATAGATAAGTTGCCTCCTTCCTGGTCTAGCCATGCCAATGATCTGAACCACAATCAAAGAGAACTTTCCCTGAATTTTGTCCTAAGATCTCTTAGGATAGAAGAAACCAACCGAGCTAGAGATAAGAAGCCTAGCGAGCCTTCTACCCAAGCCAACCTTGTAGAGAACCCGAAACCTAAGGGTAGAAATTTTCAACCCTTTAGGAACTTTAAGAAGAAACCTTTCCAACATAGAAAGTTCAACCCAAACTTTAAGAAGCCTGCACCTAAGGGGAGTGGAGTGAATTATGGATGCTTTGTGTGCGGGAAGACGAACCACTTTGCGAAGGACTGCTATTTTTGCAAGACTCGGCCTTCCGCGCCAAAGAAGAAGGGAGCTCCTCCTGAGCGTCAGTTGAACATGTTGACTGATGTACCCTGCCCTTCTGACTCCACTCTCAGGTTAGGATCTAGCTTATCTGAGGTTAACCTTGCTTTTAGTTCTTCTGATTGGTGGATTGATACTGGAGCAAATGTACATGCTTGCTCTGACCGTTCTTGGTTTTCCACTTATCAGGACTCAAGTGGAGGATCGGTGAACATAGGAAATGCAGCATCTTCGCGCGTGCTTGGGACTGGTCGAGTGGACCTGAAGTTGACCTCTGGGAAGACTCTTTCCTTGCACGGCGTGCATCATGTTCCTGATCTTAGGAAGAACTTGATTAGTGCTTCTCTTTTAGTTCAGCAAGGTTTTAAGTTTGTTTTTGAATGTAATAGGGTAGTAATTACTAAAGGAGTGAACTTTATTGGGAAAGGATTTTTGAGTGATAGTTTATTTAAGCTTTCTGTGATGAATTCTACTATTAATGAAAGTATTATTTTGAATGTTGTTTCATCTGATGTTTGCATGGAAGATGGGACATGTGAATTTTAATACTATTAAGAGATTGATGAATTTGGATTTAATTCCTAAGTCTGTTTCAAATGATCATAGATGTGAAATATGTGTGCAAGCTAAGGAACCTAGAAGACCATTTAGATCTGTAGATAGAGATTCTGATCTGCTAGAACTTATACACAGTGATGTTTGTGATGGATGTAGACCCAGTAGGGGTGGAAGCAAATATTTTGTAACATTCATTGATGATCATTCGAAGTATTGTTATATTTATCTGATTAAGAATAAAGATGAAGTTTTGAATAAATTTAAGATTTATAAAGCTGAGGTTGAAAATCAATTGGACAAGAAAATTAAGATTTTAAGATCTGATCGAGGAGGTGAATATACATCAAATGAGATGACTGTTTTCTGTCAAGAATTTGGAATTGTACATCAAGTTACTGCACCTTATACACCTCAATCTAATGGAATAGCTGAAAGGAAAAATAGAACTTTGATGGATATGGTAAATTCAATGATTATTAGTGTCACGCCCCGGAACCCGGGCTCGCCAACAGATCCGCCGTGCACACGGGATTTCCCGCGAACACGAAGCGCTGGTAACCTGTTCTGATATCATATGAACAGTTCAAGAGCATAATATCGAGCTGAATAGAAAATCCACATAGTATTTCAGACTGAAAATACAAATACAACTGTAATAAGTACAATAATCTCCCAGTTTACCAAAATAGTACATCCAGCTGGCGGAAGCCAGACCCAAAATAAAAGGAGAATATTACAGTCAGAGTAGGGTACGACGTCTATCTACAGCTCTCAGTCTTCCAGGAGATCCCTCTACTCAGCGATCCCCTTACCTTTATCAGCTGCTGATAGCCTAGCAGCTCCCGCAGATGACTCTGCAAAAAGAAGAAGCAAGAAACGGAAAGCAATAATGGGGGTGAGAACTACCAGATAAACCAGCAGCCTCCCCTAGTGGGTAAAAACCTCAACTCTGACGCACCCACTAGGACTACTAGAGGCAACAGGAAAGAACAGTTATAAGCTATAAAGACTGCTGATAAAAAGGAAACTACCACCACCATGCCTCTAAATGCCAAGCAATGGAATAACTAAATGTATGAATTAGTGTATAAATGCCTGTCTGAATGAACTCAAACTGGTGTCACTAGCAAAACTGGTACTTCCTGCTGTGCCTTGCCAAATCGGGTATAACGCCGATAGGGGATAGTATTTGCCAAATCGGATATGCCGATAGGGGATAATGTTGGCCAAATCGGGGTTGCCGATAGGGGATAATAACACACTCCGGAGTGGCACTCGAGGGGAGCGACCCACACGAGTAAAATATCTCTGTCATCAGTATCACAGCATCTCTGTAGCACATGTCTCAATATAGCAGGACTAAATCATAATCATGATCAAAGTGGGAAACTTCATCCACTATAGAAACCCAATCCCCAACTGATGCAATAAATAAACTCAACCCCGATCTGATGCAAGGATAAACATCTGGTCAACCGCCTACTGTCCGCGGTCACCGCAATACCCCACAAGTCCACAATTTAGCCCAACTCTGGCTACACTATCCCAAACCCCTGCTCACACTTGAGCAACAACCTATGAATGCAAAGGACAACAATAAAACATGTTCAAATCCCAAAAATGATAGTGTAGCAATGAATAGTGGTCTTACCTGATGTCCGGGCATGCATGCAACTGTCTTTATTTTTAAAAGTTGTAAAATAGAGTCAAAAGTTTAAAACGATTGATTTACTGAATAAAAGTCATTTGCATGCGAGATCATAGCTTTTGTCTCAATCACAGTGTCCCAATATAAGTCATCATATCATTTGTGGGGTTATATAAATTTTAGGGGAGTTTATCCCAGCGGTCCTTGTCATTTGTCATAATAATTTGTCCCAATGGTTCTCATTAATTGTCCTGTTAGTAGTCCTGTTAGTAGTCCTGTTAGTCCTCCTGTTAGTTTGTCCCAATGGTTCTCATTAATTATCATATTTTAGGGGATTTCCAGTAATCCCAGTGAGCTTGTCAAAAATGAGGTAAGCAACAACCGCCCACCTTGAACAGCTCAAACAACACCCCAGGTAGTCTCCTGGTTGTCCACAGTCCTTAATCCTGCAAACCAATGCTCCCGGTATAAATACAAAGCCCAAAAAGCACAATTTTTGCTGTTTTTCAGACAGCACGAGAAAAGAGGAATTTTTCACCTCTAAAATGAGCTCCTAAAATCCCAGAAAAATCACGGTTGCGTTCCTCGCGAAGAGTAGATCAAAATCGACTCTTAAAACGCCTCGATCTGACGCTCCTACGTCAAGATAAAAATCGGAGAAGTTGGTGCTGTCCAAAAATCATCACAGTAAAAAGGGGGTCAAAAGGGGACCTAAAAACTGTGCCAAAAGCACGAAATGGAGCAAAATGATCAATACGGAAATCGAAGCCCTACCTCTTACGGTCGCGCTGTCGCAAAAATCGTCCAAAAATTCCTCCTGGTTAGCTCGTAGTGAATTTTGACGGAACTGCGACGGGAAATGGGCCTAAAAGAAAATCGTCGCAGTGCGCCGCGTCGCAGATATCTCTCTATCTGTAACTCCTAAATTCCTGAGATTCTAGAGAGAGAAAGAAGAGAGAGAGAGGAACAACTTTCATATAGAACACTTTTTCAGTTTCTCTCTCTAAAGGCTCGGATTCCAAGGTGCAAAGAGAGGGGGTGGGGGATCCTTTATATAGTGGGCCAAAAGGGAATATTCCCTCACGAAATCCTGATCCAAACACGAAACACCGAAACGGGCCAACCAGGAAGCGCCCCGTGTCACCCAAACAGGAAACATCCGTGCAAGGGCCAATCAGAAATTGCCACGTGTCCCACGTGGTCCATGTGCAGCTCCGCGCTCCGGGTTTTCCGGAAACCTGTCGGCCAACAGGATGATGCCACGTGTCAAGCATCCAGACGCTTCTAGAAGCCGGCCCGCCAATCAGGAGATGCCACGTGGCACGGGGAAAAAGTTGGTGCACCCGGTGCACGCCTGGCCCATGGACCGCGCACCGAGCGCCCTGCCCGCGCCTGCCCGCCGCTTTCCTCCGCGCTCCGCCGCTGCCCCGCCGCTGCGCCGCTGCCCGCCGCCGTGCGCCGCCGCCCTCCGCCGCTCGCCGGCGCCGCCGCCGCCGGCCGGAACAGTACTCCGGCCGTTACTGTTCCGGTGAACAGTACCCAGGTGCCGAAAAATAAAGCGAATATACCATTTCGACCGTTTTCGCGCGCTGAGTCCGATTCCCGCCGTCCGTTTCGCCAAATTCTCATCCGAAATTTTGTAAAAAGCTCCCGAAAATTTCCGTTTGCTCCGATTTTCGCGCAGAGTCAATTAAAAATATCCAATTTCGTTTCTACGGGCTTTATTGCACTGTACAAGCTCCCCTTAGTCACTGTTTGGCTTCTGCGGGAGTCCGGATCATCACATCCTCCCCCACTAAAAAGAGTTTCGTCCTCGAAACAAGACTCAACCACATCCTCAATCCGATGTCTTGAATAAGTAGGGGTGAGCATTTCTCATCTCCGACTCGAGCTCCCATGTAGCCTCGCGCTCGTCATGATTGCTCCATTGGATCTTTACATAGGGAATGGCCTTACTGCGCAATTCTTTTACTTCTCGATCCAGAATTCGCAGTGGGCGCTCCTCATACCTCAAATCCTCGCTAATCTCCAGCGGTGCGAAGTCGATGACGTGCGATGGGTCGAAGACATACTTCCTCAAAGAGAAACATGAAATACATCATGGACACCAGCAAGCCTCGGAGGAAGTGCAAGTCGGTAGGCAACTGGTCCGATACGCTCCAATACCTCAAAGGGTCCAATATATCGGGGGCTAAGTTTTCCACGAATGCCGAATCTCCTGATTCCTTTGGACGGCGAGACTTTCAGGAACACATGATCACCACCTGAAACTCTAAGTCTCGTCGCCGAACATCGGCATAGCTCCTTTGTCGGCTTTGGGCGGTCTGAAGATGCTTCTGAATCACTCGGACCTTCTCTTCTGCCTCTAACAACACATCTGGTCCCAAGGTCCGCCTCTCGCCCACGTCACTCCAATAAAGTGGTGATCGACACTTGCGTCCATACAATGCTTCAAACGGAGCCATCTGAATGCTCGCTTGAAAGCTATTGTTGTACGCGAACTCGGCTAAAGATAAGTGTCGAATCCACCCTCCGCCGAAATCCAGGACACATGCTCTCAACATGTCCTCCAGGATCTGTATAGTCCGCTCTGACTGCCCATCTGTCTGCGGATGAAAGCCGTACTGAACCTGAGTTCAGTCCCCAAGGTTGTTTGCAAACTTTTCCAGAAATGCGAAACAAATCTCGGGTCTCTATCTGATACAATGGAGGCGGGTACTCCATGTAATCTCACTATCTCATCCAGATATAACTGGGCTAGCCGGTCCAGTGGCCACGTAGTCTGCATGGGCAGAAAGTGCGCCGACTTGGTAAGTCGATCCACGACTACCCAGATAGCGTCTGCTCCTCCTGTGCCCTTGGCAGTCCGACCACAAAATCCATCGTAATGTGGTCCCATTTCCACTGGGGAATTGGGAGACTCTGTAACTTGCCAGCTGGCACTCGATGCTCAGCTTTCACCTGTTGACAAGTTAAACACTGAGCCACAAATCTCCCGATATCCCTTTTCATGCCTTTCCACCAGAAGTGTGCCTTGAGGTCTTTATACATCTTAGTCCCACCAGGATGTAGGGTATAGGGTGTATAATGGGCCTCTCGCAATATCTGCTCTCGGATCTCCGCATCCGCTGGCACACATGCTCGGTTCCTGTACCTTAGTACTCCCGAGGCGTCTACCATAAAGTCCCCTGACTGATTACTCGGAATCTGGTCTTTAATCCTGGTCAAGTGGGGGTCCTCACTTTGTTTCTCCTTGATCCTTTCTAACAGAGTGGGCTGCAAGACTAAAGATGTCAGTCTAGCAGAGTCCCCAGGGGACACAACCTCTATCTCGAGCCGTCTTATCTCCTCTAATAGCGGTGCCTGGTCCGTGATCAACATCGACAAACTTTGCACCGCTCTCCTGCTCAAGGCGTCAGCGACCACATTAGCTTTGCCTGGGTGGTAGAGGATATCTACATCATAATCTTTTAATAGCTCTAACCACCTACGCTGCCTTAAATTTAGCTCCTTTTGCGTGAACAGGTATTTTAGGCTCTTATGGTCGGTGTAGATTTCACAGTGTTCTCCATATAGGTAATGACGCCAAAGTTTTAGTGCAAACACTACAGCAGCGAGTTCTAAGTCATGGGTAGGGTAATCTTCTCGTAATCTTTGAGTTGCCTCGAAGCATAGGCAATTACCTTCCCTTCTTGCATCAACACACAACCAAGTCCGCTGTGTGATGCATCGCTGTAAATCACATATCCTTTTCCCATAACAGGGAGGGAAAGGATAGGTGCGGTCATCAGTCTATTCTTTAGCTCCTCAAAGCTCCTTTGACAGTCCTCACTCCAGATAAATTTCACTTCTTTGCGTGTCAAGCGAGTGAGGGGTGTGGAAAGCTTCGCAAAGCCTTCCACAAACCGACGGTAATACCCCGCTAATCCCATAAAGCTACGTACCTCAGAAACCGTCGTCGGTCGGGGCCAATCACGGACTGCCTCAATCTTTGCCGGGTCCACTGCCACTCCTGCGGCAGAAATCACATGGCCCAAGAAGACTACCTCCCGAAGCCAAAACTCGCATTTTGCCAGTTTGGCAAACAACTTCTTCTCTCGCAGAAGTTGCAGCACGATCCTTAAGTGCTCCTCATGCTCCGTATTACTTCGGGAGTAGACCAGGATATCATCAATGAAAACTACCACGAATCGGTCTAAGTATGGTTTGAAGATTCGGTTCATTAAATCCATGAATGCGGCAGGGGCATTAGTTAGTCCAAAAGGCATAACTGTAAATTCATAATGCCCGTACCGTGATCTAAAGGCCGTTTTCGGAATATCCTCGGCCTCACCTTCAACTGGTGGTAACCGGATTGCAGATCTATCTTAGAGAAGACACAAGACCCTTGCAGCTGATCAAAGGATCATCAATGCGCGGCAAAGGGTACTTGTTCTTGATGGTCACTTTATTTAATTCCCTATAGTCCACACATAGTCTAAGTGACCCATCAAGAACAAGTACCCTTTGCCGCGCATTGATGATCTCTTTGATCAGCTGCAAGGGTCTTGTGTCTTCTCTAAGATAGATCTGCAATCCGGTTACCACCAGTTGAAGGTGAAGGCCGAGGATATTCCGAAAACGGCCTTTAGATCACGGTACGGGCATTATGAATTTACAGTTATGCCTTTTGGACTAACTAATGCCCCTGCCGCATTCATGGATTTAATGAACCGAATCTTCAAACCATACTTAGACCGATTCGTGGTAGTTTTCATTGATGATATCCTGGTCTACTCCCGAAGTAATACGGAGCATGAGGAGCACTTAAGGATCGTGCTGCAACTTCTGCGAGAGAAGAAGTTGTTTGCCAAACTGGCAAAATGCGAGTTTTGGCTTCGGGAGGTAGTCTTCTTGGGCCATGTGATTTCCGCCGCAGGAGTGGCAGTGGACCCGGCAAAGATTGAGGCAGTCCGTGATTGGCCCCGACCGACGACGGTTTCTGAGGTACGTAGCTTTATGGGATTAGCCGGGTATTACCGTCGGTTTGTGGAAGGCTTTGCGAAGCTTTCCACACCCCTCACTCGCTTGACACGTAAAGAAGTGAAATTTATCTGGAGTGAGGACTGTCAAAGGAGCTTTGAGGAGCTAAAGAATAGACTGATGACCGCACCTATCCTTTCCCTCCCTGTTATGGGAAAAGGATATGTGATCTACAGCGATGCATCACACAGCGGACTTGGTTGTGTGTTGATGCAAGAAGGGAAGGTAATTGCTTATGCATCGAGGCAACTCAAAGATTACGAGAAGAATTACCCTACCCATGACTTAGAGCTCGCTGCTGTAGTGTTTGCACTAAAACTTTGGCGTCATTACCTATATGGAGAGCACTGTGAAATCTACACCGACCACAAGAGCCTAAAATACCTGTTCACGCAAAAGGAGCTAAATTTAAGGCAGCGTAGGTGGTTAGAGCTATTAAAAGATTATGATGTAGATATCCTCTACCACCCAGGCAAAGCTAATGTGGTCGCTGACGCCTTGAGCAGGAGAGCGGTGCAAAGTTTGTCTATGTTGATCACGGACCAGGCACCGCTATTAGAGGAGATGAGACGGCTCGAGATAGAGGTTGTGTCCCCTGGGGTCTCTGCTAGACTGACATCTTTAGTCTTGCAGCCCACTCTGCTAGAAAGGATCAAGGAGAAACAGAGTGAGGACCCCCACTTGACCAGGATTAAAGATCAGATTCCGAGTAATCAGTCAGGGGACTTTATGGTAGATGCCTCGGAAGTACTAAGGTACAGGAACCGAGCATGTGTGCCAGCGGATGCGGAGATCCGAGAGCAGATATTGCGAGAGGCCCATTATACACCTTATACCCTACATCCTGGTGGGACTAAGATGTATAAAGACCTCAAGGCACACTTCTGGTGGAATGGCATGAAAAGGGATATCGGGAGATTTGTGGCTCAGTGTTTAACTTGTCAGCAGGTGAAAGCTGAGCATCGAGTGCCAGCTGGCAAGTTACAGAGTCTCCCAATTCCCCAGTGGAAATGGGACCACATTACGATGGATTTTGTGGTCGGACTGCCAAGGGCACAGGGAGGAGCAGACGCTATCTGGGTAGTCGTGGATCGACTTACCAAGTCGGCGCACTTTCTGCCCATGCAGACTACGTGGCCACTCGAGCGACTAGCCCAGTTATATCTGGATGAGATAGTGAGATTACATGGAGTACCCGCCTCCATTGTGTCAGATAGAGACCCGAGGTTTGTTTCGCATTTCTGGAAAAGTTTGCAAACAGCCTTGGGGACTGAACTCAGGTTCAGTACAGCCTTTCATCCGCAGACTGATGGGCAGTCAGAGCGGACTATACAGATCCTGGAGGACATGTTGAGGGCTTGCGTCCTGGATTTCGGCGGAGGGTGGATTCGACACTTATCTTTAGCTGAGTTCGCGTACAACAATAGCTTTCAAGCGAGCATTCAGATGGCTCCGTTTGAAGCATTGTATGGACGCAAGTGTCGATCACCACTTTATTGGAGTGACGTGGGCGAGAGGCGGACCTTGGGACCAGATGTGTTGTTAGAGGCAGAAGAGAAGGTCCGAGTGATTCGAAGCATCTTCAGACCGCCCAAAGCCGACAAAGGAGCTATGCCGATGTTCGGCGACGAGACTTAGAGTTTCAGGTTGGTGATCATGTATTCCTGAAAGTCTCGCCGTCCAAAGGAATCAGGAGATTCGGCATTCGTGGAAAACTTAGCCCCCGATATATTGGACCCTTTGAGGTATTGGAGCGTATCGGACCAGTTGCCTACCGACTTGCACTTCCTCCGAGGCTTGCTGGTGTCCATGATGTATTTCATGTTTCTTCTTTGAGGAAGTATGTCTTCGACCCATCGCACGTCATCGACTTCGCACCGCTGGAGATTAGCGAGGATTTGAGGTATGAGGAGCGCCCACTGCGAATTCTGGATCGAGAAGTAAAAGAATTGCGCAGTAAGGCCATTCCCTATGTAAAGATCCAATGGAGCAATCATGACGAGCGCGAGGCTACATGGGAGCTCGAGTCGGAGATGAGAAATGCTCACCCCTACTTATTCAAGACATCGGATTGAGAATTGTGGTTGAGTCTTGTTTCGAGGACGAAACTCTTTTTAGTGGGGGAGGATGTGATGATCCGGACTCCCGCAGAAGCCAAACAGTGACTAAGGGGAGCTTGTACAGTGCAATAAAGCCCGTAGAAACGAAATTGGATATTTTTAATTGACTCTGCGCGAAAATCGGAGCAAACGGAAATTTCGGGAGCTTTTTACAAAATTTCGGATGAGAATTTGGCGAAACGGACGGCGGAATCGGACTCAACGCGCGAAAACGGTCGAAATGGTATATTCGCTTTATTTTTCGGCACCTGGGTACTGTTTACCGGAACAGTAACGGCCGGAGTTACTGTTCCGGCCGGCGGCGGCCGCCGGCGAGCGGCGGAGGGCGGCGGCGCACGGCGGCGGGCAGCGGCGCAGCGGCGGGGCAGCGGCGGAGCGCGGAGGAAAGCGGCGCGGGCAGGCGCGGGCAGGGCGCTCGGTGCGCGGTCCATGGGCCAGGCGTGCACCGGGTGCACCAACTTTTCCCCGTGCCACGTGGCATCTCCTGATTGGCGGGCCGGCTTCTAGAAACGTCTAGATGCTTGACACGTGGCATCATCCTGTTGGCCGACAGGTTTCCGGAAAACCCGGAGCGCGGAGCTGCACATGGACCACGTGGGACACGTGGCAATTTCTGATTGGCCCTTGCACGGATGTTTCCTGTTTGGGTGACACGGGGCGCTTCCTGGTTGGCCCGTTTCGGTGTTTCGTGTTTGGATCAGATTTCGTGAGGGAATATTCCCTTTTGGCCCACTATATAAAGGATCCCCCACCCCCTCTCTTTGCACCTTGGAATCCGAGCCTTTAGAGAGAGAAACTGAAAAAGTGTTCTATATGAAAGTTGTTCCTCTCTCTCTCTTCTTTCTCTCTCTAGAATCTCAGGAATTTAGGAGTTACAGATAGAGAGATATCTGCGACGCGGCGCACTGCGACGATTTTTCTTTTTCACGAATAGCACCGGTGCTCCCCAAGGCGACACACTCGGCCTGATAAAGCCCTTGTCCATCAAATCCTGAAGTTGCGCCTTAAGCTCTCGCAACTCAGCCGGTGCCATTCGGTAAGGAGCCTTTGAGATTGGCGCGGTTCCCGGAACCACGTCGATCACGAACTCAATCTCCCTATCTGGCGGCATGCTAGTCAGCTCAGGTGGAAAAACATCCGGAAACTCGCGGACAATAGGGATATCCCCGAGTCCCGGCGCCGCCGTAGGCCCCTCAATAACACTAGCCAAAAAGGCTATACATCCACGATGGATCATTTGCCTCGCTCGAGAAGTCGAAATTATAGAGGCAAAGAAAGCACTCTGACATCCCCGAAATACCAACATTTCCTGGCCTGGCTCTTTAAAGGTGACAGTCCTTGCGGCACAGTCAATAGTTGAGAAGTACCGAGCCAGCCAGTCCATTCCGAGGACCACATCGAAGTCCTTCAGCTGTCTCAAGACCAACAGGTCAGCTGGCATAATCCAGGACTCGATTTGCATCGGGCAGGACCAACAACACTCTTCCACGTGCAAGGTGTGATCGGGAATCTGAACCTCTCGTGCACGTGGTAACAGTCCTACCTCTATCCCATGTAATGATGCAAATGATTTACTGATAAAAGAATGCGATGCTCCAGTATCAAATAATGTACGAGTCCTAATGCCAGAAAGTAAGGTGATACCTGCCACCACGTGTTCTGCTGCCGAAGAGTCCTCTACTTGCGCAGCATACACTCGCCCACTCTGAGCTGGAGGGCGATACTCCGTGGGATAGGAAGAAGATGGCCTGCTTGCTGGAGCATATGGTCGCTGAGCTGTCGACCACTGCTGGGACGAAGAAGGAGCAGATGCTGAAGAAGGAGCCGTCGATGGTGCATATGGGCAGGCAGCTCGGAGGTGGCCAGACTGTCCACATCGATAACAGCGGCCAAACCTCAGATCACAAGTATCAGAGGTATGTTGTCCTTGGCAGAAAATGCACCTAACCGTAGCCTGTGGCTGCCTCGCCTGCTGCCTCTGTCGCGGAGGCCCTTGCTGCCGCGACTGCGATCTCTGTTGAGGCGAATGCTGTTGCTGCTGATGTTGCGGTGGCCTCTGGGATCCACCAGGCCCTCGCCGTTCAGAACGTCCGCGGCCGGAAAAACTGAGGCCGTGGCGGTCGTGGCGGCCTCCAAGAACTGGCCTGTCCCCCGTCGTCCGGCGCTGGTCGCTTTCTGTCAGCGCCTTGAGCGACCAGGCCCCCACGTCTGGCGACGACGTGGTCTCCCCTCTCAACCCACTGGGCATGCTCTGCTGCCTCCTCCAAGGTCTGTAGTCTCTGAGCATGCACCAGAGTATAGATCTCTGGGCGCAAGCCCGACTCAAAGAGCTCTACCTGGTGGGGTCCGTCCCTGGCGACATAAGGTACGCAGTTGAGTAACCGCTTAAACTCCTGAAATAGTTCAATGCTGTCCGGTTGTCTTGCTGAAGATTCTTCAAATCATCTTCCAGCTTTTTCTTCATACTTGTGGAGAAATACGTATCTAAAATCATCTTCTTGAATCTGACCAGGGTAGCTGCCGAGTGGTCTGAAATTCCAGGGGTTCCACCCGGCGCCACCATGCATCAGCATCCCCGTCTAAGCAGTGTACAGCCATATGTACCCTGTACTTCGGGTCAATGAAGAAGTCTCGAAATAACTTCTCCATTGAGGAAAGCCAAGTCCCGATTTCCCAAGGCTGAGTATCCCGCCCTGAAAACCTGGGCGGTCCCCGCTTACAGAACTGAGTAAGTTTGTCAGCAAACTCCTGCTCCTCTGCAGGAGTCAATGGCCGGATTGCTCCCTGAGCCACAGGGGATGCCAGGGTCACTGGTACAACTGGGGGATTCACGGCAGGGGAAGAAGGTACGGGAGAATTCTCCGAGGGTGCTACAACAGGCTGCGCCCTCTGTTCTAACAACTGCGTCAGCCGGCTCATGGCCTCCTCCTGACGCCGAACAGCTTCAGACATCTGGGCCATCTGAGCTTGCAGCTCTTGCACCTCACTCTGCTGGCCCTGCTCGGACTCCTCCTGATCGGGTTCAGGGGAATCAGGTTGAGAACGCGTCAACATTCTCCGTCGCGGAGGCATCCTACCACAAGAAACCATACTCAGTATCATCACCCTACACGACCCACTCTTAACGAAAGTCAAAGACATTCTCCTATTTCTGTGACTTTATGTTGTCTGCAGCCAACATAACTGTCTACCAGAAGTAGGCTAAGTCGATCCTTCTTACTTTACTAGAAGAGTTAAATAAATAACCCAACGACTTCCGCAAAATTATCACGCCTCTCATACCCTATTATCCTAGGGTCTGCCAAAAGCCTAGGGTTTCCTAAGTCCCAACTGACCTATCCCTAAGCTCTGATACCAACTTTAATCTGTCACGCCCCGGAACCCGGGCTCGCCAACAGATCCGCCGTGCACACGGGATTTCCCGCGTACACGAAGCGCTGGTAACCTGCTCTGATATAATATGAACAGTAAAAGAGCATAATATCGAGCTGAATAGAAGAACCACATAGTATTTCAGACTGGAAATACAAATACAACTGTAATAAGTACAATAATCTCCCAGCTCACCAAAATAGTACATCCAGCTGGCGGAAGCCAGACCCAAAATAAAAGGAGAATATTACAGTCTGAGTAGGGTACGACGTCTATCTACAGCTCTCAGTCTCCAGGAGATCTATCTATTCAGCGATCCCCTTACCTTTATCAGCTGCTGATGGCCTAGCAGCTCCCGCAGATGACTCTGCAAAAAGAAGAAGCAAGAAACGGAAAGCAATAATGGGGGTGAGAACTACCAGATAAACCAGCAGCCTCCCCTAGTGGGTAAAAACCTCAACTCTGACGCACCCACTAGGACTACTAGAGGCAACAGGAAAGAACAGTTATAAGCTATAAAGACTGCTGATAAAAAGGAAACTACCACCACCATGCCTCTAAATGCCAAGCAATGGAATAACTAAATGTATGAATTAGTGTATAAATGCCTGTCTGAATGAACTCAATCTGGTGTCACTAGCAAAACTGGTACTTCCTGCTGTGCCTTGCCAAATCGGGTATAACGCCGATAGGGGATAGTATTTGCCAAATCGGATATGCCGATAGGGGATAATGTTGGCCAAATCGGGGTTGCCGATAGGGGATAATAACACACTCCGGAGTGGCACTCGAGGGGAGCGACCCACACGAGTAAAATATCTCTGTCATCAGTATCACAAGCATCTCTGTAGCACATGTCTCAATATAGCAGGACTAAATCATAATCATGATCAAAGTGGGAAACTTCATCCACTATAGAAACCCAATCCCCAACTGATGCAATAAATAAACTCAACCCCGATCTGATGCAAGGATAAACATCTGGTCAACCGCCTACTGTCCGCGGTCACCGCAATACCTCACAAGTCCACAATCTAGCCCAACTCTGGCTACACTATCCCAAACCCCTGCTCACACTTGAGCAACAACATATGAATGCAAAGGACAACAATAAACATGTTCAAATCCCAAAATGATAGTGTAGCAATGAATAGTGGCCTTACCTGATGTCCGGGCATGCATGCAACTGTCTTTATTTTTAAAAGTTGTAAAATAGAGTCAAAGTTTAAAACGATTGATTTACTGAATAAAAGTCATTTGCATGCGAGATCATAGCCTTTGTCTCAATCACAGTGTCCCAATATAAGTCATCATATCATTTGTGGGGTTATATAAATTTTAGGGGAGTTTATCCCAGCGGTCCTTGTCATTTGTCATATTAATTTGTCCCAATGGTTCTCATTAATTGTCCTGTTAGTAGTCCTGTTAGTAGTCCTGTTAGTAGTCCTGTTAGTAGTCCTGTTAGTTTGTCCCAATGGTTCTCATTAATTATCATATTTTAGGGGATTTCTAGTAATCCCAGTGAGCTTGTCAAAAATGAGGTAAGCAACAACCGCCCACCTTGAACAGCTCAAACAACACCCCAGGTAGTCTCCTGGTTGTCCACAGTCCTTAATCCTGCAAACCAATGCTCCCGGTATAAATACAAAGCCCAAAAAGCACAATTTTTGCTGTTTTTCAGACAGCACGAGAAAAGAGGAATTTTTCACCTCTAAAATGAGCTCCTAAAATCCCAGAAAAATCACGGTTGCGTTCCTCGCGAAGAGTAGATCAAAATCGACTCTTAAAACGCCTCGATCTGACGCTCCTACGTCAAGATAAAAATCGGAGAAGTTGGTGCTGTCCAAAAATCATCACAGTAAAAAGGGGGTCAAAGAGGACCTAAAAACTGTGCCAAAAGTACGAAATGGAGCAAAATGATCAATACGGAAATCGAAGCCCTACCTCTTACGGTCGCGCTGTCGCAAAAATCGTCCAAAAATTCCTCCTGGTTAGCCCGCAGTGAATTTTCGACGGAACTGCGACGGGAAATGGGCCTAAAAGAAAAATCGTCGCAGTGCGCCGCGTCGCAGATATCTCACTATCTGTAACTCCTAAATTCCTGAGATTCTAGAGAGAGAAAGAAGAGAGAGAGAGGAACAACTTTCATATAGAACACTTTTTCAGTTTCTCTCTCTAAAGGCTCGGATTCCAAGGTGCAAAGAGAGGGGGTGGGGGATCCTTTATATAGTGGGCCAAAAGGGAATATTCCCTCACGAAATCCTGATCCAAACACGAAACACCGAAACGGGCCAACCAGGAAGCGCCACGTGTCACCCAAACAGGAAACAGCCGTGCAAGGGCCAATCAGAAATTGCCACGTGTCCCACGTGGTCCATGTGCAGCTCCGCGCTCCGGGTTTTCCGGAAACCTGTCGGCCAACAGGATGATGCCACGTGTCAAGCATCTAGACGTTTCTAGAAGCCGGCCCGCCAATCAGGAGATGCCACGTGGCACGGGGAAAAGTTGGTGCACCCGGTGCACGCCTGGCCCATGGACCGCGCACCGAGCGCCCTGCCCGCGCCTGCCCGCGCCGCTTTCCTCCGCGCTCCGCCGCTGCCCCGCCGCTGCGCCGCTGCCCGCCGCCGTGCGCCGCCGCCCTCCGCCGCTCGCCGGCGGCCGCCGCCGGCCGGAACAGTAACTCCGGCCGTTACTGTTCCGGTAAACAGTACCCAGGTGCCGAAAAATAAAGCGAATATACCATTTCGACCGTTTTCGCGCGCTGAGTCCGATTCCGCCGTCCGTTTCGCCAAATTCTCATCCGAAATTTTGTAAAAAGCTCCCGAAAATTTCCGTTTGCTCCGATTTTCGCGCAGAGTCAATTAAAAATATCCAATTTCGTTTCTACGGGCTTTATTGCACTGTACAAGCTCCCCTTAGTCACTGTTTGGCTTCTGCGGGAGTCCGGATCATCACAATTAGTTCTGGTGCACTTGAGAATTTGTGAAGCTTTGATGACTGCTTGTGTAATTCTTAATAGGATTCCCCACAAGAGTTCTTCTATATCTCCTTATGAAATTTGGAAGGGTAGGAAACCTAATCTGAATTATTTTAAAGTGTGGGGTTGCCTAGCTAAAGTAAAGATTCCTGAAAATAAGAAGAGAAAGATTGGTCCTAAAACTGTGGATACTGTTTTCTTAGGCTATGCAGATGGTAGTAATGCTAATAGATTCTTGGTGGTAAATTCTGAGGTTAATGAGATTTCTAACAATACAATTATTGAAGCTAGCGATGCAGTATACTTTGAGGATATCTTTCCTTTTAGAACTAGAGTAGATAGACCTGTTCCTGTTGAAACTATAGGTGAGTCTAGTAGACCCAGCACTAGCGAACCTATAGAAGAGTCTGAACCTAGGAGAAGTAAGCGTCCTAGGATTGAGAAGACTTTTGGTGATGATTTCTGTGTCCTTCTTGTAGAAGATACCCCTTCCACCTTTGACCAAGCTATGACTTCTGTAGATGCATCATTTTGGAAAGAAGCTGTTAAGTTGGAGATGCAATCTATTCTACAGAATCATACTTGGGAATTATCTGATTTACCTATAGGTTGTAAGCCTGTAGGATGTAGATGGATCTTTAAGAAGAAATTGAAACCAGATGGGTCTGTAGATAAGTATAAGGCTAGACTTGTAGCTCAGGGTTTTTCCCAGAAGCCTGGTGTAGATTATTTTGATGTCTATGCTCCTGTAGCTAGGATCACTTCTATTAGGATTCTGCTAGCTTTAGCCTCTGTCCATAATTTGATTATTCATCAGATGGATGTTAAGACTGCTTTTCTAAATGGTGATTTAGAGGAAGAAATTTATATGAAGCAACCTGAGGGATTTATTGTTGCTGGACATGAAAACAAAGTTTGCAAGTTAACAAAATCTTTATATGGACTTAAGCAAGCCCCTAAGCAATGGCATTTGAAATTTGACTCTTTAGTAGTAAAAGATGGTTTTCATGTGAACATGTCTGATGAATGTGTGTACTCTAAGATATACAATGGACAGATAGTAATCCTATGTTTGTATGTTGATGATATTTTGATCTTTGGAACAAATATGAATGTGATAATGGATGTTAAGAAATTACTTAATAATAACTTTGATATGAAGGATCTTGGGCAAGCTGATGTGATTCTAAATATGAAGATCATAAGAAAATCAAATGAAATTATTATGAGCCAATCTCACTACAGTGAACAAGTGTTAAAGAAATTTGGATATTTTGATTCTAAGATTGTGGTAACACCTTATGATCCTAGTGTACATCTTAAGAAGAATAAAGGTGATCCTATAGGACAGAATAGGTATGCTCAGATTATAGGATCTCTAGGTTATCTTGTAGATTACACTAGACCTGATTTAGCATATGCTGTGAACAGATTGAGAAGATATACCCATAACCCAAATAGAGAACATTGGAATGCCTTAGAAAGAGTTTTGAGATATCTGAAAGGCACTGTATCTTATGGATTGCATTTTTGTGGATTCCCTGCCGTATTAGAAGGATTTAGTGATGCTAACTGGATAAGTGATACAGCTGATGTGAAGTCAACCACTGGATTTGTTTTTCTCCTTGGTGGAGCAGCTGTTTCTTGGAAGTCATCGAAACAATCATTGATAGCTAGAAGTACAATGGAATCTGAATTAATAGCTTTAGATACCACTGTAGCAGAGGCTAAGTGGATTAGAGAATTTCTGTATGACTTGCCACTGATGGAGCGACCTTTGGCACCTGTGTGTATACATTGTGATTGCAAATCTGCTATTGACAAGTGTGCTCAAGAAAATGTGGAAACAAAGATGAATAGATTTATGAAAGTAAGACACAAGTATATTCGGCAGAATATTAAGGAAAATGTAATTGCATTGGAATTTGTGAGATCTGCAAAGAACCTAGCTGATCAGCTTACTAAAGGTTTGTCTAGGACAGTGATCCTAGAATCGTCGAGGGGGATGGGGCTTAGCCCACAATAAAAACTACCGGCGACGGCAACCCAACCTCTTGGAGGTTCAATGGGTAGAAACAAGTCGAATTGGTAGTTGTGCAGAGCACTGCTTTTATATACTCATCCCTATGGCGACAGTGCTCATTTATGCAAGTGGATAGTAAGGGTTCTTACCCTGAATGGTTCCGAGACCCTTGAGGCAGGGTGTGACCTTGCATGCACCCTTATCAGGATCTACTATATGTGTGTAGTCGTGAGGCCGCGACTGTGGGAAGAGGGCGGTTCCCTAAAAACACACATGAATCGATATGAGCGCATGGCCATAAAAGCGCTAACCCGCATAGAACCTAAACGACTGTACCATGTGTACTGTTTGTGGAAATCCGATTCACCGGCCTTGGTTCAAGGCGAAGTCCACCATTGTGCCCTCGGATGTACATAGACCTGTACTAAGTGAAGGTTCAAACCCGAAAGGTATCTTCGCCGAATACGTGGTATAAGGGATCCAGCATCTGTTTTAGCTTTTGTATTTCTTTTACTTTATTTTGTATTTCATTTTTACAAGTTTTAAATCATGTGGGGATTGTTGGGTTTTAATTAATTTTTGTGATTTAAATCTTGTATTTTTGGCCTTTGGGCTTTTCTGGGCAGCCCAATGTCAATGGGCTTTGCCTGGGAGCCCAAACCCATTTACCCTCTACATGTGATGTTTAGTCCCACATCGGAAATCCATCACATGTAGAGTGGGTTTATTTACTCCATCTCTTGTGTATGTATTGATTAGCAAGTATGAGCAAGGCTTTTCAAATACACACACAGGCTGGGTCGGGCCTGCGCATTTTGGATTTGGTCCATTTGACTTTTGCCTTTAATGCCTACATTGGGAATTTGTTTCTTGGGCTATCCAAAGGCCTTCCTTGGGAAGGGCCTTTGTGGGCTGCCCGAGAAAGACCCAGACCCGTTGGAGCTTGTCTCCTAAGGGGTTTTGGGCTCTTTAAAATGAGAGCATAAGAGAGCTTGTGAAAAAAAAAAATAGAGATAGCATCTTCTCTTAAGCTTCAAAATTTTCCCTTTAAATTACAAATTTATACACAGTGATTTTTCTCTTTGAGTTTATAATTTTGCTGGATCTCTGAAAGTTGTTGGGTTCGCTACGCACCATCCCGGAGTCGTTGCCGACGGGGTGGACAGTGGTCGTTATATCGCTAGGGGTGATTGCCAGAGCCTCGCACGTAGAGGGGCAATCTTGCTTCTAGGACAGTGCTCACGCACGCCTCGACATTCACAGGCTTCATCTAAACCTTGTTTTATATTATTTTGAGTTTAAATTAAGTTTAAATTATTTAAAAGAATTAATTTGAAAAGATAAAAGATTTTCTAACAGAGGTCAGGTGGCGATGGGCTGGATTAGAGAAGTTTTCTGTCAAATTATTCTATAACTTTCCACAGGACAGCAGAGTAATCGACAGGAACTACATCCAACTATGGAAGATCGGATCCCTTTTGAAAGTTAAGATCTTCGCTTGGTTAGTGTTGAAAAGAAAGGTGCACACAGTGAGTAACCTGTTGAAAAGGGGTTGGAGCGGCGAGGAAAGTTGTATTCTGTTCGGACACGTCAGAGACTTTGAACCACCTTTTTACGAAATGCTTAATTATCAAAGCCTTGTTAGCCTTGTTGGAGGGACTACTACCAAACAAACACTCAATGAGGTATTGTACAATGGCCGGGCAGCTTTGGGAAGAGAGCAAACTTACAGGCGGAGCTATAGAGAGCTGGGAGTTAGCAACAATCGTCACCACTTGGTGGGTTATTTAGCTAAATCGGAATAGACGAATCTTTGAGAAATCTAAACACTCCCTGAGTTACCTAGCGGCCAGGATACGTTCTCTTAGAAAAATTTGGATGTTGTTTTGCAGCAACTAGCGTTTTTTTTTTTATTTTTCCTCCTCTTTGAGGCCAAGCTATCTTATTTTGTAGCCCAGTTCATTCTCTAAATAAATGAAGCGGTAGTATTCTACCTTGATCTCAATATATATATATTAGATTCATAGATTGAAAAAACCCAATAAGACTTCTTTCGGTCTCTAAATAACGACGCGTAGATTATCAGCAACAGCTTAACTTTTAAATAGCAACTCAATGAACTTCGCACTCATTGGATTTGGCGCCAGATTTGTAAGTAAGTTGTGCTTCATCCTCAATCTTAGCATCTAAAACAGCACAGTATATGGAATTTCAGATTAAAGCAGTTGACACTTGACCTTCAGATGGATCAGTACTTTGCGCCCCAGAAACGCGAAGATTGTAAAAAGATAATACAGCCAGAGTGACCACAAAGAAGAGAGCTTGAGCTGCAGGCATCTTAAAGAGCATATCAGCAAACGATATTCGGGGATGCACATCGGCCGAAGATGAATATCTCCCTGTTTGAATCAAATCAAATTATCAGAGCTTATAACAAACATGTAGCTCCAAATTTCTCAAAAGAACACTAAAAATGCATAGCACTTTGACCACAGGATACAATATTAAGCTCAAACACCAAAATATGTCCTATAATCAACTAATACAATTAATTTCTGCACCTAAAAGGAAATTATTACAACATAACTACACCTAATTCAGAGCAGCATAACTCACATGCAAGTAAAAACACAGAGAACATAACAGTCACAAAGTTCAATACAGCAACATACTAGAAGTGGCAAAATTCGAAAAGATCAGGATCACAAACGCAAATTAGCATTCAGTAACCAAAGATTCCATAAACCATAAAAAAATATAACCAAATTCTAATTATATCACGAATTCAAGGGAAAATCATAGAAAATTGAGGAATCGGAACCTGAACCTGAACCTGAACGTGAACGGAGACGACAATTATTCGAGAAAGAGAGTGTGAGTCTTCTTATTTTAAATTTAGTACTAGCTAAAAATATTATTTTTATTATTAAAATATTTTATAATTCTAAAAAATTTTAAAAAAGATTTACCACTTAATATTTTATAAATATGTAATGAAATGAATAGATGAAAAATAATAGAGAAATGAACTTAATACAAGAAAATTATATATTTTAAAACCTTCATACGACAATTGCTAAGAAACCAGAGCATTTAATGCATCATTGCTATGAGAGTGACACGTCGTATTGAGCGGTTATGTGCCAGGAAAAGATTTGACTGAACCCATGATTTGATGAACGATCCAGACTACGTCAAATATGAGCGGATATCTGAAATTGAAGCTGAGCTGGATTGCTATCATTTTATTTGAATTGAACCATCAAATCGACAATCGGTATAATTGAATATACACCCCTTATATCTTTCTGTTATGATTTTTTACTTTGTTTCCATCCTATATTTTGGGATCGAATTTCAATCGTCAACAACGACGTTAACGAGTGGAATACATTCTACTCCAGGATGGAATGGGGTGTAGGATGTACACCCCTAAGGGGTGTACACCTAGCAAAGTCCATTTTATTATCATATGATGAACCATCAAATTGATAATCGGTATAATTGAATATAGCAATGCTATATGTACACTTCAAAAGAGATGTACATCCTATATGTACACTTCAAAAGAGATGTACATCCTACATTCATCCATCTAAGGGTGGGAGGTTCACTTCACAATTTGTGAAGTGAGCCCTCACCACACCCCACCCATTAGATGGGTGGGGTATATGATGTACACCCCAAATGGGATGTACAAGTAGCATTTTTCAATTGAATATTATTTAAACTGAAATCTTTTCGATATTACTAACCTAATGATAAAAAAAAGTATAAAATTTGTAATTTTAATTATAGATATAAACTTTTTACTCATTTAACTGTGTAAAAAAAATAAATTAATTAAGTTTTAGTTAGAAAAAATTTAAAATAATTTAAAATAATATTTATTATCTCGATTTTGATTACAAGGCTTCTATAATCACTTTTTGAAGCATATTCGTTTTAAGTCATTCATTTTGTATCCACTTAATTGACAAGAAAAGAATATCGAAATAGTATGAAATTTAATTTTCAGATATTTTAAATAATTTAAAGTATATTTAACGGTACCGATCATCGTTTTAGAAGCTCCATCATTGAATTGAAAATAAATAGATGACAACCAAATCCGTTTGCTACCGATAGTATTCCAACCTAACTCACTGAAATTAAGTTAATTTTATATTATTTCCTATAAAAGTATCAAATAGTAAAAAAAAAAAAATTATAAAATTTAAATGATCAAATTTATTTCTTCAAAAACTTTATGATTTATAAATATATTTCTTCAAAAATTTTGCTCCGTTCATATATGTCTCTATTATTTGGTTCAATGTTAGATTTTTAATGAAGGAGACGTAAAATAACTATTTTGACCTCACAAATTTGTCCATTCAAAAATCTATACTTTTATCTCTCTTTCTCCTCATTTTCCACCTGCCACATGCAATGTATTTGTTGTTGTCCCCGTAATATTTGTTATTTGATATCTTTACATAGAGTGTAATTATTTCTTTAAAATTTTATCTGAATTCAAAATTCGAAATCAGAAAGTTTCTCAATGCTAAATGAATATAATTTTGAATATAAATATAAAAAATAAAAAAATAATGAATTTGAATTCGGATTTGAAATTTGTCTTTACTTGATTCAAACCCGAATTTGATCGGAACCTGCATTAATCTTACATTATATAATATTGATAAATACTTAATATTATATTTTAACTTGTATTTATCTAGTTTGCGGGTTTTAAATTTTTGGCGAAGTATGAGTTTGGATATGAATTTTAAAATTCATCAAATTTGAGTTTTAAGAATTCAGTTCCGAATCTAACAAGTAGATAAGTTTTATAATTAATATCGAAAGTTTTAAATTTAAAATTTAATTATTTTATATTTTTCGTTCGGCTTATTTTTAAAAAATAAATAAAATTATTAGCTAGCTATATTTGTCTCTCTTGAAAAAAAAAAAAAAAAAAAAAAAAAAAAAAAAAGAAAAGAAAAGTATGTAGTCAAATAAAGGACAAGGTTGTCTTATTGCAAAATAGCTTAGAAGTTTGGTTTCTAGAAAAAATCATAGAAATTATATTTCAAGAAAAAAAAATTACAAAATATATTTTTATTATTTTTAATTAATTTTTTTAAAAATAAAAAGAATATTTTTTTTAAAAAATCCAACCAACGAAAAATAGTTAGAAAATATATTACACCATCTATTAGCTTTTTCGTTAAAATAATAAAATATCGCATCAGTATGTCACGACCCATGAATCATTATTAAAAAAACATAACTAATTTACTTAAAACATAAAGACAAAGCGCCCACGAATTTTGACCAAAATAAAAAAAATAATTTTTCTAAAAAACCCAACGAACCAAAAATAGTTAGAAAATATATTACACCATCTATTAACTTTTTCGTTAAAATAATCAGGTATCACATGCGTATGCCACGACCCATGAATCATTATTAAAAAAACACAACTAATTTATTTAAAGCGTACAGACACAGCGCCCACGAATTTTGACCAAACTTAATTCATCTGAACGTTAAATTTATTGTTGGATCTCTTACTGTTAGGTCTATTGTGGACCGCAGCCTCACTCAGCTTATTAGACTCATCCAATTCAATTTATTAATCTTCTGAGCCTATTTTTACGGAGCAGAAAATTAAATTTATTTTTAACCCATAAATAAATAGCCAACACTCATAAAAAATAATTATAATTAAGTTTTTTAAAAAACTATATATTTTTAAGGAGTTCTATGCAATTTTTTTTTTTTAAGTCCTGACATTTCGAACGAAAAAGTTAAGAAAAAGTGTACAAAAATAAAAATTATTTTAGTAATATAGTTAAAACTATATAGTAAAATATATACAGTTTTTTTCGAACTTAGAGCAACTATACATATCGTTTCTAGCTTAAGTGGCAAATGATTTGATGATTGGTATTCAAAATTTTAAGTTTGAAATTTATTTGTTTCACAATTTTCAGCTAATTTTTTTTTAAAAAAAAATTAAATAGACAAAATGGATAGCATGTTTTTTTTTTTTCTAAAAAAAAAATTAATTGCATACAACTACCTATAAACATGTTGAATAGCAGATATATTCCTATAAACTTCAACTTTTTATATTTATTCATTCACAAATACTAAATTATTCATATATGTTCTACCGTTCGTTAGAAAAATATAATTAATTTAGATTAAATACTTAATCTTGCTTAACAAGTAAGGTAAATCTATTTTTTTATCTTTCAGATATTTTTACATTATTCTAAAATAGTTAAATTTTTAGAAACATATTTGAAAGGATAAAATTATTATTTTATTTATATTTTATTAAAAAATAAATAATAAACTAACAGTAAATCAGATGAATATATATGAATAATTTAAAATATTTTAAAAAATAAATATAAAAAATTAAATTTTATATAAATATATTTGTTATTTGATATATTTATAAAAATTTGTATAAAAATAATTTAAAATTAATTTTTTCGAATAATCATTGCAAATGGCATTCCGGTTAATACTTGGAAAATCGGGGGCCGTCTCAGAAGACTGACCCATGCTTTGTACTGTTGCTGGGTGACAGGTCCGTACTTTTCTCTGTTTGGCGGAACGGTACTTTTGAATAAAATAAAAGAAAGATAAAAAAATGCATGTAAAAACCCCTCAATTGTATACTATTTTAAAATAGATCCTCAGCTAACCTTTTTATTTACATATCCTACTAAATAAAAATTATTAAAATTATATATTTAATAATTTTATTAATTTTTATTATGAAATTATGTAAAACCAACCATCGTTCTCTACAAATTTACATTATTAAATAAATTTTTTTATTTAAAAAATAATATAAAAAAGTAGGGATGAAGGATTAATTTCAGAATAGAATATAGCTGAAGCAATTTTGGTGCATTTTGCTCTACCATAGATATATATATATATATATATATATATATTATTTATATATTTTAAAAAGGATGTATAATGTATATTTTATTTATTTAAGGATGAATGTATTTTACTGATCATTTTGAAATAATCGTTAAAATTTATTTTATTCTAAAATAAATAAAATATAAAATATATATTATTTTTGAAATATATAAATAATATTTTTTATAAAATAACGGATAAATAATAATAATAATAATAACAATAATTACCATTCGACAGGATTAAAAAAAAGGGACAGGGAAAAAGAAGCACTAACGCATATGATTACCTCCGCCTCGAGTTCCGTGCCACAGCTGTCGCATCATTTCGGGCTCTTTCCACCCCGAAGAGCGCGTAACCCGTTAATAAAAAAAATAATTTATTTATTAATATTATATTTTATATATTGTAACGATTTAATAAATCAATTATAATATATTTTATACGATTTTATCGAAAAATATAAATTACAATAAAGTGAGTGAAATTTTAATTTTTAAATTTTAATTATTGTTATTTAACTTGATGAGAAAATTTTAAATTATTGGAGTAAAAATTATATACAATTTATAAGTCACAATAAAAAATAGTTAAATATAATTTTTTTGGAAATGAGTTAAAATAGAAGGATACAAATTGAACTTCACTTTTTATTAAATTCAAAGTAAAACTTTGGCATATGCAAAAGCTAAACTCTTTAAAACTTTATCTTTTTGCGTGAACTAAACGCCCTTTTAAGATCGGCTCCAAATCCACATGCATAAACAAATGTCCAAACCAATCTTTCTCACGGTGGACCACGCCGTGTTCCATGTCCCATCAAAGTTCATCATGTGGGCCCACCAACAAAAACCATGGACCATCGAATGATTGATCACCAAACACCCCCTTACACCCGGTCTACAAATCATTGGAGAACGAACAGCAGCGCCTCCTTTGATTGGCTGAGTTCTGATGACGTGGTGGACCAGGTTTATTTGGTTTTGATGGTTTTCACAGGGAAATTATCCTCTGGATGTTGTCCACCACGTCGGCAATGGATTGCCCAATGCAAATAACCTTCATTATATTTCCCCTTTTGGAGGGGGGGGGGGGGGGGGGTTAATTACATTTGAGTCCCTACAAAGCAATGAAATTGAATGTCTCTACCTACAAACTTTTAATTGTCAACATATCGCCTTCAATCTCCAAAATATGCAAATTTGTTTTCGCCGTAACTTCAAATTTTTTTATTTCTTTTTTAGATTAAGAAAATTTTGATAGATTTAGACAGTACAATAAAAATAATAAATTTAAATATATATTAATATTCAGTATTATAAATAAAATTATAAGATGACTAGTAAAGCGTCAGTTGTGATACTAATCGTAAATCTCCTCTCGCCTCAGATGTTCTTGACAGTACTAACATCCTGATTATAATTATATTTAATTTAAATTTAAATAAATAAAAAATATATATATTATATCAAGTAATCTGTATTTATTAGGATTGATCTTTATTTATAATAAATTTATATTTAAATAAAATTAATTGTGCCAAAGATATAAAAATCCTAACAAATTGACCTAAGCAATAAGATTTTGCTAATTTAATTAAAAGAAAAAAAAGAGTAAATTAAAACTACCTTAACTATAGCCCATTTTGGAATAGATATTTTTTTTTTTGTGTTTTTTTTTCTTTTCTTTGATTGACACGTAATGAACTTTGTCTTTTAAGATTTAAACTATATAAATATTAATTAATAAAGTTAATTTTTTTTAATTTAATAAATTTATCAGTCATTAGCTATTATTTAGTTATTAATTAAAAATAGTTAAAAATTAATTAATTTAAATATTTTTTATTTTAGATTAATTTATACAGTTTTTTTATAAATATATCGAATATCATATATATCCCTATAAAGTTCAACTTTTTATATTTTTCTCTTCAAAAATTTTAAGTTGTCCATACAGTAAATATTTGTTAGAAAAATATAGTTAACCGGTGATTAAATATTTAATTTTGATTAGTTAGTGAGGTAAATTTATTTTTTTACCCTTTCAGATATTATATTTAACTAAAACTATATTTTTTTTAGGGGCAATTTTCTATATACCCCTAAAAATTTTTCTATTTTCAGATTTACCTCTTTTAGAAGGCTAATATTAAAACTACCTTTCTTACGTTCCTTGGAACTGCCGTTATCTGTGTGTAATTACTATTTTGCCCTTTCAAATATACCCTATACCCTAAACCCCTAAATCCTAAAACCCTAAAAACCCTAAACCCTAAACCCTAAAACCCTAATCAACCCTAAACTCTAAAACCATAAACCCTAAACCCTAAACCCTAGAATCCTAAAAACCCTAAACCCTAAACCCTAAAACACTAAACCCTAAGCTCTAAAACCTAAAAAAATCCTAAACCCTAAACTCTAAACCCGGGCAAAATAGGTATATCTGATAGTTTTAAATTCCGATTATTATTTAACTCTAGTTTAACCCTAGTTAACTTAACAAAGGAAAACGGTAATTTTAATAGCGTGGAACGTATGAAGAATATATTGGAAAGAAAAAAATAAGAAGGTAAATATATTTCTTCAGATTTCAGAGTTACACAGATAATTATTCCTTTTTTTTTAATAGTTGGGACTTTTGAAGGAGCATATTAATAAATATAAAATTAATATTTCAATTATATTCTGTTAAAAAATAAATAGTAAACTAACGGTAACTAATCAGAGGGACATATATGAATAATTTAAGACTTTTGAATGAATAATTAAATTTTATAAAAATATATCTGGTATTCGATATATTTACATACAGCTTTGTATGAAATTAACACTTTTATTTATTCACCATAGTACAGGGGCCTTTTAGTGAGCTCTATAGGTGAGGGTACTCCATGCATATTGTTGTTCCTATGTGATGCTTAAAAGCGGTTCACGGTCGACGTGGCGGACCAGGTCCACGCACTATGAGGCTCGAAAAACTGACCGTGCACCAGCTTTTGTCCCCGAGTCTCCCAGCTATTCCCAGTGGCACGACCGTAATTAACGTCGAAGCCGAGGGCATAATCGATTCCTCCCTTTCCTTTTTAGTTCTCGCTCTCACATTAACATTTCCTCTTACGTTATGCTTCGTCCTTTTCCCCTCTCCCTCTCCCCCTCCTCACTGTTGTAGACCACTCCACACAGAGAGAGAGAGAGAGAATGGGGTTAGCGAACGAGAACCCTTTCGCCTTCTCCGCGGCGAAGCTCTCGAACTCTCCTCGCTTTTGTAATCCGATTAGTAGAAGGTTGTTCCTTTTTTTCGTTTAATTTACTTACGTTTAGATGCTATTGTTTGGTTCCCGTTTGAGATGAGCAAATCGTTACCAATGTAGACAAATTGGAGCTTGGGTTCTGTTTTTGTTAATATTTTGTGCAGATTTCTCATTTTGTTTAGTTTTTTCGTTTTTCGGGACGTTATCAGAAGAAGGAAAAATAAAAAAAGGGGTGTGATTTTTGAGACAATTTTGTTGTTCCCCTCCCCAAAAAAAGTGAATTTTGAGGTGGCTAAATTACAGAAAACCCTCCTCTAATATCTCGCTTTTCCACTTTACCCCTCTTTTAAAAGTCGACAATCTGCCTCCTCGTAATTACCGAAATATGCATTTACCCCCTGCCAGATATGAAAGTCCATCCATGAGCCTCTAATGAGCCAATTGCTTGTAACAAATTGATAAGAAACCAATTCATATCTGTAAATGCATCCATTAGAGGCTTATGGATTGACTTTCATATCTGGCAGGGGGTAAATGCATATTTCGGTAATTACGAGGGGGCGGGTTGTCGACTTTTAAAAGACAGGAGGTAAAGTGGAAAAGCGGGATATTAGAGGAGGGTTTTCTGTAATTTAGCCTTTTGAGGTATAAGATGTTTTTAGATTATTGTAGTTGTAATTTGGTGGATTGAGAACGATATTAAGAAAAAGCTGAAGCACTAATTATATTCCGAGAAGGAAAAAAAAGTAGGAAAAAATGTGGTTTTTGTAACTAGTTAAATGGTTCTGTGTGCTATGATCTCTCCATTTGGAAGTAATAATGTGGATATCTATGTATCATGTACAGATCATTTAAAATATGAACATTTTTGTGCAGGATATTCTCAGATGTGGCTGGTGATATAACTATATATGTGGATGGGCAATCGTTTTTATTGCATAAGGTATTTATCCTAAAACAAAGATTTTGTTCTCATTTTTGGTGACAAATATTTGTTGGGTGCATCTGGATTGTGAAATTCCGATTGTCGTATTTGGTAGGGTTAAAAATCTGTTTAAGCAAATGTTGTGTGAAGTTAATCAAGTATTACCTACCTATGGATCGTTAACGGAATGCATAAACTTGTCACATTGTAGTTGCGCTGTTGAAGGAATAGGGAAAAAGCAATATTTTTGAAGAATCATAGTACTCGTAATGTGAGTTTGTATGCGAAATGCTTGTAGACTTGCAAATGGCATGTGAGAAATGATTAATAGAGTGTGAGCATTATTAGAATTGTCTTCAATGAAGTTTGAGATTGGAATAGCACTCTTCTGTATATATGCCCATTAAAGCTTGCCTATTATATAGTGTTTTCATGGTCTTCGTTGATCGAAACTCCTAATTGTCACTACTGTAGCTGCGTCTCCAAACCATGCTAAATATTGTCGAATACAATGTTGACGAAAAAAGAGAGATTAAGCAGCATATTCTCCCCCACAACATTCTACCCTGACACAGCCAGGGAACAGCTAGCTACCGTTCCATATTGATAAAAACACGTTTTCTTAATTTTTATGATGCATGTGTGTTTTTTTGAACCGTGATGTACTATGGCTACGGGACAAATGACAAGATAGTAGATCTGTTTCTGCTCTCTTGCTTTTTATCTATTCCATGATACCGAAGGGTCTTGTTTCGGTCGCCGTTATCATGGAGGTTATGTTACCTTTTTTATACATGAATTGTAAGAAAAATGAATAGCATTTTATAAGGAGAGTTCTGACATTAACTTACGGTGAAGACTGATAATGGAATGTCTAAATCCTAGATTATCAGAAAAGCAATCTTCTGGGTTATATAGATATGAAAAATATTGGATTTTTAGTGGTTCTTCTGATACAGTTCCATACACAGCAAAAGAGAACATATGACTCGTCTGATTTCTGTTTTGTCCCAACTCTATGCATCTCTCTCTTTCTTCTCTCTCTCCTCTTATCCTTTCTCACAAAGAGGAGTAGAGAGTGTGTTTACAGTTCTTCTAGTACGCATATGAGAGAGCACAGTTATTGGCATTTTCATCTAATGTTATATACTTATTCCCTTTTGTA
The DNA here is from genome assembly GCA_029168755.2 of Tillandsia fasciculata. Lineage (NCBI taxonomy): Eukaryota > Viridiplantae > Streptophyta > Magnoliopsida > Poales > Bromeliaceae > Tillandsia > Tillandsia fasciculata. The sequence continues at coordinate 2,710,924 of CM054938.1, read as the reverse complement.
CAAGCTCCATTTATCATACTCATTTTCACTCAAAATATTATCGTACCATGACATATTGTTTGATCTTGTGTTTTTCTGAAGTTTCCTTTGGTTTCTCGGAGCGGAAGGATTCGGAAAATGGTGCTGGATTCCAGGGACCCAAATGTCTTGAAATTGGAGCTCACAAATGTGCCAGGAGGTGCCTCAGCATTCGAACTTGCTTCCAAATTCTGTTATGGGACAAATTTTGAAATAACAACCGTCAATGTAGCCCATCTCCGATGCATCGCCGAATATCTGGAAATGACCGAAGACTACCAAGAGGAAAACCTTATTCTTCGAACAGAAACCTACTTGAATGAGATTGTGATGCAGAGCCTCGAAAAGTCTCTAGAAGTTCTATGTTCATGCGAGGGCCTGCTTCCTGTAGCTGAAGAAATTGGTATTATAGATAGATGTATTGATGCAATTGCTGTGAATGCAAGCAAGGAGCAGTTGGTTTCTGGTCTGGCTCACTTAGAATTCGAGGGTGTTTCCGGGAAATTGCGAATGAATTGTCAGGACTGGTGGGTGGAAGATCTTTCGGTACTAAAAATTGACGTATATCAGCGAGTTATTGCTGCGATGAGGAGAACGGGAGTGAGATCTGATAGTATTGTTACATCACTTATGCATTATGCTCAAACTTCTCTAAAGAGTGTCGAGAGAAGGCAAATTTGGGATTCTGGCCTTCTAATTGGGGAAAACCAGAGGTTGACTGTCGAAACTCTCGTGGGTCTCTTAGCAAAAGAGAAGATTACACAACTTCCTCTATCCTTTTTGTTTGGGATGTTAAGAATGGCAATTGAAGTGGATGCAAGCCTTGATTGCAGGATTGAGCTTGAGAAAAGGATCGGTCTTCAACTAGAAATGGCATCGCTTGATGACCTTCTGATTCCGTCATTGCAGACCAGTGATTCAGTGTTTGATGTTGATACCGTACATCGAATCCTGGTAAATTTCTTGCAGAGGATCGAAGAGGAAGGCTCCGAAGAGTCTTCGCAATGCGGTTATGAATCGGACGGTCAGGGTGTTAAATCTCCAAATCACAGTTCAGTCTTGAAAGTGGGAAGGCTTCTGGATGGGTATCTCGCAGAGATAGCACCAGATCCGTATCTGAAGCTGCAGAAATTCATGACAATTATTGAACTATTGCCTGACTACGCTCGTGTGGTTGATGATGGACTCTACAGAGCTATTGATATATACCTGAAGGTAAGTACTAGAGCTACAATACTGTCGTTGCATACTTTAACAACTTTATATGCCTTTTTGTGCTTATTTTTTCCTTTGCAACTTGATGTCGGTTAACACCTTTCTCATCATTTGTTTTCATTTTCATTTTCTCTTTTATTTGACCCTAAATGAAAATTCTTGGTTCAGGCTCATCCGTCTCTCACAGAATCCGAATGCAAGAAGCTATGCAACCTCATAGACTGCCAGAAGCTCTCCCAAGATGCCTCAAACCACGCAGCCCAAAATGACCGCCTCCCTGTCCAAATGGTCGTCCGCGTCCTCTACTTCGAGCAACTCCGCTTAAAAACTTCGCTTTCTGGAAACTTTGGAGACAGCTCATTCTCTCAAAGGATTATAAGCAGCAGCGGGGTCCCGAGCGCAGCAATGTCCCCACGGGACAATTATGCATCTCTCAGGAGGGAAAACCGCGAGCTTAAACTCGAGATCTCAAGAATGAGGGTGAGGCTTAGCGAGCTAGAGAAGGAACAAGCAGTATGAAGCAAGGGATGAGGGATGGTAGATCGGGCGATCACGGGAAAGCCTTCTTTGCATCTATTTCCAAAGGTATAGGCCGCATAACAATGCTCGGCCCAAATGCTAGAAAGCAGTCAAAAAGTGCGAGGAAGTCACAAGGGTTGACAGAAGGGAAGAGCCGGAGAAGACAGAAGCGACTGGTCCCGTAACGATGCGAAAAGTGCTTTTACTTGTTCAGTGTTCAGAGGAAACTGTGAGTGGGGTTTTTGCAAGAAAACCAATCCATCATATTGCTGATTTTGCGACTTTGATCCCTTTTCTTTTTCGCTTTTCACAATTTTGGGTTGAAATCTCTCTTCATGGACTGATATTCTCATAGCACTTCTTGGTGATAATTGATGAATTATAAGAATTTGAGATTGCTGGCAGGGTATTTCAGTCCAAAGTTGCAAAACCGAAGAAAGCAGATCAAAGTTGCAAAACCAGTAAGTATACGAACCTTTTAACTTTTCATTGTATTTCTCTCAAAAAAACGATCGATCATTGTAGGATTTGCCGATGAGAACATGGTGGGGGATAGTGCAGGTGGATTGAGTAACTATAAAGTCAGAAAAGTGTATTTTACATCATGTACCATCTATGGCTGCTTCTTTCAAGCCAATATGTGCTTTTCAGTAGATTACTGCTAATAGCTCAGAGAGAGATCTCTTATTGAAGCTGGAAAGTGGTATGTACTATATGCTTTTTATGTGAACAGAGAAATGCATGGGGCATCTTTATTATTATTATTATTATTATTATTATTATTATTATTATGCATTACAGTACTGTCACTTTGGATGTTTATTTTAAAGAGCTTAAAATCACTTCACATGCTTATTTGTCTAATGATCTTGTCAACTTATGTCAACTTTGTTTGAAATCTTAGGTTCATGAAAGTTTTTCATTGTTGCGTGCGCCATTTTCGATGCTGCTTTCTCAATTCTCTTTGGTGTTTCTCACCCTACAAAATAAGGGTTTCTTGGATCGAACCCTAGTTTGTAAGTACAAGTATGATTCACTTATTTAGCTGCTTACGTTTGTTTACTAAACTCATGAAACAATAAGTTTTTATTCTCTTCTACAACTGCATTTGGTAAGGAAATAATATTTTAAAAAATAAATATGTTTAGTCTTGGAATAACTTGCTATTTTATGCTTGGCTTGATATTTTTTTATTCTTTAGAAAATTAAAATTTTGTTTGGTAATTTTATAAAAAATAATGAAGAATAGTACACAAAACATATATTAATTTTTTTTTAAAATATCAAAATTATTTTTATCTATATCTTTTATATATAAAATATTTAATATATGTACAATAATACATATAAAAATAATATATTTTTTTAATATAAAATAATTAAAATATTATACTTAATGCTATTATAATCACATTATTATATAAAATAATATAACATACTTTAATAATAATATATAAAAATACTTTAAAATATTATATATAAATAAATAAAGAAAATATATTTTAGAATAACATATAATATAAATATTTAATATACAAATATTATATATAATGTAATATATAAATACTATATTATATAATATAAATATATAATAAAATATATAAATATTTTCTATTATATAATATATAATTAATATATTATATAATATATACAAGTATAATATATTATATAATAATTAAATATATAAATATTATATATTTAATATATTTATTACCTTATATAATATATGGTATATTTTAGCATAACATATAATAGAAATAAATTTATAAAAGAAATAATAATAATAATAATAATAATAATAATAATAATAATAATAATAATTATTATTATTATTATTATTATTATTATATAATCATATTTTTATATTACTTTAATTATTTTTAGTAAATTAACTATTATATGAGAATAATTTTATTTCTCTAAAATATTAGAATAGTTGTTCTCAGTTTATTCTAAAATTATCTAGAATAATTCGAATTGATCGAAATAGTTATTCTTATTATTTTTATATTGTTTGACGGAATAACGAAAATAATTTTTATTATTTTTAATTTATTTTGAAATCAAACGGAGCCTATATACACTTACATAAGACCATGCAAAATTTGAGGAGCAGTGCTATCTGTAGGCTAACACTAATATTCTCAAATATTACTTAAAACATTAATTATGATATATACCATCCAGCATATATGCAATATTTTATGTAACAATATAGCCCATAATAAATACAGGGAAAAGATCTTAAATTGTCATTAGATATTTTTCTTAAGAGGAAAGGAATTGTGTTCTTATTTTAATTTTTAATTTTTATTTTTAGAATTCCACAGCAACACTTTTCCCTTCAAACACTTATTATTAGTTTCTTTACAATCTCCTCAAAATAAGAATGAATAACTTATCTAATAACAAGTACAAATATGAAAGCCCCAAATTAAGAAACTAATGCCTAATTTAATCTTATTTAAAAAAATATATTTTCAATCTAACCTTTTTTTTTAAAAAAAAAAAATCAATCTAGCCTCATTTAAATAAATTAGAAAAAAAATTAATTTAATGTTATTAATATGAGTTTATATAATAATTAGGAGAGAGAATTTTTTTTCTTTCTCTTCTTTTCTATTTTGCAAGACACTTTATATTTATTGTATAGTTATATCAGTTTTATTTTTATATAATGTATAGTTATATTATTTTAATGTCATATTAATTTTTTAGTTATATCAACTGCTACGTTAAGTGTATAGTCATATCGAATAGTTAATTACGTAAGTGTGTATGGTCGTATTATTTTTACTTATATTCATGTTATATTTAGTATGTAGTCATGTTAAATATTTAATCTTATCGAGTGTATAATAATAATAATAATATTATTATATTTATTTATATTTAATATTATTTTGTATTATATTTATTTTTAGTAATATTAATTAAATTTTATTTTTGAGCTGTATAGTTTTATCAGATATTTAATAATGTCAATAGCATAGTTAAATAAAATAATAATAATAATAATAATAATAATAATAATAATAATAATAATAATAAAATAATAATTTAAATTAATAAAGTTATTAAATTATTTAGAAAGTGTGTTGGAAGAAAAAAAAAATCTCTCCTAATTAACATATATTAACTCACATTAATAATATTAAATTACTATTATTTTAATTTATTTAAATGAGATTAGATTGCAAATTATTTTTTTAAAAAAAATAGATTGAAAATATTTTTTTTTAATAAGATTAGGTTGAGTACTAGTTCAAATTAAGGTACTAGTTCAAATTAAGGTGTGTATATATATATATATATATATATATATATATATATAAAGGATGGACCACTTTATTATCCTCATGGAAGTGTATTAATATACAAGTCCATAATTACCCACCTCAAATCCAAAGATAATTTTGATACTAAGACATGAAGAGTTACTTGCAATAATGCAGTTGTTTCCCTTTTAGACATTATCAAGATCTTTGAGAGGATTGGGATCAATATCCTCCTCTTCTTCTACGAGCTAGGTCTTGTCCTCATCAAGTGTGGAAAATTTATTCCTTGCATGTGATGTACCACGTGGACCCGCACTACACTTTTTTAATAATTTATTTTATAACGGAAATGGCAAAAAGCTTGATGGTTGATATTCGATATCTGAGTTTGAAATCTAGTATATCAAGATCTGAGTTTGAAATCTAGCTGCTTTACATTTTCAGCTAAAATTTATTTAAAAAATAAATAAAGTAGGTAGTATGTTACTTTTCTCTCAAAAATAAAATAAAAAATAATCTATTTTATCTCATACTTTAAATTAGTATTATCGGGTGATTATCTTTTAAAATATTAAAATTAAAGCAACCTAAATGATTAAATTGGTTTATAGTATTTGCTGGTGTGACTATATAATATTCTCACACATGATAGAGGAAGGAGAATATACTTTGGTATATATATATAAATAATATACCAAAATATTTCAGTCAATAATTTAAGTTTTAAATTTTTTTTCTAAGGGGCTCCAAACTCATTTCCAAACCACACAAGTTCTCCAAAAACACCAAATAGGAACAACATGTGGTGCAACTTAGCTTACCAAATGTGGCACTTATAAAGTGCAACTGTGCAAGGCTCCTTTCAAACTCATCCAGTACTAGTCAAGCAATTAATGACTAAGTGTTGCTGTCTCCTTGAACTAGTCTAACTCTTGAGTCACTTTCTTGAATAGCATTGCCTCTAGAAACTACTACTAGCTCCCAAGTTCATGAATTTTCCTACATGCATCTATATATATATATAATAGTGTCTCACATGCATGGAGATTCCCTCTCTTCTCCTTTTTAGTTAATATATAATTCCTTGTGGTTCAAGTGATCTTTAGTTACCTTTTCTATAAAATTCCACATGTTTCCCTTTTTAGTGTTCCCTTCTTTTACTTTTCATTGGATATTTTTTATAGATGATCTTTTTGGGGATAAGATATATGAGAAAAGGCCAGGAACAATTGTTTTAGGCCTAATTTCATTTATCTTGGTTTAGTGGGGGAGGGGGGGACAATTAGGATTACTTGAGCTGTTCAAATAGCATTAGAGACAACATAAGGTCATTTAGGTGATTAATTAAACACAATATTGATACTTGCATTGACAATAGTATCGCAAGATCACGTAAACTTACAAAACTTAAATTTTTCAATATTTATTGCTAATACAGTTGATAGAAATATATATATTATTTTCATACAACATAATAATTTTGAATTACATTCTCGCTACAATTACATTATTGTGTTTTTGTGGCTTTGGTAAGATGCTAGTTCCCTCAACAAGTAATACTAAAATGGGGAAAAGAAAACAGAAAAATAAAAGTATAAGAATGAATAATGTATACTCTCGGTGCCTAGCTAGTTGGTTAAAAATTTGATGGTTTGCATTTAAGATTTTAAACTCAAAAAAATATATATATATATCAATAAAGCTCTAAATTTGGTGGAAAGTGACGATCAATCAAATTTTTTTTAAAATATTTTTGATTAATTTATACATGTAATACGAAGTACCATGCAAAAGAGTTTTATCGCCGCACAAATAATATATAGAATACTCTTTTGGGCATGTGAAGCATTTCCTATTTGCACAAGTCACTAGCATTACTTACTCCAATCAAGTAATAAATAAAGGCAATCACTATTTCAAATTTGTAATTATTTATTTATTTATTTTTGGAAAGCAAATGTTTGTAATATATATGAAGTTAACAAGCTCTTCCTTCTTCTTCTTCTTCTTTTTTTTTTTTTTTTTTTTACACAGTCAAAAAAATAAAAAATAAATATAAAAAAATATAGAACTACTGATTTGAATTATAAATTATTTTGAATTAGTATTTAAAATTATAATTTTACTATTTTACCTTTTAATTTGTTTGATTTGAGTCGGTAAACAACACTCAGATTTTGAAATATAAATTTATTATTTATTTGTACAGATTTAATTAATATATTTTTTATAATTAATTTTTAAAATTATAAATTTATAAAAATAAATAATTAATTTAAATTTTATAGTCAAAATATCAATAACCACCGACTTAAATCGTTTAAATTAATAAATTAGACAGCACCATTAAAATTGTAAAAAAATTAAATAATTAATTTAAAATAATAAACTAATTATATAAATAAATATATTATATTGGATCACATCTTTTCCTCTCATCGCATCGGTGAAAAGCCGGTGTGGGCCCCCACGGAAAGGGACACGTGTAATCCGATCCTTGGCTGTGCGTTCTCGTCACGGATTTCCGTGGGGCCCACCACGTTATCCTCTGTCCCCCGCCCCCATCGCGGCGGTGGCGTGTGCGTGACGTGGCCCCGTCGGGCGCCGCGCGATCGCCCTCGAGCGCTGCGGGGTCGGATGCCTTCTCCTCCACTCGTCCCCCCCACCCGGGGCCGGAGTGGCGGCATCAGCACGTCGCTGGCGCAATTAGTTGGTATTATTTCAGTTCATTGGTCAGAAGACCGGATTTCAGTCTCTTTATATATTAATTTAAAAATAAAATAATTATTTTTTTTTTTTTTAAAAAAATACTAATTAGAAAAGGTGTTATGTATATCTTAAAAATAAATATACGGATAGCATTACTCTTCAATTTTATCGGTACAAAAATTATATGTGCGTTAGGGGACAAGAGGCGTGGGAGGGATGGTCGGGAAAGGAAAGATCGGTGGAGACGTCTAAGGTACTAACCTATCTGTTGGTAAATTGGTGGGTGGAGACGTCTAAGGTACTAACCTATCTGTTGGTAAATTGGTGGGTGCTTTAAAAAATACAAAATAAGGTAATCTTTCAGCAGTTTAATTGCGACCTCCTCTACGCTGTTACGTGGGTCAGAAGCGAGCTTGTCTTGTGGGCAGATCGGTGAAATCGTTGTTTTGTTCGGTTGTTGTCTTTTTTATTGTTTTAGTACTAGTTCTAGTAGTCTTATTTTATTTTTTGATTTTTTTTTTTCTGAGATTTTGTTATCTCACTCATGTTAGCTTAATGCATTTTTTTCGTTATGAATAAAATAGATAGCGTGTTTTTTAAAAAAAAAAAAAAAAAAAAAATTATATGTGCGTAATTATTAGTAAGCACAGGCTACAAGCTGAGGCCGAAGCCGAAGCCGAGCAGAAATGTGGCGCATTCAACCCGACCACATCCACCGGTTTTGAGACGCAAGGCTCAGCTTAGAAGCCACGCAGTTCAAGTCCCAATTAACTAAAAAATTCCATCCATTTAAGCAAACGCGCTTGTCCATCCATTTATTTTGGATGACCGAGTTTAGATCGTTTAAATTATTTAAAAATTATATTTTATATTTTTATTAATATTATTTATTTTATTTATGAATATAAAAATAAGCGGTTGAAAATAAAAAAAATTAAAAATTGATAATAAAAATTTTATAATCAAGTTCTAGAATAAAATTTTATCATCGAAAATAAATATACACTACAATAAAATTATATTATAGCGATACTTTTAAGTGTTGTTAAAAATTAAAAAAAATACTACTGAAAAAAATACCGACACTTATCATTAGTGTCACTATATATGCCGTCAGTAGGGTATATAGCGATACATTACTATAATGTGTATTAAAAATGTATTCCTATAATCTAATTTTGGATATAGATGGACTATAAATAGTACACTTACAAAAAAGTGTCACAAACATGTGTTCCTATAACCTAATTTTGTTGTGGTGACATGATAATAAAATTTATTTATTATTGATATCATTCCAGTTCAACTTTATATATATATATATATATATATATATATATATATATATAATATATATATATATATATATAATATATATAGCAGAGCTTATATATATTCAAAAATACAAGTTTAAATGTGTTTGTAAATTTTTTATTATTGGATTTGCATTGAGATTTGTATTTTTGTAAAGTCAACTAAGAAGAGAGAAAGAAAAAATAAATAGCACAAATCCCAATACAAATCTAATGATAAAAAATTCACAAGCACAAATGTGCTTGTGCTTTTGAGAGTATATAAACTCTATATATATATATATATATATATATATATATATATATATATACAGAAGAGAAGATCAGAGAGAGAGAGAGAGAGAGAGTATACTCTTAAAAGCACAAGCTCAAAGAGCTTGTATATTCTTAAAAGCACAAGCTCAAATGTGCTTGTAAATTTTTTACCATTGAATTTGCATTGAAATTTGTATTTTTACAAAGTCAACTAAAGAGAGAGAAAGAAAAAGTAAATAACACAAATTTCAATATAAATCTAATGGTAAAAAATTCACAAACACATTTGGATTTGTACTTTTGAAAGTATATAAGCTCTACTATATATATATATATATATATATATATATATATATATATATATGGGCATTGCTACTGTACACCCTGACGGGGTGTACATCCTACACCCACCCCATCCTGGGGTGGGGCTTCTTCCACTGGTCACATCATGTGACCAGTGGAATCACCCCACCCCAGGATGGGGTGGGGTGTAGGATGTACACCCGTCAGGGGTGTACACTTATATTTACCATATATATATATATATAGTTCGGCTACTAAACTATTAATAGTACAAAGTTATTGGTACTATCAAGTTTTCTACCCTTAGATCAATCTCTTTGATCATTTTTATCGGTTAGATTTTACTATTTTCCAACCACCTATTAAACCCAAGGGGGCCACTATCATTTCAACCACACATTTTTTAATCCAAGAGTTAAAAACTTAATAGCACCAATAACTTGGTAGTATTAATAGTATTCCAGTCTAGCTTTATATAGAGAGAGAGAGAGTGAGTGAGTGAGTGGTGGTGGAATACTATAAGTAGTAAAACTCTATTATTACTATCAAAAATTTTTCGATGATGGTGCTTTTGAATAAATGATCGGTATCGTTGAATATGATTTAGATTACTGAAACTATTCAAAATTAAATTTCAAATTTTTTCAACATCATTAACATGATGATCAAAAAGTTACAAAATTTATAATTTTAATAATAAATACGAGATGTTTGCTCTGTAAAAAAATCTAAATTGATTATATTTTGATTAATTTTTTTTTAAACTATTTAAAATACGATTTATACTTTCGATTTTGATTCTAAGATTTCTATTATCACTTTTTGAATGATATTTATTTTGAGCCATTTATTTTGTATCAATTTGATGGATAAAAAAAATAATATCAAAAATATTTGAAATTTGATTTTTAAATAGTTTAAGTAGTTTATATCATATTCAACAATACCGATTATCGATTCAAAAACTCTATCATCAAAAAACAAAAACAAAAAAACTAAATTTTTATATATATATATATATATATATATATATATATATATATATAAAATAATAATAATAATAATAATAATAATAATAATAGAATTTTACTACAATAGAATTAAAGCAGCTTATGCAGTACCCAGGCTTACGATGATGACCTTCTCTTCTTACCTTCACCTTGGTGCAGGGAATAGGAATAGAATTTTTTAGAATACCAATCTCTCTCCCCCTCTCTCTCTCTCTCTCTCTCTCTCTCTCTATATATATATATATAACCCTACAGCACTTCGCAGCATCTTTTTCTGAAAGCAGAAGCAGTATTGCATAAGCTGCTTCTTCACCCGCCGTGGCCGTAGCTTCTCCAAACTCCCACTTCGCCACTGCCATGGAGGGAACCCCCCAATGGTTCGTGTTACATATCTCTCTCTTTTTTAATTTCTCAAAAATAAAAAAAAATCCTCATCAAAATTAGTAACTGACCCATTAGTTTTCCCATTTCTTCCGAATTTCAGGGTTTTCAACCAAGAAATCCCCGCCGATGTCGTCGTTCAGATCGGAGATTCTCGGTTCCCTCTCCACAAAGTAAGAATATTTGTTGATTTAAGTTACAGTCTTAGTGCGCAAAAAATTTCTGCACACTGAATTAGAACAAATATAGTTCACGCTGGTGGAGAGGAGCAGATACATGCGGCGGCGGATTCTGAAGGCGAATCCGTCGGAGGTGGTGCGTGTCGATCTCTCCGACCTGCCGGGCGGGGCGGAGGCGTTCGAGAAGGCCGCGAAATTCTGCTACGGCGTCAACTTCGAGATCACGGTGCACAACGTGGCGGCGCTCAGGTGCGCGGCGGAGTACCTGGAGATGACCGAGGAGGCCGACCACGGCGGCTGCGGCGGCGGCGGCGGCGGAGGAGGAGGGGGAAGCAGTAGTCTTGCACGAAGGGCGGAGGAGTTCCTGTCGCAGGCGGCGCTGAAGACGCTGCCCGGGGCGGTGGCGGTGCTCCGGAGCTGCGAGGAGGGGCTGCTGCCGTCGGCGGAGGAGCTCAGAATTGTGCAGCGGTGTGTGGACGTGATCGGCTTGAAGGTTAGCTTGATTAAGCTCGTCCTCTTTTTATGAATTTTGAGCATTAATTCACAACACCTCAAATTCATCTATATTTTTGATGAACGATAATAGCTTTATATATATTGAGAAAGAAAAGCATAGCAAGTTTAAAAGTTTAATTTATAGTTTGATCCTCAAAATTCAAAATACTATAGTTTCCTCCTGATTGCAACCAAGATTTCAAACATTTATCTTAATTAAGCATTTTGCTGAAGATGATTACAGCTGAAAACCAAAAGTAAAAGCTTATTGACCAAACAAGCAGTCACTAAAATTTCTGCTTTTCCTGTTTGGTTCAGGCCTGCAATGAATACAACTTTCCCACGCGGTCCCCGCCGGAGTGGTGGGCGGCCGAGCTCGCCCCGCTCGGCCCCGCCTCCTTCCAGAAGGTCCTCTCCGCCATGCGATCCCGCGGCGCCTCCCCCCAATCCCTCACGGCTGCCGTCACCGCCTACGCCGAGCTCTCCCTCCCCGACCTCCTCCCTGGCCGCGCCGGCGGAGCTGCCGCCGCCTCCAGCGCCGGCGACCATCCTCGCCGGCGCGGCCTCCTCGAATCCATCGTCTCCCTCCTCCCCCCCGACCGCGACGCCCCGCTCCCCGTCGGCTTCGTCTGCCTCCTCCTCCGCGCCGCGATCGCCCTAGCCGCCTCCGCCGCCTCCCGCGGCGAGCTCGAGCGCCGAATCGCCGGGTCCCTCGACCAGGCCGCCGCCGCCGACCTCCTCTCCTTCGCCCTCGACCCCGCCGGCGAGGGAATCTCCGACCTCGACAGCGTCCGCCGGATCATCGCTGGGTTCATCGAGCGCGAGGCCGGCGCCGGCGTGGGAGCCGGAGCCGGCGGCCTGCTGTACGGCGGCGGCGCCGCCCTCTGCTCCGCCGCCGTGCAGAAGGTGGCGCGCACCGTCGACGCCTTTGTCGGCGAGATCGCCACCGACGAGGACCTCTCCGTCTCCAAGTTCGCCGGCATCGCCGGCGCCCTCCCCAAGTCCTCCCGCCGCTTCGACGACGACCTCTACCGCGCAGTCGACATCTACCTCAAGGTTCCTACCACTTGTCTTTTAAATTAACAGCTCTCGAATTATATTATATTAGCAACACATCATTATTCAGTCGTCAAAATCATACATACGTACTGTGTTTATCTGCGCAGGCGCATCCGGGGCTGGACGAGATCGAGAGGGAGAAGGTGTGCAGCGTGATGGACCCGCTGCGGCTGTCGTACGAGGCGCGGCTCCACGCCGCGCAGAACAAGCGGCTCCCCCTCCAGGTCGTCCTACACGCCCTCTACTACGACCAGCTCAAGCTCCGCAGCAACTCCGCCTCCCTGCCCCAAGCCGCAGCACCAGCAGCAGCAGCACCGAAGCAGCACGGGGATGCGTCCCTCACGCGCGAGAATGAGGCGCTCCGATCCGAGCTCGCGCGCATGCGCCTCTACGTGTCCGAGCTCGAGCGCACCAATGCGCCCGCACCGGACGAGTCCAAGTCGTCGGCACCGGGCCCGGCCAAGAAGTCGACGACGTTCTTCGCCTCCGTGTCCCGCAAGCTGGGGAAGCTGAACCCGTTCAGGCACGGCGGGGGGGCCAAGGACACGTCCACGCTCCACGACGCGGCGGGAGGGGTGGACGGGACCAAGCCCCGGAGAAGGAGGTTCTCCATATCGTGATTTTGGAGGGACTGAAGTGCAAAATGTTTGGTCCTGCTTTGATTTGTCTAGCTAATGTGTGTGCATGTACATATATCAATTCGTCCAATTGTTGTGTGTTTTAGTTTTAATAGTTTGTTGCTTGGTATGGATTTTTAAGAACATGAGCATTTCATTGATTTGAGCTAGGTTTGAGGGGCTAATGGATATTTCAAATTCAAAATAAGTATGCTTCTCATTGGTCGCCTTGGAAATTTTGTTTGAGCCTGAATCTTAGTCCAGATCTAATTTTTTAAGCATAGGAATGAATGCCAAGATAATTCCGTGTGCAGAATTTTTCTCTATAGCATTCTATAGAAAATGTACCAAGGTATTCGATACGAACAGTTCGCGCCTTAATCTTAGCCTGGGCCTACTATTTTAAGCACACAAGGCTCAAAATTTGTTTGGTATCGAGAGCAAACGTATGATGTCCTGCACTACTGGATCAAAAGGAGTCGGAACGAAAGTGTAAGAAGATTCAATGTAGTTAGGTTGGAACATCCCAAATAAGAGTGAAGTTCTAGCTGCTTCTGATATTAAATGTTTTTGGACCTGGCTCAGATGGAATTCGACTCCACAATATGTGAGAGGCCAACTTAGTAGCCCAAGCATGTTTGCTTCGCCAATCCGAAATAGCAATTGGACTAATATTTTACACTTTTAAAAGTTCAAGAAATGGAGATCAAATGAAGTAGGTGGAGCAAACTATGGTGACCCTCCCTGAACTTGAGACATCGCTCGGGGAGGGCACGAACACGCGGCATTGCACATAGAGGGAGTGATGTCGAGTTCGAGTTCCTCCATAAAGCGGAAACTCCTCCACTTCATTGCTGGGGTTTCATAGTACCAAACACACTCTAAAAACCACAAAACCTATGTGCTACGTGTTCCGATAAGTCTACTTCATGCCCTAACCTGTTTGTAGAGTGAAAATTCAAAAACTACAAGCTCCTGAAATAGACTCCGATCTTCGTGGGGAGTAATCCGTTGATCCGTCGGAGGATGAGGAAAATGTTGCAGCGCCTCCCCGATGGATATCTGATTCGCAGTTAGGTAGGTGGAAGAGTTTTCTATTTTTACTCTCTAACTGGGTTTCAGATATCCATCGGGGAGGCGCTGCGATATTTTCCTCCTCCTCCGACGGATCATCCGTCATTGGATTGGGCTCGCAAATTCAGTGCGTGACGCAAGGTTCTAGTGCTTGTTTGGCCCAATTACACCTTCTATACAAGTGTTTTTGAGACCCATCATCGAACTTCAATCGATTTGGCTTAATTCACACGCTGACCCTTTCTTTTGTTGTATAAATATCAAAACGAAAGTCGCAAATTGATAATAGAGACTTACTTCAAGTTTCCATACAATAAAACATAAATTTTTATTTGTTAAACACCTATTACTATTACTTTTAGACTGCTTTTGGTTCAGATATAAGTTAGAATTGTTTAGGACCCGTTTAGATACGTAGTAAAGTAATTTTATGGAGTTTAAATACTGTAATTTTACTCTAGATGAAATTTGGTATCCTATAACTCCAAAAAAAGACTACAGATTTATTTTAAAATTTATTTGGATACATTTTATATAATTTCACGAATTCTCTAATAATTTTAAAGAATTAACTAATATGAAGTTTAAATTAAAAAAATTAGCGTTTAAATGAATTTACATTTTAGAACTAAAATATTATATATATTATATACCTATATATATATATATATAAATATATATATATATATATATCTATATAGCGCGCTAGGCTGGAATGCTATTAATAGCACTGAGTCATTGGTGCTATTAAACTTTTAACCGTTGAATTAGAAGATGTGTGGTTGAGATGATAGTGGGCCCCTTAAATTTAATGGGTGGTTGGAAAAATAGTAAAATCTAACGGATAAAATAATCAAAGGGGTTGATCTAAGGGTAGAAAACTTGATAGCACCAAATGCTTGGTGCTATCGATATAGTAGCCGAACACACACACACTCTCTCTCTCTCTTCTCTCTCTTCTCTCTCTCTCTTCTCTCTTCTCTCTCTCTCTCTCTTCCTCCATATATATATATATATATATATATATATATATATAGTATAAATGAAGGAAACAAACTTATCATATATCAAATAGCCAAAAAAAAAAAAAAAAACAATGAAGAGGAAGAAAAATAAAATAAAATTTTTATATAAATTATTTTTATAATGTTTTCTCAAAAAGAATTTGATAAAATTGTATGTATTTGAAAAAATTACTTGTGTGTAAAATTAATTTAATAAATTTTATTATCATTATCTACTCTGTGAAAGAAAAAAAAAAAGAAATATAATTTATCTTTATCAGTTGGAAGAGAAAAATGGCGTGACTCATCTCAGACCATGGGGACGCGAGGGGTGGTGCGAGAGAAAACTTTTGTCCAGTGTGGAGAGGTGTAGAGAAAAAACTCAATTGTTGGGGTTGGGGTGTTGGAATGTGGAGAAAAAACTCTGTTGCAATGGATGAAGGTTGGGTGTTGGAATGTGGAGAGGAAATTCTATTGCAGTGGATGTGGGAAGGAAAGAGGTAGGTGAGAAGAGTCAGGCAATGGTGAGGTTGGAGTTTTGGGGCGTGCGGAGAAAAATATATACAGTTGGATGATAAGAGATAGACAATGGTGAGGTTGGGGTGTTGGGACGTGCAGAAAAAAAATACAGTTGAAGAGGTGGGTGGGAAAGAGGTAGGCAATGGTGGGGTTAGAGTGTTGGGACGTGCAGAGAAAACAAGTTGAAGAGGTGGGTGGGTGTAGAGAGGGAAGAGATAGGCGGTGGGAGGAAAGAGGGGTGTGATGGGAGGGAGATGAGCGAAAGGAAAAAAGGAGTAGGTTGCAGTCTGATAAATAAAATTTAGGTTTTCAAAAAATTTTAAATTTGACTTTTTACCCTACTTTTTAACTATATTCTAATTTGTTTGTATGCTTTTAAATTCTCCAAGCACTTCATAAAATATTTTTTCTATACCCCATAGTATAATTAAATTATGTTCCAAAATATAAAGCATCACTCTTATTTTAAGAATAGTTATAAGTTCAAGAATAATAAATAACAAGATTAATTTTATATTTAAATAAAAATTAAATTATTTTTAAAAATAAAAATATATATATTTTGATAGTTAAATTAAAATAGTAAAAAAAAGTACAGTCAGTTAAAGGTGTTGCTGCCTTGGAATAGTGAATAAAAAACAATCCTATAAATAGTCCAAAAAGGTGCTTCACCTAACAGAAGGATGTTATGTTTCCAAAAGAAAACTTTAGGCATGACAAAAAAAAGGGTGGTGGTTGAGACATAGCAAAAGAGGGACCAAGACAGTTCCATCTATACTTTTGATCCTGAAACTATGAAGTGGGTGATAATTTGATTCTTAAATTTTAATTTATAAAAAATTTATAATTTGAACTTTTATAATTATTACTATCAAGTCCTATAATATAATTTAATTGACTAAATACTGATGTATCGTTGATATAAAAATAATATAATATTTTAATTATTGACGTATCATAAATTATAATACTGTTGCATTATCTATATATTAGCAATATATTAATATTTACTTAACTAAATTTGGTTATAAGGCTTGATTGAATTAAAATTCAAGAAAAAAAATATTATCTAATTAATAATTTGAGGACCAAATATTTAATTTATCGGACTATGTTTGGCAAGTTGGTAACGCAAGCCACGTGTGTGTGTATATATATATACCCTACTTATCCAAAAATAATTTTTTTTTTACTAATTATATTAATATGACTAATAAAATTTTATTTTATTCTAAAATAAATAAAATATAAAATATATATTTTACTAGAAATGTACAAATATTATTTTTGGGCTTTTTTTGAAAATGATCCTGTAAAAATTTGTATTTTTAAAAATGGCCCTACAAAATTTATATTTGCAAAAATAACCCTATACCTGTCAACTGGGCGCCACGTGTGCGTGCCACGTCAGCTGCGGGGTGTGACCTGTAATTAGTTGAACACACAGGTTGGACTTGCATGTCTAAACACGCAGATTGAGTCTGCGTGTCTAAGGAGAAAAATGATGCGCGGGTGGAGAAGGAAGAAAAGAATAAGATGGAGGGAAGGGGGTGCACTTCATTGGACCCATCCTACAGAGCCCCCCCAATGGGGCCCCGCCAAGTGGCGGTCCACCTCTCCTGCGAACGCGCACCAGCCCCAGGCGCGCGCAGGGAGGCGCGCGGTCTTGCGCGGGTCAACGCGGGGGGCCACCACATGGCGGGCCCCCATTGGCACCCGTGCGGACGCGGGAAGCGTCCGCGCGGGGGCGCGCGCCCGTGTGGCGCGCGGGTACCGCCCCCGCGTGGCGCGCGGGGACGCGCGCCCCCCTGCATGTGCATGCGTGTGTCTAAACACGCAGGTTCAACCTGCGTGTTTAGACACGCAGGCACAGCCTGCGCGTCTAAACACGCAGACTCATTCTGCGTGTTCAATTAATTACAGGTCACATCCTGCGGCTGATGTGGCACGCATACGTGGCGCCCAGTTGGCAGGTATAGGATTATTTTTGTAAATATAAATTTTGTAAGATCATTTTTAAAAATACAAATTTTTATAGAATTATTTTCAAAAAAAAGCCCATTATTTTTCATTGGGCATGATAGGTATTTTACTTTCACCATGATAATTTATGTTAACTACTTATGAGGAGCGAAACAGAAAAGGTACACCTGCCCCTACTCCATTACAAACTTGGACAAAATAATGATATAATTGATAATATTAAGTGCCCACTTTGGATGGCTTCAGAGGCAGTTACTCTAATTTCAGAACAGGTACATAACTATATATAATGCAAAAAATAATTATTTATTTTAGAACTATTTTTGGCTTATTACTATGTTTAACTCTTTTAATTTTTTAAGTTTAACTACTATTTAAAATATTATAACTAGATTAAAAAATTTAGTTCTATTTTATTTTGTATATAGGACTAATCCAAAATCCTTGGGTGTCACAGTAACTTTGTGAACCTATTAGGTATTGAGAGTTGTCGAATGATATCTTAGACTGCGTTTGGTTCAGGTATAAAATAGAACTGCTTATTTCAGAAATAAGTATAAGTGTAAGAACAAATAGGAATAAAAGTTGCTTATTCAAAGCCTTGTTTCCGAAACAAACGGAGCCTTAGAAATTACAAAATCGTATCTTAATATAACAAGTCTGATATGTGACTATCGTAAATAATTAGAATATTTTATATCTCAATCGCTCACCTAACATAATTTATCGTAACATTTTGAAACGGAGATTTGGTGAAATTTAGTTTTTTTTATTTTTATCGGCACCCTTTTTAATGAGTTTTTTTAGTCAATCAAGTTAAAATTTTATTAAATTTCATACCTTATCTAGTTATTATCTAGTTATTAGCAGTTAATTAATCTAGTTTTATTCGTTATAAGATAATTTAAACTTCCAAAATTGAATAATAATAATAATAATAATAATAATAATAATAATAATTTGGTAAAATTTTTAATTTATTTAGCTAAAACTATTTGATTGTGAAAATATTAAAATTAAAACTATTTTACTAATAAAAAATAAAAAATTGAGAGTTATTTACTTTTTCAGATTTATTTTTTAAAAAATTTTAAATTATTCATATATATTTTTCTGATTTATTACCATTAGTTCACATTTTATTTTTTAATAGAATATATATGAAATATCAATTTTATCCTTTCAAATATATTCCTTCAAAAATTTCAACGATTAAAATAATACAAAAATATCTGAAATGATAAAAATATAAATTTATCTCACTATCTAACCAAGATTAAATATTTCACTATATTTTTTCGAATTAATATTTATGATAAAAATATATACGAACAACTTAAAATTTTTTTAAAAATAAATTTTATAAAAATATATTTATAATTCGATCGATATATTTACAGAAAGTGATATAAAATTAATTCTCAAAATTATTTGAAAAAAAAAATAGAATAAGGAGAAACAAATAAACTTGGCCAACTGGACTTCATCCCTCCTCACCCAATCAAATTCAAAAGGCCAATCATAGAACACTTATGATTTGTTAACGAGGAGTTTAGAATTTGATATTTATAATTTTTTTTAAACCCTATGAGAAAAAAAAAAAAAGAAAAAAAAAAATTAGGGTTCGTAGGAGATCCAAATTCTCACACTTTTATTTGATCCGTAGAACTGTTAAAACTTATTATATGGTGTCCGTATAATCCCTAAATACGGACAGCCGCATCGGGCAATCCATATCCTCTCCATGCCATACAGATTCGGAATATTAATGGCGATGAGTCCGTGTATTGTAAGTCGACACGTGAGTGGGCCCGCATATAACGTGTCACTTACGAATAGGGAAGGTCGCATAATTTTTCTGACACGCATCTCTTAATTCGTCCCGCAGGATAAATGGTAACCGTACCCTGAAATTTTTACTGTCCCACCAAATAGGGGCCCATAAATGCCAGTTTGGGTACTGTTTACTATGCGAATGTCCTCACAAATATCCTATGCAATATATATATTTTTAAAAGTATAAATATATCTATACTTATAAATATTTTATTATAAAATTTGTATTGGAATCCGTATTATTATATATATATATATATATTTTTAAGTTGACTTTATAATAGCACAGATCTTAATACAAATTCAATAATAAAAAAATTACAAGTATATTTAGACTTGTACTTTTAAAAATATATAAACTCTACTATATATATATATATATATATATATATATATATATATATATATATATATATATAGAAAGAAAGAAAGAAAGAAAACTAGGTTGGAATTCTATCGATAGCACCAAGTTGTTGGTGCTAATAATTTTTTAGCTCTTGGATTAAGAGATGTGCGGTTAGGATGATAGTAGTCTCCTAAAGTTTAGTGGGTGGTTGGTTGAATAATAAAAATTTTATGGGACCACTATAATTCTAACAGCACATACTTTCATCCATGGGCTGAAAATTTGGTAGCACCAATTGCTTTATGCTATCGATAGTATTCCAGCCGGACTATATATATATATATATAGAGAGAGAGAGAGAGAGAGAGAGAGTGTGTGTGTGTGTTGCTGGAATACTATCAATAGTAACCTCATTGTTACTACTGATTTTTTTTTTTTTTTTTTTAATGATGGAGAGTCCGAATCGATGATCGGCATCATTGAAAATGATTTAGACCACTGCAACTATCTAGAAATCAAATTTTAAATCTTTTCGACATTATTGATCCAATGATCAAAAATTTGTAAAATTTGTAATTTTAATGATAGATATGAGACATTTACTCGTTTAACGGTATAAAAAAAATCTAAATTGATTGAATTTTGGTTAGAAAATTTTTTAAACTATTTAAAACAAGATCTATACTCTTGATCTTGATTACAAGACTCCTATCATCATTTTTTGAAGGATATTCATTTACAACCGTTCATTTTGTGTCCACTTGATGGATAAGAACAGAATATCGAAAAAGCTTGAAATTTGATTTCTAGAAAGTTCCAATAGTCTAGATCATGTTCAGCGGTGCCGACCATCTATTCGGAGACTCCATCATCGAAAAATTTTTAGTAATAACAATGGGGTTTACTACTAATAGTATTCCAGCACCACTCTCTCTCTCTCTCTCTCTCTCTCTCTCTCTCTATATATATATATATATATATATATATAAGAGAGATAGAGAGAGGAGAGAGAATGAGAGAGAGAGAGAGGAGAGATAAAGAGAGAGAGAGTGAGGGAGAGAGAAAGAGAGAGAATTAGACTACTATATTATTGTTAGTATTAGGACTTTACTATTATAAACTTTTTGACCCTTGATTGAAAGAATGTGCGGTTAGAATTATAATGGTCCCCTAGAGTTTAGTGGGTTATGGTAGCCGGACTCTATATATATAGTAGAGTTTATATACTTTCGAAAATACAAGGCTAACCATGCTTATGAATTTTTTACCATTGGATTTGTATTGGGATCCGTGCTATTGTACTCTCTCTTTCTCTCTCTTTAGTTGACTTTACAATAACACAAAGCTCAATACAAATTCAATGGTAAAAAATTCACAAGCATAGTTGGGCTTGTATATTTAAAAGTATATATATAAACTCTTATATATATAGAGGAGAGGAGAGAGAGAGAGTGGAGTAGAGCTTATATGCTTTCAAAAGTACAAGACAATCCATATTTGTAAATTTTTTATTATTGGATTTGTATTTGGATTTGTGCTTTTTACTTTATCTTTCTCTCGCTTTAGTTGACTTTACAAAAACACAAATTTAACGGTAGAAAACTTATAAGTATCAATTGCTTGGTACTTTTATAAGTATAGTAACCAGAGCTACTCATATGTATACCTTACCCATCTAATGGGTGAGATTTATTTACTTATTATATGACATGACTAGTAAAATAATTTAACGCACTAGATGGGTGTTATATATATAAAATTCTTCTTGTTTACTTTTAAAAGCACGATAGCTTTCATTCACTACAACAAAATTATGTTATAGCGAAATTTTAAAATGCTCTAAAATTTGAAAAAAATATCGCTGACAAAAATACCGACACTTATTATTAGTGTCGCTATATGTGCAGTCGTTAGGGATTATAACGATACATTACTGTAATATGATGTAAAAATATGTCCATATAACCTAATTTTGGATATAGATGGATATAGATAGGATACTTGTACAAAAGTGTTCTAAAAATGTGTCCCTATTAGCTAATTTTGTTCTAGTGATTCTATAACTTCGCATTATTTTTATGCCGAAAATTTGAATTGATGATTGGCTCTGTTTGACTTAATCTAAAGTATTGAAAGTATGGAGAAAATAAATTTTGTGATTTTTTTATATCATTTATCTAGTAATTAAACTGATTGAAAATCAATCGTTGAAAATAAAAAGTTCACAAAAGTGATGATATAATACATTAAAATTTTAGATAAAAAAAATTAATATTATCTCTCTCTCACTCTCTCTTCTTCTCTCTCTCCTCTCTATGCTCTCCTCCTCTCTCTCTCTCTCTCTCTCTCTCTCTCTCTATATATATATATATATATATATTATATATATATATATATATATATATATATATATATATATATAATGTCAAAATTTCATGTGATTTAAATATTTCTATATAGTTAACTTGCAAGCGGCTCACCACGATTATTAAAATTATTAATTTTGGACTCATTTGATCACTAGATAAATAATATCAAAAAATTATAAAATTTATTTTTTTAATATTTCAGATACTCTACATCAAATCTAGTGGAGCAGATCGTCGATCGGACGTATATTATATAGATATATATATATATATATATATATATATATATAGAGAGGAGCGAGAGCGTGACGAGAGAGAGCGAGGAGGGAGGGAGGTATGATAGCGATGAGAGAGAGATGTCGAGGAGATGGAGGAAGAGGGCGAGGTGGGAGAG
Organism: Tillandsia fasciculata; assembly: GCA_029168755.2. Classification (NCBI taxonomy): domain Eukaryota; kingdom Viridiplantae; phylum Streptophyta; class Magnoliopsida; order Poales; family Bromeliaceae; genus Tillandsia; species Tillandsia fasciculata. The sequence continues at coordinate 2,688,048 of CM054938.1, read as the reverse complement.
GAGGAGGAAGAGAGAGGAGAAAGATGAGGCGAGTCTGGAAAGAGGAGGAGAGAGAGAGAGAGAGAGTATATAATTTATATACTTTCAAAAGTATAAGTTCGACTATGAATTTTTTATCATTGAATTTTTTATCATTAAATTATATTGAGATTTGTAGTATATATATATATATATATATATATATATATATATATATATATATATATATATATATATATATATATATATATATATATATAAAATTGAGCTTCTATGTTTTTAAAAGTACAAAGTTATTGGTGCTTGTAGGTTTTTAGCCCTTGGAATAGTCAATGATTATATCTAATGGTGAAAAACCTACACGTACCAATGACTTGATACTTTTAAAAGCATAGGAGCCGGACTATATATATATATATATATATATATATATATATATATATATATATATATATATTAGAAATAAATATCATGTCAGCTTAAAATTTGAAAATTTATATATTTGTATAGATAGATTGTGGAATCAAAATAATAATTTATAAAATTTAGAATATACCTAGTTTACGAATTCGAAAAACCGAAGCGATATGACGATATTTTTTTTTTTCTTTTCAATCACTTTATTATTATATTAAATAACGAATCTAATCCTAACAGCGGTGGAGAAGACGGAACTCTCGTGCTCATCCTCGACGCCTCCAACTTTAGCGACACCATCTCCAATCACTGCGCCCGCCCTCTGATGATTCTCTCTTTGATCGACATGTATAGCTCCTGCATTCGATTGGATGTGTGAATGATCGTTGTATTCGTTAAAATAAAAAAATTATAAATTTTATTATATATTTAGATAATTTATTTTTTTTATTATTTTATAATATTTTTAATTCATAATTAAAATTTTATTTTACTAATTTTTAATTTTTTTTATTAAATTTAATTAATTTATCCCGTGGAAGTCGGTAATTACTTCGGCGTACGAGAAGAATAGCCGCAGTCCCCCGCAGTTACCGTCTCAAGTACACGCATCCGTCTCCGCCGTTTCTCTCGCGTTAAATTTCTCTGCAACCCCAACCGTATAACATTCATACAACCCACCTCTTATTATTGCATAAAATTTTCTGATATAATTAAAATTAGATATTTACTTTTTGAAATTGAATTTACCTTATTTCAAAAAAGGACTCTAATTTTGAATATATTAATTTTTATTTACGATAATAGAAACGCTGGTATCTAATAAATTATTATTGGATAATTTATTTCAGCATATAAATATATTATAAAAAAATTTAAAATAAATATTTTTATGAGCTACATAATAGTGAAACATAGTATTTTATTGAAGAACATAAAAGAACAAAAATATCATATTTTGAATTATATGGTAGTATATTGAAATGCTTACAGTCCAATATCATAAGATTTTTTTTTTTTTTTTTTTTTTGAGTTTTTACTTTTTTTTATTATTATTTATATTACTTTTACTTGGAAACCTATTTTAACTACGAAACCCAGTTAGAATCAGCCACGTGTCCACGTTGTAGCGTTAGCTACAACAGTGGTTTCACAGGAGCTCCCTCGTCCTCTCAAAAGACGCCTCTTGTAAATTATAATACTCTCTCTCTACTCCTCTCTCTCTCTCTCTCTTTCTCTCTCTATCGGAAGCGAAGAGAAAAGCCGTAGAGAGAGAGAGCGAGAGAGAGCCCCGCGGAGATCTTTCGGATCCGAGCGCGCGGAGAGGGGCGGCGTCCTCGGAATCCAATCGAGCAACGAATCTTTTGCCCTAGATGGTGAATGCGCCTTCAGATTCCCTCGAAGAACCAATTCGATCGATTTGTTCCTTTTTTGCGCGCTAAATCTTTGCTTTAATCTGTTTTTCAGGGCCAAATTTGATCGTGGAGTGCTTCGCTTTCGCTGGATCGGGCTAGGGTTTGGCGGAGCGGGATGGATGATCTGCTCGATGCGGATTTGGGGAAGCACGATTATGATTGGTGAGTTGCTTCACTCTGAATCTTGTGTTGTAGTTTTGTTTGATCTCGATCTAGTGTGGAATCTGGGATTGGTGAAGCTGTTTATTGCAGTGGATGCATGAGATCTTTACTAGTATATGCGGAAAAGTTACTAAAATTTGTGTTTGTTGGATGGGGATTCTGGGATGTAGTAATTTGTGGCAGTGGAATTATTTTGTTGTTATATATGCTTAGCTGTGCAATGCTGGAATCACAGATGGGGAAGTTCTTACTGTCACTGCTCAATAGTCCCAAAATAGATAATGTAGGGTGTAAGTGCCAAAATTTGTTTTGTTGAATCTACGATGTAGTAACACTCAGAAACTGTATTAGATATATTTTGGTGTCAAATGTGCTTAGTTGTGAAATTTTTGAATCACTAATTATCTGTTTTGATTTTCGAAATAATTTGTACTAAGTTGGGGAAGTTCTTGCTGTCGCACCCTTATAATCCCAAATTGGATAATGTAGGGAGAATGATTCGGCGTATAAGAACTAGCATATTGGTTATGGTGATTTGGGCTTTAAGGATTGGCCTTGTGTGCAGACTCTTATCAGCATAGCATATTTTATCTTTTGTGTCTTTTATGTTCTCTGAGGATTATTATTTACTTTTGTAGTTACAGTATATAACTGAAGTGACCATAATAGCTAGATAGTTTCAAATTAGTCAGGAAATATTCAGAAGTGGTCCTGATTGTTTTCTTCATACCCGATTTTTTACCGGGTATGGCTATAACAAATGTTATCTTTACCATTTTATCTAGGATTTTTAGTTAATTTCATTTTAAAGTTTCATTGGCTTGGCGCTTCAGACTGTCCTTTTACATCCGCAAATCTGATTCCTTCTGAACATAATTTCGTAGTTGAATGTTTATAACCTGTTGATATAAGTTCGATGTTTCTAGGCTTCTCACACCCCCGGGAACACCACGAGATCCTTTTCTGGATTCAAGTGAGAAGCCGCCGTCTTCTGCTGTCCCTAAGCGCTCTGTCGCAAGATCATCGTCAACTACGAGAGCTTCAAGAGTATGTATAATTTAGACCTCCCTATGTATTTTGCTGCCACATAAGCTTGCTGCTAAATATATTTGCAGGCAGTCCATTTATCAGTGATATAGACTCGAAGAGAAATTTTTTTTACTCTGCACCAATATACTTTTCATACTTTACATTCAATTTTCTCTTCATTGGATTTTTGCTTTTGCACTATTCTGTGTGTCAGAATATGAAAACTGATCTCGTAGTATAAATTTATCTCTCGTGATGTGGAGAGCATCCGATCTGTTAAAAGAACGGTAATGCAAATTAAAATGTATGTGATCACTCTAATAATCATGATTCTCAAGGGATAGGATTTGGGTTAGATTCATGCATAACCAAGACATAAGTCTTATTAGCAAAATATGGGATCTCGTCCAAATTAAATACAGTAACATATACTTCTATTCCATTCATGCACCCACATAAAACAAACATCTTTCTTGTAATAAATCATTAACATTATAAACGCCTCTTGCTTTATGTTTCTATTGCAGCTTTCAGCTTCTCAACCAGAGCCTGTGAGTTCCTCAAGACCGATCCGAAGCACTTCTGTTTCCCGCCCCTCCATCTCATCCATCTCAGCCACCTTTGCTTCTAGCAATAATAACAGAACATCAATCCTCAACACGAGCACGTCGTCAGTCACCTCAAGACCCTTAACCCCTAGTCGGAGAACACCTCCGACTCTCACAACTCCAAAGCCATCTGCTCCAGCCGCACGCCCAGTTCCGGCCCGCTCATCCACTCCCATCAAAGCCCGACCACCATCTACTTCCCAACTAACAAAACCTGCGTCCGCCCAAAATTCTCGGCCCTCCACTCCTACCTCCCGCTCTCGAATTACTCCAGTTTCAAATAGTACTAATTCTACCCAAAATTCTCGCCCCTCAACTCCTACCTCGCGGACTAAAGTTACCCCTACTTTGAGTAATACCAATTTGGCCCAAAACTCTCGGCCATCAACTCCTACCTCTCGCCCCCAAATTACCTCCGGTTCTAGCACAAACACTAGCTCCTCAGTGACTCGTGCCAGTTCCCGGTCATCAACCCCCACTCGCCAGCCAATCAGTACAGGCCGCTCGCCTTCTGTGGGGCGTGTTCCAGTCACTAGCAGCTTGACATCTAGCGGGCGGGCCCTGACAGCTAGTGGTCGGAATTCTGCGCCTTCTTCGCGTGCCAGTTCACCCAGTCCACGGCCCAGAGCTCCAGTTAGGCCGCTTGATATCCCAGATTTTCCAAATGATACCCCACCAAACCTGAGAACTAAGCTCCCCGAAAGGCCATCTTCAGCAGGTAGAGTGCGACCTGGGATGGCATTGACCGTCCGAGCAAACACTAATTCTGAACCTGCGGTTCCTTTGAGTTTGAATAAGAGGATCTCCTTGCCTGTTGTTGGTCGGAGCAAGTTTACAGAGAATCCATCAAAGGCTCCTTTAATAAGCAGCAGTAGTCAGACAAAACCTGAAATTCAGAAGCCAGTTGTCTCAGAAGCTGAAGCTCGGAGACCTATCAAACCAACTAGTGCTTCAGAGAGCAGCGGATTTGGAAGGACGATCTCAAAGAAGTCGCTTGACATGGCTCTCAGGCATATGGTACGGCACTTGTGCCATATAACACTTAATATCCAATCAAAGTCCAGGAATATAATTTGCTTAATTTATGAACTTCATGACACCACTTGAATCAAATTCCTGAATTTTCTTTTCTTTGTAATAACAGGACATCCGACAAAACCTCGGTGGTATTCGGGGTGCATCCCTTTTCCCCCACAGCATCCGTTCCTCTGCTTCGAAAGGCCGACCTGCTCGAATGTCCGATCCGGTGGTTTCTCTCGTTAATGATGAAGAAGTCCTGGATAATAGAAGTACTAATGGGACTATTTTTATGGACTACAACGGATCGATTAACGGAGAAAGCACGGCCAACAATTCTCCGGAAGTAGAAAGTTTCTCAGCTCGCGAGACTTTAACCGACTATGGTAGCTCCCGTTACGATGCAATTTTGCTGAGAGAGGACTTGAAGAACACGAATTGGTTGCACAGTATTGAGGACAAGGCTGACCTGAGCCCCATGTTTGATCACCGCTTCGAGCCGCTTCCGGAACCATTCGGCCCTCTATGACACTTGTTCCCTGTGATGTAAAATTTGCGCTGTTTGATTCCTAATTCGTTTCTATTTGTTGGTTTCGGCTTTTGTGGTTTCCAATGTTGTTCTTATCCTGTGTTGGGTTGTTTTCTCTTTTGATGAAGCTGGGGCTCAGATGTTTGCAATACGTTTGAAATATCTCAACTCCTCAAGTAGTTTATCCAGAATATAATTATGTTTTTTTTTTTTTTTTTTGCCTTAATATTCGCGTTCCTGAATTTATGCTGTGTTGTACTGAAACTTAAGAATTTAAAGATGAGAAAGATTTTATTTTACTGTGTTCATAATTTTTGAGACATTTTGTTTCAAAGAAATCAACTTGCCTAATTGTTTGTGGCTTTTGGATGCTGGAGACTTGGAGGAACGTATGGTGAACCGTTTTTTTTTTTTTTACTTGGTAAAAACATAGGATCGATTATCCAATCATTTAAAATTTTAATTTTATTATTCAATCTTTCAATTTATTTAATTTGAGTTAGTCAATAATATTTTAAATTTAAAATTTAAATACGTCATTTATCTTTACATGTGTAATTAATATATTTTATACAATTCTTGCTATTATAAATTTATTAAAATAAAAAATTAGTTTAAAATTTGAAATCAAAATATTATTAATCGGCTCAATCAAATAAATTGAATGATTAAGTAATAAAATTAAATATTTGAAAGTTCGGATAGTAGAATAAAAATTATTTATTCTTCAGATAAGTTTTATACATTTCTTACTTCTCTTTTCTTTTTTCTTTTTTCTTTTTTTTTTTTTCTTGCAGGTGAAATCCTTAATTTAAATGACAGAATTAATGAAACCAAAAATAAACAAAACTTTGAGAATGTGTGGATTTAAGTTAGGAGGTCAGTTCAAAATAGTATTATAGTTGAGTGGTCTCCATACTTCTTTTTTTTTTTTTTTTTTTTTTTTTTTTTTTTTTTAGATTTTTCTTTTTAATCAAGTTTACTAGTCAACGTTTTCGAATCTACTCGACAAATTATTTCTCCTTAGACGAGTAAGTTAGAAATAAACTTATCCATCGTCGTGAAAAAAGTCAAGATGCCCCGCGAATTTTGCACGTAATAAATTTAGATCCATGACAACTCGTTGTATATCATGAGAAAAAAAAAATGAAAAAGAAAAATACTAAACGTAGATTTCAAATAAAATATATATTATATATTTTATTTATTCAAGGATGAAGTAATTTTACTGATCACTTCAAAATAATTAATGACTAAATTTTTATTTTTAAATAAATAAAATATACCATATATATTTTATTTAGAATGTATAGATAATATAGGTAAAAAAAAACAAAGGGAAAAAAAAAAAAAAAAAAAAAAAAAAAAAGACTAGCCAATAAGTAGGAGCTATTATTTTCCTTAAAGGAAACTTCCAATGTTCCATCATTTTCATTAGGTTTTTTCATCTTTCTAAGATGGTCTATAGAATTGTGGACTAAGCAATTAATATACATGGATGAAAATTTAGATGGTTAAAAAAATAAAGTAATTTCTAATTTTGTTCAAGAGTAAATTATGAAGTAATTAATTTCTAATTTGAAGTGATCATAGGATACACTTCAAATATTGTGATAATTATAAATTGAGCATATTTTACGCATTCGAATTTTTTTCTTCACGGCGTTAATATCTCATATTCTGATTTTCTCCTCGATTTTAATTAAAAATTAATATTTTATCCAAAATGTAAATGTAAAGTGGCAGTAATTTTACATTGTACGGAATAAAAATTTTGATTAAAAATATAAAAAATCAAATATACTATTAATAATAACTAAATTTAAATATTTTTAACTAGTAATTTGAGCTTAATAAATTATTATTATTATTATTACACAGAATGAAGTGTTACGTTGTGAATTATTATATTAATAAACATCTTTAACTTAAAAATTGACACAACATGATACAAAATAATAGTGAATAAAAATAAATTAATATGTAATTAGCATTTATAGTTTTATTATAAATACTTGAATAATCTTCAAAATGAGCCCGTACATTTTTAATTTGTAGCTTCAGTTGGGTGGCGAGTCATCCTCGAAACGTCAATCAAAAGCGTGTGAATCGCGACGTATGTGACACGATTTTTACATCAATTTTCGTCGACTTTATCTAATAATTCTTTCATCTAAATATAAAATTAATTTAATTTTTTTTTATTTAAAAAATTATAATTATTTTAGAAATAAATAAAAATAATTTATATTCGAATCAAACAAAAATAAGTGTATTAATCAAAAGCTGTTCAATATGCCTCCTAGAGGTTGGTTGGTTGGTTGAAAAAGTTTTCCATAGAATTTTTCTTTTTCGATATTTCATCTGTTTAATGTCAAGAAAAAATAATTTTTGTTAAATTTTTTTTTTAAGATTTTATAATTTTTTTTTTTTTTTTAAAATAATATTAAAAATAAAAATACTAATATTTTTTTATAAAATTTAGAAAAAATATTTTTTTTTAAAAAAATTCATGAAATATGTGTTTTCTTTAAAAAAAAATTTTATAACTTTTCGATGAACCAAACAGCCCCTTGTAAGCTCTTCAATTTTATCGTGTGAGGAACTTTCTGTTGGCACCAGAAAAAAATCGTCACGTGGTATGAAAGTTAGTGATCAACCAATGTGAATAAATCAGGAAACGGCACGTAGTACGTCAGGACTCGAGGAGAAAATGCCTGAATCCGAATAAGTTTAATGAGAAAACCGATTAAGATCGCTGAGAGCGAATTTTATGACCAGCACGTCTTTAATATGAGTGCATCCCGTAAAGTTAGAGACGTGCTGAGAAACACAAGATGTGGCTTAGCAACTCGACACTATGCGAACTGACGAATAACCACAGATGAAAAACGTGCTAATATAAATAAATAAATTTTATTTGAAATAAAAATTCTTCACACACACACATGCAACCATAGCAATTTAATTCCTTCAACTCAGTATTTTCAGTTTTCTAGCATAATTTGAGAGTTTTCTATTTTAAAAGTTTAGTTTTCGAGCTTAATTAAGAGTTTTGTTAATAGTTTAAAAGATTTAGAACTTTTTAGTAGTAGTTTTAATCATATAGTTAGTTCTTCCAATTAATAGAATCGACCGTCTAGTTAAGAATTAATTATTTTAATAAATTTATAGTGCAAAAATTGTATAAAATAAATTAACTAAATATGTAAAATTAAATAATACACTGTTGACTAATTAAAATCAATCAAATTGAAAAATTAGATGATAAAATTAAAATTTTAAAATATTTGGTAGGTAAATTAAATAGGGCTATAGTGGAGATAAATTATGTACGTTTATACTTATTTATAATTCATAGGGGTTAATTTCATATAACTACTTGGAAACATATCAAATAGCAGTTATATTTCTATAAAGTTTAATTTTTCATATTTATCTCTTCAAAAGTTTTAAATTGATCGTATAGGTCATTAACCATAGATTAAATACTTAATCTTAATTAGTGAGTGAAATATATTTATTTTTTTAGCTTTCAGATATTATATTTAACCCGCAGTTGAATTTTTAGAAAAATATATTTGCAAAAATAAAATTAATATTTTATTTATATTTTATTAAAAAATAAATAGTAAACTAATGATAACAAATCAGAGATATATATATATGAACAAATTAGAATTTTTGAATAGATAAATATAAAAAAATAAATTATATAATTATATATTTGCTATTTAATATATTTATACGGAGCTAGTCAACAGACACAAAAAAAAAAAAAAACAAAAAAAATTTAAAAAAAGAAAAATTAGAGAGACTCGGTCCAGTGGACCAGGTCCAGGGACTGGTGGCGTAAACCGAAAATTTGGACCAATGACTATAAAGCAAGAAAGAGGGAGTAAATTCGATTAATTAAATTAAATGGTTCGAATTTCTAGAACCCCTCAACCAATCAACGTAATAATAATCTTTTTCTTTATGATATAGCGTAGGGAGCCCTCAATTACATATTTGCCCTCATGGATTAGTATTACGTTTCAATATCTATTGGAAATTTCCAAGGATAAATTCCAATACTGGTCCCCAAACTTTACTCCAAATTTTATTTTAGTCCTCAAATTTTAAGTTCACTAACAAACTTCCTCATTTAAAAAAAAATATTATTTTAATATATATATATATATATATATATATATATATATATATATATATATATATATATATATATATATATATATATATATATGTTACTTACTCATTATTATTATTATATTTTATACATGACATTTATGTAGCATGCATTTATATATTTTAAAGTTATATTATAATTATTTTCCTATTTCAAAATTGGAAGAAACTAAATATAAACAACTATTTGTAATTCAAAGAAAATATACAATAAAATTTTATTAAAAATTTGAAAATCAAATAAAATATTATGAAAAAATTCAATAGTTTGGATTTAAAAGTTTTAATTTTAGTGCATAATTTTTCAATTTATTTAAGTAATTTAACGATTCTTCGAATATAAAATTTAAACTAATTACTAATTTTAATAAAATTATAATTACATAAATGGTACAAAATATACTAACTAAACAAATAAAAATAAACGATGTACTCAAAATTTGAGAATGAAGAGCAATTAATCGGCTCAAATTAAATAAATTAAAAAGTAAAATAGTAAAATTAAAATTTTAAAAATTTAGATAGTCAAATTCAAATGAATAAGATTAGAATAAATCTTATTTATTTTTACCTGACAAAGTTCTATTTCAATTAAAGTTAAGGGAGTGTTTGATTACATGTAAAATCGTGAAAAAAAAAATTCTGTAAAAAAAATTGTTGGTGAAAAAAATATTTTATATTTTGTAGTGTTTTGTTTATAGAAAAAAAAAAAAAAATTTCATCAATATTTGTTTGATTGAAAAATATATATATATATATTTATTTGAAAATAAATAAATAAATAAATAATTTTAGAGTTTGAAGAAAAAACGAAAACATACTAATTTTCTCAAATTCATAAAATTAGTTTTTTTTTAAAAAAAAAAACTTTACGAATAAACAAACAATAAAAAATATATATTATACTCAGGTCGAAAATTAATTTTTACAGTATTTTACAACGAACAAACACACGGATTACTATACAATTTACCCACATGTCTTGGACTCTTCGTCAAATTCGCAGCTAGGGTATTAATGTCCTTTCACATTTTCCTGTTCACGCATATATATGAAGTAATAAATAAATAAAAACCACCATTTTTCCGTGAATGCGCGTTGCGGAGCGTCGCGGCGTCGTCGTCCTCGTTCTCGTCCTCTTCCTCCACCCCTCTCTCCGTAGCGTCGGCGATTGGCAGGTGCGAAACTCGATCCCTTTCCCATCTCTCTCCCCGAAAATTTTGGTATAATTTTAGGTGGTGTTGTTCTTGTTCTCTTCTATCCCCTTCGATCTAATTTCGTGATGATTAATTAGGGGTTCCTTGTTTGCTTCGATCTGTGGAGGATTGGGTGCCGATTCCTCATCTGTTTGAGGCCGATCGTGGTTGGTCTGAGTGTTTAGACGCTGATTCGTTTGCTTTTGATCGGGTATTGGGCTTTTCCGTTTATTCGTGTTGGTAATCTAGGGTTTGTTTGTGTTGAGAGTAGTAGATTTTGATGTTTTATTTGAGTAAAAAATTGGTTTTAGCACCTGAAAATTGGTTTTTTTTTTTGCCAAATTCCTCGGCGTACTTTAGTTTTCTCAAACTCAGTGGGATTGATAGATGCAGATAATGAGGGGAAATGGTCGGAAAAGTTGTTTTCTAGTGTTAGAAGTTTAAAGCATTTGGTTTGGAAGAACAGGTAGAGGAGAACATGGAGAAGAAGGTTGAGTAGAGGATATTCGATGATAAGAAAAGGCGATATAAGATCTTTCTTAGGGGACCTTGAGTGTGAAATGAGTTTTTCACATGTATGTGATTGAAGAGGTTGAGAAACTAGTTGTTTCTATTTTTCTAGTACAGTGGAATCACCTTTAGATTGACCAAAAATGCTTGATATTTTTGTTCATCTTGCTGTATGTTTTTTTTCCGTCATTTTGGGTTATCTCAGGTTCTAGTGCATCATAAAGATCCTTGTCCCCATTAGCATTCTAGCATTCAAGCACTTGTTTTTCTGGTGCTTTTCATTATTGACGCGTCATTACCGTTATTATCGGAGTTCTCCGCTGTTTAATAACTCAATAGTTCTCTTGTATTTTTGTTTGCAGAGCTCGCCATGGCATCAAAACGCATCTTGAAGGAACTGAAGGATCTGCAGAAGGATCCTCCTACCTCCTGCAGTGCAGGTTTGTTTGGCTTGTTTGTTTCAGAGCTGTTAAGCATTCTCAGATACTTCACACTTGTGTCCTGACTACTCTATCATTATTGTTGTATGGTTTAGAGATGAGTTGCAAAGTAATATTTGTAGTTGATTCTTGTAATACTTTTATTTTACAGGTCCTGCTGCTGAAGACATGTTCCATTGGCAAGCAACAATTATGGGACCCCCTGATAGTCCATATGCCGGAGGTGTATTTTTAGTGAATATTCATTTTCCTCCAGATTATCCTTTCAAGCCCCCAAAGGTATTACGATTCCTCCGCACATCATCAGTTACACATGCCACATGGTTCAATTCTCTCTTTTGCTCATCCATTTAATGACCTCTATGGTTTTGTTCATTCTCTTGGGCTTATCCATCTAACAAGCAAACTCTGTTCAAGTTAAAACTTCCAAATGTGTATGCATTTACTGTTTCTTACAAACTACTGTATTTTCCTGTCAAAATAGTGTGTAATATATTTATATTGATTGACATGCTAAAATCCTGCAAATTTTGGATTGAGGAATTTCCTTGTTCTTTGAATATATACTACATTTCTTTTTAGTTGTTTAATTGTTTGTGGCCTGTGATAATCTTGCAATTAAGTTTAGTGGATGGCGAAGCTGTAGGTGTACTATGATTGATATGAAAAGTGATCAAGTCATCTATTTTTTCCATGGTATCGTAGCAGAGATTTTCATGTCATATATCATGAAGTTCCTGCAATAATAATTAGCTAATATAGTTTCTTATTTATGGCACTTTCATTGTGTAAAGGCAGCTGTTTCTGTGATTCTATTTCATCTAGTGCTTGATATATGCATCCTTTGTGGATTCTGAACCATCATTTTATGCACTTCTTTGATGATCGACGTAAACTTCAGTTAGTTGTTTTTTTTAATGAAAAAAGATCGGGATTTAGAAAAGCCATTCTGCCCTGTATCTCAAAACTGGAAAGTGAGCCATTGTGTTAGTACCTCCATAGATTTATGGCAGAGGAGAATAGCTGCATTATCAGGTCCAAAATACCAGGCTTGAAGTTTAATATCATGCCAGAAATTAGCATAATAATTATTCTACTTATTCTAAGGGTGAGAATTGTCACTCATGTTTCTGTATTTCTGTATTATCAGCATATTATCAGTTTATGAGCTAATCGTAATTAACTCTTGTTGTGGTGTGTAATTTGTTGAATCATTTGATGTCATTAATCATTATTTGCACTTTTAGGTTGCTTTCAAGACAAAGGTCTTCCATCCAAACATCAATAGTAATGGTAGCATTTGCTTGGATATTCTCAAGGAGCAGTGGAGTCCTGCTCTAACCATCTCTAAGGTACAGCATGTGCAAAATGTTGAAAACAAATTGATCTTTTATAATGAGCTAGCAGGTTTAACTCTTGCCGTCACTGACGTGTTGTTAATTAATAATTATTCAGATGATTGCAAAATAGAGCTTCTCTTCATGTACTTTGAATGCATTCATTCGCAGCATGGAGAACTACTGAAAAGTTTGTCATTTTGTTATTTAAATCAACCCTACTATGCGTTCTGTATTGAAAAAATCTGTGTTCTTGTAAGAAGATCTCGTACATAGTTAGAATTTTCAATTTTGTGTTATGAAGAAAAGGAGATTTGCTTTTGGTTCATGCATTTGATTTTTTAAATTAAACTGCTTGTTTTCTTCGGCAGTTCTTACATGTGGAACTTACGATGAAGCAGTTTGACTGCGATATCTTTTCTTTTTTCATACTATTGACAATTTGAACTATCTTTTGTTCAAATAATGTATGTATGCTATGTAACAGGTATTGCTTTCGATCTGTTCTTTGTTGACGGATCCGAACCCCGACGACCCTCTTGTCCCAGAGATTGCCCACATGTATAAGACCGACAGAGCTAAGTACGAAGCCACAGCTCGTAGCTGGACGCAAAAGTATGCCATGGGCTGAAGCTCCCATGCTTCCCTCTCACCTCCTGTCACCTTAAGTGCCCGAAAATCATGTTCTACAAGAAATGGAAGTTCCTCATTCTCTTTACTGTGAATTCTATTTTTCTCAATTCTATGCAGGTTTGTGCTCTAGTTTCTGTTGTTAAGATTTGTATGGTTAAGGTAATGAGAACATGGCATGGATATATATATATATATATATATATATTTATATGTGTGTGTGTTTGCTTCATTTATTTTGATTCCTCTTTATTGAAGAGTATTTGGAAGGATCTAAAGGATGTTATGCTTCTTGGTAATTGGTCATTTACAGAAATTTTTACTCATTTAGCATCTTTGTTGTTATCCTCTCTCCTCTCAAGCATCAGTTTATGTTCTTGTTGCCTTGCTTTTCATTTATACGCAAAAGCGAATTTCCGAATGCGGATTCGAAGAGGAAAAAGAAAAACGCTTGTCATTTTACTATTTCAGTTGAACCTAACTTCATTGGCCGGGCATTTGATTTGTTATGAAATCTCATTAACAAAGGTAAGGATCATATATATATTATTATTATTATTATTATTAAAAGACCATATGATGGGTTTAGAGAAATTCTTGAATTATCTGTTATTTGGGCTTGTGATGGACTGGCGCGCATTTTTAGGAATGCAAACGGGTCCCAAGTCTACCCTGTTAATTAATATATTTTTTTTATAAACTATAATTGTCCGAAAAAAAGACAGAGGATGCAAGCGTTATCTGGAATGATTGTGCGTAAAGCGTATAGCCCTAATTTGCTTAAAGCGTATAGGCCGCTGGCCCACGGGTCTGGATTGGATTTAATTCATCTAGACGTTAGGTTTATTGTTGGGCCTTTGTCGTTAGGTCTATGTGGACCGCAGCTTCACTCAACGTATTGGACTTATCTAACTCAACTTATTAATTTTCTGAGCCTATTGTTATGAAGCAGAAAATTTGAACTATTTTAACTCATAAATAAATAGCCAATAATAATATTATTAATATTTTGTAAATATAAATCAATAATTTTTTTAATAGTATTGAATAATATTATTAAGTTATATATAATTAATAACATCAATTAAAATAATTTAAAATATCAATCAAAATTAATAATAATTTAAAAGTTTCAAATGCATGCAAAAAAAAAAAAAAAAAAAAAAGTCTAAGAATTACAACGTCCACTTATTTATGACTAATTTTTTTTCTAAATATATTATCTTTTAGATATATTTTCTAAAAATATAAATAATGTTTTGAACAGATCATGACTGGACGAATTCGGAGTGGATTTCGAGTGGATCAATATTATTTTCGTTTTCTGTTCCGAATTCGTCTCGAATCATGAAATTTATCTCCTTTTTTATTCCGAATTCGTTTATTTCAACGAATTGGGATGGAAGCTCCGCCAATCCGGATTGGTTTGCATTCCTACTCATTAAAATTTATCTTCTTTTTTATTCCGAATTCGTTTATTTCAACGAATTGGGATGGAAGCTCCGCCAATCCGGTTTGCATTTCTACTCATTTTAAACAACTATCAGACCGTTGTAAAATAAATATAAATATGTGGGATATTAGCCCATAAATATATGGTTGTGTGTGTGTGCACGCGCTTTTTTTATTTGTGTGTGTGTGTGTGAGAGGGAGAGAGAGAGACTAAATTTCATAAGCTGTTAGGTATGGTTGGTGAGGATGCTATCAAGTCTCTACAGTAAACACTTAGCAACGTCTCCATCCATATATGCATGCTTCGTAGGAATGTGTATCTATCACTAGGGGTGCTTTTACTCCACCAAATTAGGGGATATATAAATACAGGCAGAGTCTAACTGCAACACCACCACTAGAATCAAGCATTTGATATTATTATAATTTTCGCCGTTAGAGTCTTTGATTATTTTTATTTTTTATATTATATTATTTTATTAATCATCTATTAAATCTTAGAGGATTCCTTTGTCAATAATTTAATATTATTAATAGTATTTTAGACTATATATATATATATATATATATATATATATATATATATATATATATATATATATATATATATAGTTTTTATAATTTTAAAAATATCAGATTATTAGTATTTGTAGGTTTTCGGTCATTAAACGAAGATTTGTAGAATTTTTATAAAATTTAATAAATAATTAATAAAATAACATAATGTAAGAGATTAAATTGATCAAAAGAATAATATAAAAAATTTTATAAGCACTAAATGCTTGGTATTTTTAAAACCACCATAGCCCATATATATATATATATATATATATATATATATATATATATATATATATATATTAAAAGAGAGAGAGAGAGAGAGAGAGAGAGAGAGAGAGAGAGAAGGGGTGGGGGTGCATGGGGGTATAGAGGTTTACATTGGGAGGGTCTTCAAATGGGTATTTTGAGACTAGAAGATCCATGTGACACATGGTAATTAAGATCAATTTTTTTTTTTCATTTCTTTGGAGGCTCAAAAATAGTTTTTATACTTCCACTACACAATCAGTAGTTTCAAGGTTATTATTTTCTAAAATAATAAGACTAGTGATTTCAAAAGGGAGACTAAACAAGCACAAGGATATATAATTAATTACTTAGTCAATTTACTCTAACAAATAAAGTTGTGGATGATGTAGAGCATCATAAATACCTTAGTACCCTATTTCAAGAAAAGCTAGTACTAAAACAGGTGGCATTTATTAAGGAAAAGCCTTGATTTCAAATGTGAAGAGAGGCATTTCCTTATCCCCCTTTTTTTATTTGTGTGTGTGTGTGTGTGTGTGTGTGATTGCCACCACAAAGTGGCTTGAGCCTTTGAGGAGACCAATAGAGCTTTGCTTCTGATTCAAACTTGTTACTTATGTTTTCACTTTTCATAGCATTGCTCACCCACTGGTTTTTTTTTTTGCCTCCCCATATGCCAACCACATGTAAGTGTATACATATAGCACATCACTTGTACATCTATCTAGCTAACCTATACTGCTCCTAATGTTATTTTTAAGACTAATTATATACAGTTTTTTAAAAATATATCAAATAGTAAATATATATTCTTACAAAATTTAATTTTTCACATTTATTCCATTAAAAATTCAACGTTATTCTTATATATTTTTACCGTCTATCTCTATTAGAAAATTCTAGTTAACTATAGATTAAATAATAACTTTGGTTAAATAGTATAAATTTTGTAAGTTTTCAACCTAAATAAGAGCAGCTATTTGCCATGGGAGCCTCTTCCTCCAAATATGTTTCAATTATTTACCATTTAATTTCTCTCTCTTTTTTTCTGTTTTTTTTTTGAAAAAAAATATTTTTTTTTGACCATTAGGTCTCCTTAATTTGTGGAAAAACATCGCTGTAATGGGGTGATCTTTTTTCTATTGTTTTTATAGAAATAGGACAATATGTAAGTGGGATCCACAGAATTATTGTATATATGTGTCAATATTTTTATTGAAGAAAACGTGGTTGAATGAATCTCTCTCTCTCTCTCTTGCTCTATAATTTTTTTTTTAAAAAAAAATTTAAAAAAAAAATCTATTCGCCATTGGATATAACTATTCCTTGTGTAAATCTATGGGAATAATATGTCATGCTCTTATATTACCAACTTTTGTAGTGTAGGGAATAGGGGATAACTATTCTTATGGCCAAATGCTTATTAGTTTTATTCCCCTGAAGAGTTACTCTTCTTATTTTGTGTAGTTTTATTTCATATCTCACTTACAATTTTACTCCAATAATTATAGAGAATTATACTTTTCGGTCTAAATTTAAACTTAAAATTTAAATTTAATGCAACTTAATTTCATATCGCACTGTTAAGAAATTTTAGATTTTCACTTGATTCTTCTGTGGAAATTTATAAAATAAATTATTTCTTAATTCAGCATCTCATAGATATGACGCATGAGTGTGACTCATCTATTTTGTTGGATAGAAACGGACTTTTTATCCACGTGATAGAGATTAGATATTTTACGAATATTTGATGGAGATTTGATGAAAAAAATAGTAGAGAAATTGATGAAATATTTGAAAATAAATTTCTATATTTGCAGAAATTTGACGGAAAAAATAATGGAGATTTGGCTAATTATTTATGTATTACTTTGAACCAAAATTATCTTGCCAATTCAGCTGAATTTAATAACATCATATAGCTAGAAGGTATTAATAAATTTAATGACAACACATAGAACATAGAAGACACTGATATTTTGTATTATCTTTTTTTTTTTTTGATTAATTCATTATATCTATTAAAGTTTGTACATATTATCAACGTTTAGGGAATATAAACTAATGTCTATCACTCCAATTTGATTTTTTTATTCTTTTCCTATTCGTTTTTTTTATCTGGTCTCAGAGCATTGAAAATTTTATACCTGTAAACTTTTTATTTTCTTATGGTGAAAGAAGACGCTAAAATGCTCTTGTCCCGAATCAATATTTATTTATCCTATCATATGCATCCATCCGACAATTTCAGAACTATACTTGTAGCGCAACCTTTTTTGGGAGATAACTACGGAACATGAAAACATTTTATGACTATAGACTTAAGCGCAAAGAACAAGCTCTGCTTTGTGGATAAAACTTTAGCCAAGCCAAAGTCTCTCATTGATCTTGTTCAAGCATGGAAATGATCGATGCAGCCATATGGTATTTTCTTAGTTGATTAATGCGCTAAGTAAAAATATTCGAGAAAACGTTGTATTTGTTGCAACAACTGTTGAACTTTGGGTTAAACTTAAAAGAAAAAATTTCACAAGAAAATAGTCCCCACATCTATAAAATTAGGTGCACCATCGCGGGTACTCGTCAAGAGCAACTCACAATTGCTTTCTAAACTGAAGCAAGTTTGGAATGAACTCGACTCTTAGGGTCCGTTTGGATACTTTATATTTTAGAGCATAGTTTAACTATGCTAGGGTATAGAAATAAAAATTCTATGAAATGTTTGGAGGATTTAAAAACGCACAAATAAATTAGCGCATAGTTACACTATACTCTAAAATATAGGATAAAAATAAAAATCAAACACATTTATCAATTTCTTATGAAGGGACCAGCCGTGGGATATATTATCAAGCACGTACATCCCAAACCCACACAACACATTGAAGGTAACAATATTTTTTTTTTCTTCATTAATTTATTATGGCTATTAAAATTTCTACATTTTATCAACGTTTAGAAAAGTAAAACTAATGTCTTTCACCCCAATTTGAATTTTCTACCATTCATACTTAATCATTTTTTTTACAAGATTTGATCAAGCCACTACAATAACATTATCATATTAGTGTAATTCAATTACATCAAAAAATATATATATTATTATAAAATATTATTCATTGCAATATATATAAGTACTCCTTTATGGTGTATATCTTACACCCTATTCTATTCTGGAGTGGGATGAATTTCACTCATCACTCGATGTGACGAGTGAAATAATATCCATCCTAAAATAAAATGGGGTGTATGATATATACCTCTAAAGAAGTGTATACCTAGCATCCCTGTTAAATTGAATTTCGACCGAAATTTGAACTAGTAATATTTAACCCGAGTGATCAACAAAGAGTATCTATGTATTGAGGGATGTGCATCAACCAGTGCTTTATTTGTCCCTATTAATTAGATGTGTGCAGGATTTCAAAATCAATTGCAATGTTAGAGATTCTTTATGCTCGCTCTTATTTTATGTGCATATTGTAAAGGAAACGTCCAATAAATTTTGCTTCAGTTAGGAAATTAGTGTGACGCATCACTCCCGTAGATTCCACACTTCCAAATCGACTGGTCCTATCTGAAACCCTAATTTTAATATTCTTGGTCCTACCTGAAACCCTAATTGTAATATTCTAAGTTGTTTGCTTCAGCGTAGACAAAGCATTTTTTTTGTTTTCTTTTGTTTTGGTTTGGTACTTTGGTGTTATATTTTATTTTTTTTTATTTTTTTCTTTTTTTATTTTAGTGTTGGAGAATTAAGAGCTTGGTTCCTTTCGTATGAATTCCAAACACCTTCTGTAGTAATAAAATGCACGTCAAGTTTACTATCCATCACATTTCAGTGCTCCACGCTTGTCATGATAATGATCGATAAATTTGACGATCTCACTGTAAAGACTATTCTTTTCAAATCATTATTTCAGTATTTCATGAAAGTTTGAACTATTATATATATATATATATATATATATATATAATTTTATTAAAATATTATTAATTATATTTTTCATACGAATAAAAATTAATAAAATTTTTATTAATAGTTTATATATTTTTTTTTAAAAAAATTACCAAATATAATTTATTTATATTATTTCAAAAAATTTGTCGTATTTACTAAGGGTAATGCTATCTGTACAAAAAATATTTACCATTTACCAAAAGCCAAAATATTTATTATCACACATATATATATATATATATAGAGAGAGAGAGAGAGAGAGAGAGAGAGAGAGTCTAGTTCGAATACTATTGATAGCACTAAGTAATTGATGTTATCAAGTTTTCAGTCCTTAAATGAAACGATGTGCAGTTGAAATTATAGAAGTCCCCTAGAATTTTTACTATTCAACCAACCACGTACTAATCTTAACCTCACATCTCTTAATCCAATAGCTAAAAAATTGATAGCACTAAAACTTGGTGCTATCGATAGTATTCCGCATATATATATATATATATATATATATATATATATTATATATATATATATATATATATATATATAAGGAGGCAACGATACTATCAATAGTACCAAGCACTTGATATTATTGAGTTTTTGACCCTTGAATGAAGGGATGTGCGGTTTTGATTATAGTGATCCCTAGAGTTTAGTAGGTTGTTGGTGAAATAGTATAAACATTAAGGATCACTATAATCCTAATCGCACATCCATTCATCCAATGGTTAAAAAGTCAATAATATTAAATGCTTAGTACTATTGATAACATAGTAGTCGGACTCATATATATATATATATATATATATATATATATATATATATATATATATATATATATAATTGGGCTCCTATGGTTGTAAAAGCACAAAGTTATTTGTGCTTGTAAGTTTTTTACGTTTGGATGTAGGAATGTGCGGTTAGGATGATAGTGGGCCCCTTGGGTTTAGTGGGTGATTGGTGGAATAGTATGATCTAAGAGATAGAATTAATCAAAGGATTAGATCTAACGGTAGAAATCTTACAAACACCAATTGTTTGGTGCTTGTATAAGCACAGTAGCCGAACTCTCTCTCTCTCTCTCTCTCTCCTCTCTCTCTCTATATATATATATATATAGAGAGAGAGAGAGAGAGAGAGAGAGAGAGAGAGAGAGAGAGGAGAGAGAGAGAGAGAGAGAGAGAGAGAGAGAGAACTAGGCTTCTATACTTTCGAAAGAATTGAGACCTCTGTGCTGATAAGTTATTTTCGTTGATGAAACATTCGATTCGACGATCGTCTCTATTGGACATGATCAAAAATATTTGAACTATTTATAAACCAACTTTCATTAATTTTTGATTTTATTTGCGTGGAGAACGAGCAACCTCAAAATGAACGGCTAAAAATAAAAATTTTATAAAAAAATAGTGATAAAAAATTAAAATTTCAAATCGAAAGTATTAATCTTACTCTTGAGGTTAAGTAAATTTTTTTTATTAAAGTTTCATCTAGTTTGGATTGTTTTACACCGTTAAACTTACAAATGTGCCACATCCGTCGTTAAAATAATCATTTTGAAATATTTTGATCGATTGGTAAATAATATCGAAAAATTATAAAATTTAATTTTTAAATAATTCTAATAGCGTGATCATGTCTAACAAAGCCGATCGTCAAATCGAATATTTCATCATCGAAAATAATTTATAAACACAAAAGTTTTCGTACTTTCAAACGAACAGAAGACTTCCTCTCTCTCTCTCTCTCTCTCTCTCTATATATATATATATATATACTCACTTTTTAATAAAATGTTAGCGTATCCGTATCATACATGAAATCTGACTTGAATATGTACGTGTCTAACATATATAAACACACAAAATTTATAAAAAAAATGAATGAGAAATTATATTTTATTACTTTTTTATTTAAAAAAATATTAAACTAAGCTATAGAGTGAGACAGCCGGACCAAAAGAGAGAGTGAGAGAAAGAAAGAGAGAGAGAAAAAGAGGATTAAAGATAGAAGGAGTTTCAAAGACTTACAAAAAAAATTTATAATACATAGTTTAACACTTCTTTCTAGCAGGACCTCAGAATTTTTAATAGACACAAAATATTTAACTTAAGTTACTAGCAAATTTCAATATCATAATTTGCACTAAGAAACTATATAAAAGAATCAATTTTCTAACTATTAGAAAAAATCGTGGAACAAAGCATCCAATGGTACTCCCTGTATCCTATGTCCTATCCTTAATTTCCTACGTTGGAAATAGCTATATTCAAATTAACTCTCCTACGTAGAGGCCTCACTTCCCAGGGGGTCACCCATCCTAGAACTACTCTATCTCTAGCACGCTTAACTCTCATGTTCCTCTTGGATTTTGCTACCATCCAAAATGCTATAGCCGGGTTAGAAATTTTAGTCCTATTATATCATTTATATAGAGGACTAATCCAAATTCCGGGGGTGTCACATATAGCGACACTATTAAGTGTTGCTAAAAACTAAAAAAAAATATTACTAGAAAAAATATTGACACTTGTCATTAGTGTCGCTATATATGCCGTCGCTAGGGTGTATAGCGACATATTACTATAATGTATTCCAAAAATATGTCCCTATAATCTAATTTTGAATATAGATGGACTATAAATGAAACACTTACAAAAAAAGTGTCATAAATATGTGTCCCTATAATCTATTTTTTTTTTGTAGTGCGTACCTTTAATAGTTTTTTATAATTTTGTGCCTTGGTAAGATATTATTATTTTTAAAAAAATAATAATTACATAGGTCCTAAAATAATATATCGAATAATAAATATATTTTTATAAAATTTACCTTTTATATTTATTTTTTAAAAATCTTAAGTTATTCATATATATTCCTATGATTTATTACCGTTAGATCACTGTTTATATTTTAATAGAATATAAATAAAATATCTATTTTATTCTTACAAATATATTTCTCCAAAAATCAAAATTTTAAAATTATTACAAAAATATTTTTCTCTATCATCTTCAAAGTGTTATGGGCATCTTAATAGTTATAATATAAAAAAGATAAAAAAATAAATTTATATTTTTTACCTAACCAAGATTAAACATTTAAGCTATAGTTAACAATATTTTTTTAACAGAGATAGACGGTAAAGATATATGAATAATATTGAATTTTTGAATAGATAAATATAAAAAATTATATTTTATAGAAATATATTTGTTATTCGATATATTTTTAAAAATCTGTATGTAATTAATCATAAAAAAAAAAAAATACTATCTGCATATTTATATATAGATGTATATTTACATATAAATATAATTTTTATATTTTATTTATTTAAGAGTTTATCAAAAATTTTAAATTATTAGTATTAAAATAAATAATTAATTCTCTTTTAAAATTTTAATATTAATATTAACGAATTTTTATTTGTGGACGAAACAAGAGAGCCTGCCCTTCGCCTAACTTACAGAGCTCATTAGGAATGCAACAAAAATACGAGGTCCCAATCTTCCTACGAAATGGACATGTTCGGTTCCATTATTGAGAAAGACTGTTCATTTGGTCGTGATAATATATTTTTAAAAAATATATATTATTATCTGTTTAATATAATTGGAGGTTTGTAGAAGTGATATATATATATAATTCGGTTACTATGCTTATATAAATACCAAGCAATTGGTGCTGGTAAGTTTCTACCGTTAGATCTAATTTTTGATTAATTCTATTTCTTATATCATACTATTTCACCAACCACCTACTAAACCCAAGAGGCTTACCATCATCCTAACCGCACATTCCAACATTCAATGATAAAAAACTCACAAGCACATATAACTTGGTGCTTTTACAAACATGGGAGCTCAATTCTATATATATATATATAGAAAGAGAGAGAGAGAGAGAGAGATCTACTACTATGCTATTGATAGCACCAAGTATTTTGTGCAATCAAGTTTTTTATTTTTAAATCAACCCTTTTGATTATTTTCACCCGCTAGATTTTACTATTT
>CM054938.1:2596855-2659355 GCA_029168755.2 Tillandsia fasciculata | reverse complement strand
TTAATTTGAATTCAAAGTTGAGTTTAATTTTGAAATTAGTTTTTAAAATTTTTAATTATTTATAAATATATTTTGTAATAAAAATATTAAAAAATTATTTACTATTAATTCATTAAATAGAGTAGGATCTCAAATTTTTAATTAAAATTTGAATTTTCATTTTATTTTATTAAATATGATTTTATTTCAAATATCTAATTCAAAGTCGACTTTGAGCTTAAATTTTGAATTCAAAATCTAAATTAGTTTATTAGTTATAAATTTATTTAGGAATATAAAATTTATTTTGAGAAGTCAATTTTTTTTTTTTAAAGAATTCTAAAGTTTCTTAACCTAAAGAATTCCAAGAGTTGGCAGTTTAAAATTTTATGCAAAAATTTAATAACCTTATAAATTTATAAGACTAGGTGAAAAGTCACTTGAGTATGTATAAATAGTTAAGTTTAGAATTTTAGTAAGACCAAACTACTAAGCCAAAAAATTATCTTGTACCAAGTTCTCCTAGCATCCAACAAATCCAATAAGGTTAGAGGTATGTGTGAAATTATAATATTTTCATTAGTATTGTTTGATGAAATTTGTTTTGAAATCAATTAATTATAAATTTATAATTAGACTTGAGATTAGATTTAAATTATAAGTTAAAAATTTTAATTTATATATTTTAAACAAAATTTTATGTCCAAATTGTGAACTTAAACTTAAGTTATTTTTAATTTTTTTTTTTTTCATCTTATCATTGTCGGTAAGAGTGCTCCTCATTTAAATTTTATTCTATACTCATTATTAATTACTGAAAAGTTATCTATTTGATTTAATATAATATTCAATTTGTTGGATGTGTTACAATATTAAATTTTATTCAAATTCAAAATTAAGTTTAGATATTAATCTCAAATTTTAAAATTTTTAATTAATTATAAATTTATTTTGGTATAACAAATAAAAAAAAGTTAGTCTAATATAAATTAATTAAATAGGTTGCAATTTCATATTTTTAAATCAACTTAGAATTTTTACTTTATTTCGTTAGATGTGTTGCTATATATATATATATTTTTTTTTTTTAATTCAAAGGTGAACGTATTCAAATTTCAAATTTTAATTAATTAAAAATTTGTTATGGCATAAAAATATTAGAAATAAATTTTTTATATGGGTTGTGATTTGAAAGTTTAAATTAGAGTTCAAATTTATATTTTATTTTGAAAAAATATTACTATTTCAAATATTTAATTTGAAAAAATATTTTTATGACTAACTTAGAGTTATATGTATTTATGAAAATTAAATAATTCAATTTATTTATATAAATAAATAGATAGTGTAAATGCCACGAAAAAATTGACCAATTAATAAAATATTTGTATCAATTAACCATATAAATACAAATTTATTATAAATTTATCCTAGTATTCAAATTTATATTATTTCACTAAAATAATTATCCAAAATTTTAAATTATATTTTACAAATAATTTGATTATTAAAAATAAATATACGTAATAAATTATAAATATTTTTTATTTATCCAGATTCGTACATGTGAATCTCACGTGTGTATAAACTAGTGTGTATATATATATATATATATATATATATATATATTCGTTACTATATAGGCTTGTCCAACCACATTACAACAAAAATTCTTCATTTTTAAGTGTTTCTAAAATCTAAAAAAGAAATGTTACTGACAAAAATACCGACACTTATTATTAGTATTGTTATATGTGTCGTCGCTATGGTGTATAGCGACATATTTTTGTAATGTATTCCAAAAATGTATTTCTATAATTTAATTTTGAATATAGATGGAATATAAATAGAATATTTATATAAAAATATCACAAGCATATTTTTCAATAACCTAATTTTATTGTAATATAAATAATTGAAAATTAAAAATAGAGAACTCCATAGAATAAAAAGGACAAGGAGCACATGGTTGTGCCACAAATACTACTAAATTAAGTTGACTACCACTACATTTTTCCACACCTTAGGATTAATTAAGAACACCTGTCCCTTCAACCAATGACTAGATGAAGAGTTTGTGTTTTATGGGGCTTCAATTATTGCTCCTTGCAATTTCTGACTTACAAGTTTCACTAGGGTTATTTCATAAGATTCTTCTAAAATGTTATAGATGAGTTAAAATTTTGTATTTTTATGTATTTTATTATTTTTCACGACGGTAATATTATTGAATGTAAAATATTAGATTGCAGCTATTTGATCATTTAAATTCATCATATTTCATTGCATGCAATATTCTACGTATAGATAGTAAGCATGAATTGATTACTGTCATTACTTATTTTACCGACTAAAGTTTAAAATTTTGGTCCAATTTTGCTGCTTATTATATAAAATTGCAGACTCACCAATAGTAATTTAGGAGATTTTCTGCGGTGCGGTGCGCGAAGCATTGCTCATTAATCTTTTACTTAGTCCAAGATCAAGCCAATACCTTTCAACATTATTCAAGCAACAAGTTGGCCCTTTTACTTTTCAAATGATATTAGATTAAAATTTTAATAATTGATGTTGCTTTTAACTATATATAATACTAATTATATATTGAAGAAAAATGGTGCATGTGACAGTGCCAAATCTCTGGCTATGTTCAGTGAAGCTTCCTGATCAGTCCCATTCACTAACTATGACATGAACTTTTGCAGTGGTTTGTATCTACACACCAACTTGCATGATGTAAAAGCAGGTAAGAGAGTTTGGGCAGATTGAATGGCTGAGTCCTTACAGTTTCAGTACAACTTTGATCATCAGTTGCCCCCACTTTCTTTAAAATCAAACAAAATTAAATACTTCAAAAAGATGATCAAGATACATCTAAAGGTGTTTTTCATTATTGTTTAAATAAATTAAAAATATCATTCTTTAGCCGTTTAAGTCTTTAAACATAGTATCAGAATACCTCCGAAGGTGCGGAGAAATATTGAATGTAAAAGTTAAAGGTATCGTTTTCTAACGGATTAAGTTTAGCTTTTAGTGATGCTGTATATATAGTTTCAACATCAGCATGCAAAATCTTGACAAAAAAAGGTCAGTGCCCTAATCAACTATGGATTACTATGAATCTTTTCTCCTAATAATTGTTTGTATTTGCTTATTCCAAGGAATTGAAAAGCTCACATCCATGTGGTCCATGCAACCCAGCATTATAGCACTTAATTTAGAAATATCAATTTTATTCATAATGTTTGGGGCCAAAAAAAGTATATATATATATATATATATATATATATATTTAGAATTTTGGATAAAGATTCTCTCAGCTACATGCATGGGCATTCCATGTTCATGGTCAAATCCAAGTCTCAGTGACATTGACTTTTAAAGGTCTGTTTCTTTTTTATATCTCAGATTCAACAAAATTAGTACTTATTTTGATACCAAATTTATAACATCATCTAAACTCCCAATCATAATTATATAAATATATATGGGAGGCAGAGTTTAAGTTCATGGAACTCAATCTTAACACAATCGCAAAGTTAGATTATGTTAATCCAAATATTAATTGCCTGATTTATATATTAATTTTTTATTAATTTAAACTATTATATATTAGATATAAATGTTTAATCTTTTATGTATATATTGAACTTGGTTGCTCAATTGTTTCTCTTAAAATTGGCATAAAATAATCCCACCCTATCCTTAATCCAATCTATTCATATATATATATAAATATAAAATAAGGAATTAATGCTTGGACCAAATCATTCATTTTAGTATAAATAAAATAATAATTAACTATATATATATATATATATATATAAAATTAAATTACAGGAAAAAATCAGAAACTTCGAAGCATGGAGCTATGTCATTTTCCAAAGATCCCCTCCTCTTATTATATAATTTCGAACTTGACCACTAGAGATTAAAAAATACACAACAAAAATTAAATTAATTAATTAATTAATTAATTAATAGAGCAGCAAGGGTCAAACGTGAGTCAGCGTTCTAGGGTTATTACACAACCCATGCACCACACTTTATAATTTTCGATAAATATTAAAAAATAAACATCATAGTTTAATTTACATTTAATTGAATTATTAAATTAGGCCGTGAGATTAAATTTTCTATAAATTTTTAAATAAATAGTGTAGTAATAAGTGATTTAGCTATTACCAACACCGTTTTATCATTATTTCATCAGAAAAATTAATTAAAATTCAAATACTAATCCAGTTGAAATAATTAAAGTTAAATTTTAATAACTTAATTGAAACAAATTGAAGTTTAGGTGCAAATGGAGTAATTAAGCCTCTGAAAACTTATTTATTGGATTAAAAAATTAACGGTAAATTAAAGGTTAATTATAGGATTTTTATAATAATAATAATAATAATATGTGGATTGTTTGCGATAAGATTTTAAGTGTGCGGTGCATGGTATGTGGTGGTACACCGGGTGCATGCAATATTTGTCCGGGGCGGCGGCGCGGTGTGTGGGCGCGTGATCTTTCAATGGACGGTGGAGATTAATTTGGTTTTTTTTCAAATAATTCACCTGGCCTTTGTGCCCCTTTTCCACACCCCTTCGCACGGACGTCGACACGTGCGTCCAAAAACACTTGATCTAGTAATATCCCATCCGTACACTTTTTATTTTAATTAAATTTTATGTTTAGTCCCTGTACTATCTCCGAATTGCACCTTAGTCCTCGCAATAGGTATACATTTGAATACTACTATGGAATCAGTAAAATTCAAACTAGAAACTTCCATAGTAAATTACACTTTTGGTCCTCAAACTATGAAGCACCCGACACTTTAGTCCTTAAGCTTTAATAAGTTGTATTGCATTATCAACTAGAATATTATTATAATTAAAAAATTAAAAAACTAAAGTTTTATCTATCTCATAGTTTAAATCAGAAATTATAATTAATTAAAATTTGAAAACTAGAGTGTCACGCACTTCACGATTGGAACCAAAAACTACAACAAATTAAAACTGAAAACCTAAAATGTCACGAATCTCAGAATTTAAGAACCAAATATATGATTTATCCAATATGCAAAAGTTACGAGATTGTTCGATCTTGAACTCATCACAGTAACCTTAATCTCAGGTCAAAATCTAACTATGGTTTAGTTACAACGCACGTTGATCTTCTTTGGCACATCATGAGCCACCCTAATTTTCGCAATATGTATGTGATTAAACCACCAAAGGGAATCTTATTTTGTCTCATTAATGGCAGGTAATTAGCTATTATTTGCAGTTGGTACATTCGTACATCAATGATTTATATGTTCATCTACCTGTTTTTTTTTTTTTTGTTCTATTTTTTGTGTTCTTGGAAATCAAATTAATTTATTTATTTGTAATAGACATTATTACATACGAAATGTAGCAAAAGATTAGTCACTAAATATTATGGATGCGACACGCGGCGTACACTAAATAATTTATTAAATTTTTTAGGGTTAATTGTATACGGCTCCCTGTAAATATATCGAATAGCAGATATATTCCTATAAAGTTCGACTTTTCATATTTATCCCTTCAAAAATCCAACGTTATTCATATATATCCCTATCGTCTATCTATGTTAGAAAAATTTAGTTAGCCATAGGTTAAATATTTAATCTTGGTTAGTTAGTGAGGTAAATTTACCTTTTTACCCTTTCAGATATTTCTGCATTTTTTTTTGGAGAGATATTTTTGAAAAGCAAAACTGTCATTTCATATATAATCTGTTAAAAAATAAACAGTGAACTAACGATAATAAACCGGAGGAATATATATAAATAACGTTGGACTTTTGAAAGGATAAATATGAAAAGTTGAACTTTATAGGGATATATCTGATATTCGATATGTTTATAAGAAGCCGTATGCAATTAACCTAATTTTTTATTTTAAAAAGAACCATTATTACTTTCTAAGACTTATTCTTAACCTACTATTTGGTTGTCAAATTGGGGATAATAACTGCAACTTATTATTAGAGCTGGTCCTAAACATTTTCTGAGATATCTGATAACATGCTCATAAATTGGAACAAAGTAATGATGTTTCTAATTTGTGTGGTTGAAATCAAATAAAATAGCTGCAAAAATCTTAAGTCAAAGCAAAAAGGAATCCACTTTGTTTCGACTTGTTAAGATATATCATTCATTAAATTTTTAATTCAAATTTGCATAAAAATGTCACTCTCAATTTGTCCTATAGCTTATGGATTTTAGATTAAAAAAAAAAAAATTGTTGGAAAGTTATCTAAATTATGATTCATTTAATTTTACTATCTAACATTTTAATTTTTTGGTCTGAGCCATTGAATTGTTCTTGTACTACCTAATTAAACTATCACATCTAATTTATGTGACTATATTTTTACTAATACAGATGATGCGCCCAATCTTTGTAACAAATTAAAGATGCAGTTCAAACTTAAAAAAACATAAAAAGTAAATCAAATCAAATACTTAAATTTACCGGACGAAATTTAAATCTGATTTGTGGTAAGTACCATCGAAATTTACCTGTCAAATTTAGATGATAAGATATTAACGAGCCCTTGATGCACTTGATATAATTCTCGCAACTATAAATTAGTAAAATAAATAATTAATTTAAACTTTAAAATCAAAATATCTTAAATAAATTAAAATTTTAAATCAAAATAAAATTTATATTCCAAATAAGTTCAACAAATTTTTTATTTTGTTTTAATTTAATTTAATTTAATTTAAATTCCCTCTTTGATATGATATATATATATAACTAACATTCCACATATCCAGTTAAAAAATTTCCATGTGCGCGTTTCACCCGTCACGCTCTGAGTGAACATCAAAAAAAAAAAAAAAAAAAAAAAAAAAAAAAATTCTCGCTCCCCACTCGCTCCCCACTCGCGTGAGGGGCCGACCAATAATAATCTCCGAGCGTGGTCACGCCTCACCACTGCGCACGTGCCCGGCCACGTGGCGATGCTTAACGCCCCGCCGTGGCCGCCGCTAACGTCCGAGCGAAATGACGAAACTGTCCCTCTCCGTTCTCTCCCCCCATTGGTGGTTAAAAAAGTTGCTCCGTGCTTTAATTCTCCCGCTTGTTACTGCCATCGTATTATTTTGAATTTTTAATAATATATATTGTTCATAATTTTATATATTTTGGAGAGGGTATTAGTGATAGTTTTAGATAATTAAAAAAATATTAATAATATTTTTTAAAAAAATTAAAAATAATTTTACACAAGAATACTGAAAAATCGCCCAAAATATATTAAACTCAACGGCACATTTTTTATCTTCAAAATCGAGATCCATAGCTAAATAGAGGAAAAAATTTTGTCTCTCACATTTTTGTTTCTAATTTTACAGTTATCAAATATATATATATTTTTTATTTTAATATTCTCAGTATCTCGTAGTAATATAAAAATCAAAAAAAATTTTAAAAAATTTCGACTGCAAGTTTCTGGCTCAACACCATTCATAGCATTCTTGAGATTTTTTTTTTTTTTTTTTCGTGCTGCTATTCAT
Source organism: Tillandsia fasciculata (assembly GCA_029168755.2). Classification (NCBI taxonomy): domain Eukaryota; kingdom Viridiplantae; phylum Streptophyta; class Magnoliopsida; order Poales; family Bromeliaceae; genus Tillandsia; species Tillandsia fasciculata. Next base: position 2,651,826 of record CM054938.1, on the reverse strand, counting down.
AAAAAAAAATATATCAATCCTGAGAGATATCTTAACTAGAGATGTCAACTGGATGGATTCGGGACGGATTTTTAAAAATTCGAATCCGAACTGGCTATCAAATCTGAAATTTGAATCCGGCGATTTTTTAAAATTCATATTCAAATCCGAATCCGATCAAAAATTTAAAATCGGAATCCGAATTAAAAAATTCAAATTCAAAATAATTATTTTTTTTTTCCTCTTTACAATATTTCAAAACATATTAAGTTAAATCTAAATTTTTAAAATATAAATTTAAATATAATATCAAATATTTATACTAAAATCAATTCAGATTCGGGGTTAGGTTCGAATTCGAGTCGGGTACAGTCAAAATTCATATCCAAATTCAAATTCGTAAAGTTTTCGTTTTTTATATTCATATTCGAATCCATATCCGTTTAACATCGAAAAAATATATTTTGTTTGAATTTGAATTCGGATAAAATTTGGGACATCCGTATCCACCTACATCCCTAATCTCGAGCCTTCAAAGATGAATGATTTTATAATTTTTCTCCAAAAAAAAAAAAAAAAAAAAAAAAAAATCTGAGTCACTGCGGACGGGTGCAAACGAAATTACGGGTGGAGTAATTTTAGAAAGATTTGAAAATGAACCTTCAGCTCTTTTTTGAAGTACATGGAAACGGCATTTCAGTGCCGACTGGTGCAAAACGGAGGATGCTACAGTGCGGAGTCTGTGACCGGTGGAGGTACACTCAAAATTACGAAAGTACCCCTACGGTTATCTCGTGGAGCTTAGCTCGCTTGACAAGCGAAATTACCGAATTACACCGGGACATACTAAGTAATTGCTCTGACACCATTTCAACTGTAGTGGCAGTGGCACTGGGAGTGGCAGGTGCTGCACCGGACGGTTACGGTGCACTGTACCGTCCATCTCGAAATCTGCGGACGAGGTCCATCCACGTGTCCGTAGATTTCGGTGCCAGTGACAATTCGGGAATTTCGCGGGTTGAGTAAATTATCATTGTGCCACATCAAAAGTGACAGCTGGCGGGGTAAAATGGTAACGCCAAAAAAAAAAAAAAAAAAATTTGGTAGTGGAGGAGGGACCCGAAATTTACCTTAAATACCCCTTCTCCGTTCAACCTTTCCCTCGTTTTTCTCCTGCGACTCATTTCTATCTCCGTTCCATTTTCTCTCTCCCTCTCTGGTTCTCTCTCTCTCTCTCCCTCTTCCCCCTCTCTTCTCAACTAAAACCCTAGTTTAAACCCTAATTTCGATCTTTATTTTTTGGGATTTTGGGATCGAAACGAAGTGGATTACCTGCGATTTGCGTGGCTTTTGATGAATCCGAGGATAGTAGCTCGGGATCGATCGAACTGCGGCTTGGAGTGATGGATCCGGGCCGTCGTTCGGGTATGGCGCGCGACGAGGCGGAGTTCTCCGATCACGTGGTCGCGCAGAGGAAGACGATCCGATCCGCGGGGAGATCGCGGAGGGCGGCGCGGATCGTGCGGATCTACGTCGCCGACGCCGACGCCACTGACTCCTCCTCAGGGGACGACGAGCCCCGGCGCCCGATGCCACGGCGCCGCGTGCGGAGGCACGTGCGCGAGGTCGAGATCAGCGTCGCCCCGGGCCCGCCCGCGCCGGCGCCGCGGCGCAGGGGGATTTCGAGGCCACTGGCGAAGGAGGCAGCGGCGGGGGAGCGATGCGGCGAGAAGCGCTTCCGCGGAGTGCGGCGGCGGCCGTGGGGGAGGTGGGCGGCGGAGATCCGCGATCCGACGCAGCGGAAGCGTCTTTGGCTCGGGACGTTCGACACCCCGGAGGAGGCCGCCACCGTCTACGACAACGCAGCGATCCGCCTCAAAGGCCCCAACGCCATCACCAACTTCCCCGCCTCCGATCCCCCCTCCAGCAACGCCCCCTCTAACGGCGATTCCGCGCCCCACCGCTCCCCAACCTCGGTGCTCCGTTGCACGGACGACACTCCGGCGGCGTCCACCGCCTCCTTCTTCGACGCCGAAACGGACCCCTTCGGCTTCGGCCTCGGCTTCGGCTTCCCCTTCCCCTTCGACACGCCGCTCACGGACTACTACCGCCCCTTGCCGTACTTCTCGGCTTCCGAGTTCACCGATTTCGACGCGGACGTTTTCGCCTCGGAGATCATCGCCGTTTGATTCTCTCTCTCTCTCTCTCTCTCTCTCTTTTTTTTTTTTTTCTTTTTCTTTTATTTCCCCTATTTTTCTCTTTTTCAAAATGACGAAATTGCCCTTGAGTCGATTTTGAACGAGTCGCGTAGTTTGGGCGATTACTACCGCGAGGTTTTGGTAGAGAGAGCGAGTGAGAGAGAGAGAGAGAGAGAGTGGCGGGATTTTTGAGATATTTATTTTACTTTTATTTTTATTAATAATAATTATTAATTATTATTATAAAAAAAAAGGTCAATTTACGTCATACTTTTTGTGTGTCTTGTCGAGTAGAGAGAGAGAGAGAGAGAGAGGAGAAAGTGTGAGTGGGGGAGGTGAGGATGCGCAGGGATTGCTTGCGCGTTACGTTTTTTTTTTTTTTCTTTTCTTTTTTGTTTAGTGACGTGGAAAAGTGTGAAATTATTATTAATTTTAATGTTTTTGTTTTTGGGGAGGGGGGTGTTGAATGAGAGTGAGTATGGATAGTTTTTCTTCGAGGCCATGTAATACAATTAAATTATCGACATGATGAGTAAAAAAAAAAAAAAAATTGGAAAGTTTTCCTTTTTTCTTTTTTCTTTTTCCTTTTTTTTTTTTTTTTTTTTTTTTCCTTTGCTAATTAATTTTTCGGAGATGGGTTCCACTTTTGGCGCCCGCGCCCGTGCCGTGTATAAGCGTTGTGACTGGGTTGACACGTGGCAGGAACTTCGCTCGGTGACACGTGGATGGCCTCAGTTTCTCCAGGTGACGTGTCGCCGAGGGAGTCTCATACACAAAAAAAAAATTAATGTTTGATTTTTACATCAAAATAAAAATATTTTTTTTATTTATAAAAAAATTTAAAGTAATCTAATATATTTATGAAAACTAAATGAAAATGTACTATATACATTCCAAATGAGTAAAATAAATATTATATATTTATTTTAAAATATATAAATAATATTATTTTTTTAAAAAAGACTCTAAATCAATTGAGAAGCACAAATTAATTATTAAATCTGCTGCACAAAGATTAAAGAATATTAAATATAAATCTGCTAATGAAATATTTTGTTTTTTTTTTTTTTTTGTTTTAGAGTTTTTATCGGAACTATCGTAATTTGCTTCCAACACATTCTAAAGCAGAATTAATATTTGTATTCTAGTTGAGAGTACGGTAGTTTTGATCAGTAGTTTTCATAGTTTTAATAACAGTTGAAATCTTGATAGTTATACCTCCTTATTTCTTTGGTTGAGACTCGAGACTTCCACGAAGATTTTGGCTGAAATTTCTGGTCTCAGAATTTTTTTCCCATTTCAACTGAAAGTCAAACCGAATTCATCAATTCAAATTCAAATTCAAATTCAAATTCAGCTTGATTCAATCCTAATTCCTCGAAGCTCCACTCATTATAATATATAAAATAAATATTTTGACTATTTAATAAATAAATATAAATTTTTTGACCGATATAAATAAATTATATATATTCTGAAATTTTTTTTTACAATATATAAATTATTAATAAAATTTTTATTAAATTTTATTTATATAAAAAATATAATAATATTTTAACAAAATTATTATTATACATAAAATAAATATATTTTATTATATTAATAATATTATATTTTATTAACGGTATCTACGTCGCATTCATGTTTTAATTTTTTTTAAAATATATTCGAGTCATATCGTATTTCACGTCTCGTGTCTATATCCCTGACGTCTAGATGTTAAATATATATATATATATATATATATATATATATAGAATACTATCGATAGTACCAATCAATTTGTGCTACTAAGTTTCTATTTATTGAATGAAAGAATATGCAGTTGGAATTATAGTAGTTTTCTATAATTTTTATTATTCAATCGATCACCCACTAAATTTTAGAGGATCACTATTACTTTAACCGCACATTTTTTAATTCAATGATTAAAAAATTATTATATATATCTTGCAATTCAAGTAGGTACTTAATATTATTCTAGTGGTGTAATAGTGAAATGTGTTTGGAAAATTCTGATTTTAGTTCAAATAATATAGTTTGATGAGAATCGTCGGTACAACAACGAGATCATCAAATTTACTGACTGTTATTGCCGTAAGCGTCCAGAGTGAGGGATGGTAAACTTGACTTGTTTTTTTTTTTATTATGGAAGGTGTTTGGAATACAGACGTAAGGAATCGAGCTCTTAATTCTCCAACACTTAAAATCAAAAAAAAAAAAAAAAAAAAAAAAAAAAAAAAAAAAAAAAACCAAAGTACCAAACCAAAAAACAAATGCTTTGCCTACGAGCTAGCTACTTTTAGAATATTACAGATAGGGTGCCATATATACAGGACCTGTTGATTTGGAAGTGTGGAATCTATGGGAGTGATGAGTCACTCCTGTATTATTTATAGTACCCAAGTTTTAGTATTGTTATTTTGTTTTTAATTTTATGATTTAAAATATTAAAAATAAATAAATTTTTTTATATATTTTTTTCATATAGAACAAATTATTTCAGAATTATTAATTTTTAATGACTACTATAACGAATTTATAGTTCAACAGTGCAGAAAAATTTAAATTTATTCAAATTTTAATCGAAAATATTTTAAACTATTTAAATCAAGATCAGTCTTTTTAATCTTGAATTCAAAAGTCTTACCTTCGAATCTTCAAAATTATTTAATTTTTACCGTTCATTTTGATATGATTTACTTACTAAGTAAACGATATCGAAAAAAATTAAAACTTTATTTTTAAAAATTTTATAAATTCTAAATCATATTTAATGGTGTGGATCGTTGATTTTAACATTCTAAAAGTGAAAAAAAGACTACAGTATAGGAGCTCTGGTACATGAGTCACACTAATTTTCTAATTGAAGCCAATTTTATTGGACATTTCCTTTACTTGCACATAAATAGTTGTGAGTATATATATATATATAGTCCAACTAGAATACTATCGATAGTACCAAATAATTGGTGCTATCAAGTTTTTAGTCATTGGATGAAAAAATATGCGGTTGGAATTATAGTGGTCCCCTAAGATTTTTACTATTCAACCAACCACCTAGTAAACCCTAGAAGACCACTATTATCTTAACCACACATCTTTTAATCCAACGGCTAAAAACTTGATAGCACCAATGACTTGGTACTATCGATAGTATTCCAGCCTAATTTTATATATATATATATATATATATATATATATATATATATATATATATATATATATATATATATATATATATCTTATTAATAATACCAAATTATTGGTACTATTAAATTTTTAACCCTTAAATTAAAAGATATGTGGTTGAGATGATGGTGGGCCTCTTAGGTTTAATAGGTGGTTAGGAAAATAGTAAAATCTAACGGGTGAAAATAATCAAAGGGATTGATCTAAGGATAGAAAACTTGATAGTACCAATAACTAACTTTTTCGTTCTTGGATGAAGGAATGTACGGTTAGGATGAAAGTGTCCCCTAGGGTTTAAATAATAAGGGATCACTATAATTCTAATTGCACATTGCTTCATCCAAAAGCCGAAAACTTATGAATACGAAAGGATTTTATTCATAAAATTATAATAGTCGAACCTTTTATATATATATATATATATATATATATATATATATATATATATATATATATATATATATATATATATATATATATATAGTCCGGCTAGAATACTATCGATAGCACCAAACAATTGGTGCTATCAAGTTTTCAGCCGTTGGATGAAAAAAAATGCGGTTGGGATTATAGTGGTCCTCTAAGATTTTTACTATTTAACCAACCACCTAGTAAATCCTAGGGGCCTACTATAATGTCAACCGCATATTTTTTCATCCAACGACTAAAAACTTGATAGCACCAATGACTTGGTGCTATCTATAGTATTCTAGCATAATTCTATATATATATATATATATATATATATATATATATATATATATATATATATATATATAGAGAGAGAGAGAGAGAGAGAGAGAGAGAGAGAGAGAGATTCTCTAACATTGCAATTGGTTTTGAAATCCTACACATCTAAATAACATGGACAAATAAAACACTGGTTGATGCACACCTCACAATATATACTTGTACTTCCATTCACCATCTACATTTACTCTTGTCCCATCATTGGGGTTAATTGCTACTTCAAAACTCTATCATGTCTTATAGTAATAAATGAATAAATAATATGATTTATATTTATTACAGTGGTATAATTAAGCTGTTGTAACAAAATATATTTTATATAATAATTTAATATTTTATGTTATTAAATTAATGTGATATGATAAAATTATTGTGGTGATCACTTGACCTAATCCAGCGTTTGCCTGGTGAATAAAAATTTGGCTTATACGCAACAAAAATAGAGTCACACTCTCATGCGTTGGATCTGTAAAATTTTGAATTAAGAACTAATTTATTTTATAAATTTTTATAAAATAACTAAATAAAAATTTCAAAATTCTTGACGGTCGCCTAAGGAAATTTAAATTTTGAGCTAAAAGTATATATAATTCTCCATGATTCTTAAAGTAAAATGATAAATAAGTGAGACATTGAATATATATATATATATATATATATATATATATATATATATATATAATATATATATATATATATATGTGATGATCCGGACTCCCGCGGGAACTGTACAACATTAAACAGTGACTGCGGGGAGCTTGTACAGTGCATCGGAGCTTGTAGGATTGAAATTGGATATTTAAAATAGACTTGGCGCGAAAATCGGAGCAAACGGGAATTTCGGGGAGCTTTCGGCAAAATTTCGGATGAGAATTTGGCGAAACGGATGTCGTATTTGGACTCAGCGCGCGAAAACGGTCGAAACGGTATATTCGCTTTATTTTTTTCGGCACTTGGTACTGTTCACCGGAACAGTAACCGCCGGCCGGAATTACTGTTCCGGCCGGCGGCGGCCGCCGGCGGGCGGCGGCGCACGGCGGCGGGCAGCGGCGCAGCGGCGGGGCAGCGGCGGAGCGCGGAGGCGCGCGGCGCGGGCAGCGCGGGCAGGCGCGGGCAGGCTCGGGCAGGGGGCGCTGGTGCGCGGTCCACGGCTGGTCGTGCACCGGGTGCACCGAAAGTTCTATCTGCCACATGGCAGCTTCCCATTGGCTGGCCGGTTTCTAGAAGCTTCTGGATGGTCGCAGCATCCTGTAGGCCGACAAATTTCCGGAAGACCCGGAGCGCGGACCGAGCACATGGACCACGTGGCCACGTGGCGAAATCCGGTTGGCCCTGCACAGGCTGTTTCCTGTTTGGGCAACACGTGGCGCTTTCTGGATGGCCCGTTTCGGTGTTTCGTGTTCGGATCAGGATCCCGTATGGGAATATCCCCTTTTGGCCCACTATATAAGAGCCCCTCACCCCTCTCATTTCCCACCTCGTTTTGCGCGCCGAGGAGAGAGAATCAGAAAAACTTCCCTCTACCAAAGTTGTTCCTCTCTCTCTCTTCTTTCTCTCTCTACAATCTCAGGAATTTAGGAGTTACAGATAGTGAGATATCTGCGACGCGGCGCACTGCGACGGTTTTCTTTTAGGCCCATTTCCCGTCGCAGTTCCGTCGAAAATTCACTGCGGGCTAACCGGGTGGAATTTTTGGACGATTTTTGCGGCAGCGCGACCGTAAGAGGTAGGGCTTCGATTTCCGTGTTGATCATTTTGCTCTGTTTCGTACTTTTGGCATGTTTCCCGAGTCCTCTTTGACCCCCCTTTTCACTGTGGAAATTTCTGGACAGCGTCAACTTCTCCGATTTTTATCTTGGCGTAGGAGCGTCAGATCGAGGCGTTCAAAGAGTCGATTTTGATCTACTCTTCGCGAGGAACGCAACCGTGATTTTTCTGGGATTTTAGGAGCTCATTTTAGAGGTGAAAAATTCCTCTTTTCTCGTGCTGTTTGAAAAACAGCAAATATTGTACTTTTTGGGGTTTGTTTTTATACCGGGAGCGTTGTTATGTACAACTGTGCTCTGATTTGCAGGAATTGAGGACTGCGGACAGCCAGAAGACTACCTGGGGTATTGTTTGAGCTGCTCGAGGTGGGCGGTTGTTGCTTACCTCATTTTTGACAAGCTCACTGGGATTACTAAAAATCCCCTAAAATATGACAATTAATGAGAACCATTGGGACTACTAACAGGACTACTAACAGAACTACTAACAGGACAACTAACAGGACAAACTAACCGAACAATTGATGAGAACTATTGGGACGAACTAATATGACAATTGATGAGAACTATTGGGACATACTAATATGACAATTGATGAGAACTATTGGGACGAACTAATGTGACAATTGATGAGAACCGCTGGGACGAACTCTTCTAAAACTTAATATAACCCCACAAATGATATGATGACTTATATTGGGACACTGTGATTGAGACAAAGGCTATGATCTCGCATGCAAATGACTTTTATTCAGTAAATCAATTGTTTTAAACCTTTGACACTATTTTACGACTTTTAAAAATAAAGACAGTTGCATGCATGCCCGGACATCAGGTAAGGCCACTATTCATTGCTACACTATCATATTGGGATTTGAACATGTTTCATTGTTGTCCTTTGCATTCATATGTTGTTGCTCAAGTGTGAGCAGGGGTTTGGGATAGTGTAGCCAAGGTTGTGCTAGATTGTGGACTTGTGGGGTACTGCGGTGACCGCGGACAGTAGGCGGTCGACCAGATGTTTATCCTTGCATCAGATTGGGGTTGAGTCTGGTTTATTGCATCAGTTGGGGATGGGTTTCTGTAGTGGATGGAGTTTCCCACTTTGATCATAGTCATGATCCAGTCCTGCTTTTAAAACTTATCTTACCGGTGCGGTTATTGCCCGGTGGTGCTTGTCCTGCTTTTAAAATTATCATACCGTGGGCGGTTATTGCCCGGAGATTCAGTCCTGCTTTTGAGACTTATCTTACCGTGCGGTTATTGCCCGGTGGTGCTTTACTCGTGTGGGTCGCTCCCCTCAAGTTTCCCTCTAGAGGTTGGAGCCAGACAGTTCTTGACAGTTTTGCTATCACATCGGCGCGGTTATTGCACGATGATGAGAGCGGCAGCAGGTAGTACCAGTTCTTGCTGGTGGCTAGATTGGGTTTATTTGGACAGATACTATTTCTGATGCATACTTACAGTTTTGACAGCATAGTAGTGGTAGATTTTCTGTTTCAGCATCTTATGTATCTTACCACTTTTCCTGTTACCTTTTGCCTCTAGTAGTCCTAGTGGGTGCGTCAGAGTTGAGGTTTTACCCACTAGGGGAGGCTACTGGTTTATCTGGTAGTTCTCACCCCCATTGTTGTTTTCTCTTTCTTCTCTCATGTTTTGCAGAGTCATCTGCGGGAGCTGCTAGGCCATCGGCAGCTGATCGAGGTAAGGGGATCGCTGAATAGATAGATCTCCTGTGAGGCTGAGAGCTATTAGACAGATATTGTACCCTCCACTCAGACTGTGATATTCTCCTTTCATTTTGGGGTCTGGCGTTAGCCAGCTGGTTGTACTATTTTGGTTGCTGGGAGATTATTGTACTTATTACTGATGTGTTTGTAGTCCCAGTCTGAGATACTATGTGGTTCTTCTATTTCAGCTCTGTATTATGCTCTTTTATTGTTAGATTATATCTGAGCAGGTTACCAGCGCTGCGTGTAAGCGGAAAAATTCCGTGTGCACGGCGGATCTGTAGACGAGCCCGGGTTCCGGGGCGTGACAATATATATATAGGGTTGTGCTACTATACTCTTATGAGTAAAATCTTTTATACTCATAAATTTTTATTTTTTGGATGAAAGAATGTGCGGTTAGGATTATAGTAATTTTTAGGATTTATACTATTTCACCAACAACCTAATAAATTCTAGAAAAACCACTATCATCCGAATCGCACATTCCTTCCTCTAAAGACGAAAAAGTTATGAGTACAAAAAAATTTATACTCGTAATAATATAATAGTCCTACTCTCTCTCTCTCTCTCTCTCTCTCTCTCTCTCTCTCTCTCTCTCTATATATATATATATATATATATATATATATATATATGAGTCCGGCTAGAATACTATCAATAGCACCAAACAATTGGGATTATAGTTGGATGAAAAGATATGCAGTTGGGATTATAGTGGTTCCTTAAGATTTTTACTATTCAACCAACCACCAAGTAAACCCTAGGGGACCACTATAATTCCAACCGCATATTTTTTCATCCAACGGCTAAAAACTTGATAGCACCAATGACTTGGTGCTATCGATAGTATTCTAGCCTAATATATATATATATATATATATATATATATATATATATATATATATATATATATATATATATATATATATATATATAGACACAAGAGTAATAAACTCTTCATGGGACTAAAACTAAGTAGTAAGCATTTGGGAATAAGAATAGTTATCCCCTACTCTCTACTCTAAACAAGTTGATGATATAAGAGAGTGACATATTATTCCCATGGATTTATATAAGGGATAATTATATCCAATGGCAAATAGGTCTTTTTTTTTTCTTTTTCTTTTTTTTTGAGAATTTCAGAGAGATAGAGAGATTTATTCAACCACGTTTCCTTTGATAAATATGGTGACACATACGATTTTGTGGTTCGCACTTACATATCGTTTCATTTTCTTAGAAAATAAATTTTAAAAGAAAGTCACTCTATTACAGCTATGCTTTTCCACAAAAAAGATCTAATGTTCAAAAAAATAAATAAATAAATAAAAGAGAAGAATTAAATGGTAAATAATTGAAACATATTGAGAGGAAAAGGCTCACATGGTGTGCTCAAACTGCATATAATTATATAATTATAATTATTATATTTTTAATTATATTTATAATTACGATCCAACCAATCGACTCTTGAATATAGTAAGTAAGTAATATATATATATATATATATATATATATATATATATATATATATATATATATATATATATATATATAATATCTGCCTCAATAAATCTTTTTCTCCTTTGAATGTTAAAGTGCAAAAAGTAAAAATTCAAATTAGTCTTAAAAAAAAAAAAAAAAAAAAAAAAAAGAATAGCCTCAATAGCTATAGGATTTGATTACCGTACTTATTGGAGATATACGCACAATGAATATGAAAATACTTATAAAATTAAGAGATAGATTTAGAATTAATTATGATACTATTTTATCAAAAATAATTATTTAATTAGTAATGATCAAAAATATATATTTAACAATGTGTTTATATATATATCTCTCTCTCCAATTATTATTAATTATTATGTGACTTACTTATAAAAGCTAATAACAACTCTATATAATGCTTACCAACTAATCCAGCCGCAAAAGCTGAAAATAAGGGAGAAAAAGAAAGAATTTGGGCACCATGCTTTTTATTTATTATTTTTTAAGAAAGATTATATTCTTTTTTTTTTTTTCCTTTTTTTTTCTTTTAAGGTCGCAAACTAATTAATAATATGCAATATTTGCAATATCTCTTAATTATTAATTCTAAAAATTTGAATCGTTAAAAATACGACTAATTTATTTAAAACGTATAGAGTACCTATGTGCCTTTAATGTAATAATTTTTTTATATAATTTAAATATGGTATCAGAGTAGGAAGTTCTAAATTTGAATTATATCAAATTTCTAGCATAATTAATTTTTTTTCGTTTATTTCGAACTCACATCTTGAGTGTAGCAAAAAAAATCTACGAAGAGTCTTAAATTTTGAAAAAAAAAATAAAAAATTCTATATTATTTAAAAATATCAAGGTAGCATAAATTCATATATTTTAAATACGATATGGTTGCATTAGCGTCTGCTATTTCTTTTTTAATAAAATTATTTAGAAAACTTTTTAAAATATTTTTTAAAAAAAAAAAAAAAAAAAATGAATACAAAGTCAAAACACGCAGTGTTACTAACTGCGGGCCAGCCCGCAAACGAACGGTCCAGAAAAATCTGCGAAAAGTCGTCCACCCACCACCCACGCCGGGGAAACTCCGAGCCCGCGGCAATTAATGAGAACGCAGGAGAAGTGTCGAACCTGCTGTGCCTGCGCCTGCGCCCGCGACGAAGATGTTGATTGAGACGGCAGGGCCCACTAGCGGCCCATTGGGCGGGAATCAGTGGGGCCCACGTAAGGCCCAAATTGATCTGTGCAAAATCAGTGGGGCCCGGTCCAGATTGGCAGGCCGGCTGGCTGGGTGTGTGTGTGTGCATGCGCCGGATGCACGCACCGCGCATCGCACTCCTAAAATTCAAACACAGTTATCTCATAATCAAAAAAATATTAATTCATTATGGCGATAAATCTTACTAAATAATGGGTGCCCAAATTTTTTGAGGGGCAAATTATAATCACTTGATAAAATTTTCATAATAAATAAATTATTACTGAATTACTTATTCTGTGACGACGTAAAATGACATGAAGTTTAAGTTAATAGGTTTTCAACTCATGCGCTATTTCTTTATGAATATTGGGTTCATTAAAGGTTGATAATCATTATATCTATCTTAGCGGTGCACAAACAATCTGGTATACCAGGTATAGGGAACAATTTCTTAAATTAATAGGTTTTCAATTCATGCTCTTTTTCTTTATGAATATAGGAATGCTACATGTACGCCCTCACCCATTCAATGGTGGAGATTTTTTTATCCATCACATCAAGTAATGAATAAAATTTACTCTATCCTTGGATGGATGGAATGTAGGATATACATCTCTTTTGGGATGTATATAAAGTATTTTCCTTATGAATATTGAGTTCATTAAAGGTTGATAATCATTATATGTATCTTAGCGGTGCACAAACAATCTGGTATACCAGGTATAGGGAACAATTTCGCGCAACCTGGCCCTGGATTGGACAGGGGAAAGAATGGTCAGATGAGTGAGAAATCCACGCCAGAGTTGGGGGAAAAGTAAGAAGAAAAGTTGGAATGTGTTGGATTCTAAAAAAACCCTTTCTTTTTTTTCTTTTATTCTTTCCATTTTTCGTACCTGAGAAAGAGACTTGTGCCGCATACTCTTTCAAGGGTGTACCCACACAAGAAAATAAAATTAAAAAAAAAAAAAAAAAAAATGAAAAGTCAATCACAGCATGTGTGTATTGGACCAGACAAAATGCAACATGATACGATTTACATGTGTGAGAGCAGAAATTTTAGTTCTTATTGACCACAACAGCGCCACAGAGATCTGCTGCACAAACATCGGCTCACCCAGCAGAGTCTTGGATGAATTGTAACTACGCCAAACCAAAATGAAAAAGCCAACCCATTTTGTTCAACAACCTGCTACAAACTTGTCTGCGCCGAAGGTATGGCGCAGAATATTAGAAGAGTCGGAAGCAAACAGCCGCAATTAGAACGCATCGCGCATTTCGCACAAAATCTTTCAAAGAGAGTGAGTGGGTGAAATGTGTGCCCAGATAGAGCCTTAAAAAGGGAAAAACTTACTGCAACATTTTGCGGAACAGAATGATGGGGGGCGAAAGTGGTCCAGCACTGGGGAAAAGCACTTATGATAATATCTCAATTCGCAACAGGAGGTCGCTGGAGAGCACATGGCTTGAAACTATTTCAACAACCAAGTGGATGAAACAGATATCAATATAGTACAAATTATTGTACCTTTTCTTCGCGCACGCAATCAATCAGGTGACCAACTCTCACACTGGTCCTTACATTCATTCCCCTTCTCCAGGGATTTCGATCCGCCTCGTGTTTTCTTTGATTCTAGAAGCAAGAAATCACCAGCCCCCTCCCAGTTGTATGAGATACCAGCTTGAATTCAGCACAATCAAACACCAATCAAAGAAATAAATTCATATATTGTATTTCCATTTGATAAAGTGGTCTTATCCGATACATTATAAACATTGTGGAAATATGACACAAGCATTATAAGACGAGAAAATCAAAATGGCGTTTTGTTTGTGTATGGGTAAGTTTAAGTTTTTTCGTTACAACAAAGGGAAAAGAAACTAAACAGAAAGGAACTGGTAATCTCAGTGTACGGAGGTAAAGAAATCGATAGTATCTTTAAGCGCTTGAATGAAGATATCCACCTCTTGTTTAGTATTGTAGAAGTGAAGGCTCGCGCGTGCACTTGCGTTGACGCCTAAGGCGCGATGTAGGAGCTGTGCACAGTGGTGCCCTGATCGAATAGCCACCCCGTGCTAAATGAAATAACATAACCATTAAAAATCCGTTGCAACAAAAAGGTGATAAAATATATTTTTGTTCAATGAATAATATAAAGAAAACAAATCGGCAATATATTGATCGCCTGTAGCCGTTAGAAACCTCAAAGATAATGAATTATGCAGGCTCGACATAAATTGCATAGCAATGCAAGGTATGTCTAATAATGAGACAATTGGTCTTTTATCATATTTGCATATAAAGGCAACAAAACAAGCTTTACATATTTGCACGATGAGGCAAAAAATAATGCTTATATTTGATTTCTATTACTGTTTATAATCGGACCTATTAACTAGTACCAAGCTCATCTAAGAAAAATATATAAAAAAAGGGATACAAAAAAAAAAATACAACTTAGCTCCCACATACCTGTTCATCAATAAACGTTGCAATGTCTGTTGGATGAATATTGTCGACATTAAACGAACATAGAGGAGCACGGTGTGAAGTTTCTGAAGGAGCAGGGCCATAAATGTGCACTTTCGGAATTGAACGAAGGCTGTGGTACAGATAGCTGGCCAACTCTTTCTGAGAAGGGTATGAACAAATTACATGTTTGTAAGAGCAAAGAGCAAAGAGCAAAGAGCAAAGAGCAAAGAGCATAACAACGAAATATGAAGCAAATTAGCCTTTAAATAAAAAGAGGATGATTAAAAAAGATTGACAATCACCTCATAATCATGGATCCTTTGCATTCCAATGTTTGACAAATAATCAATTGCTGCCCCTAATCCAATGGCTTCCCCGATTGCAGGAGTTCCAGCTTCAAATCTGCGCTTGTGAGAACCATAATTAGACCTCATCAAACAGATCAAGCACAATAGGACACTTCCCATCTAGTTTCACAAATCTAAAACCAAAATTCTCAATTGTTCACATCGAAAATCCATAATTATCTGAGCATCACGAAAATGAAAAGAATATACTTGATTAGATGATGACAACATAAGACTGATAAATATATCTAGATTTCCAAGATAATGTGTACCAGTCTTAGACTAATTTTAAACTTGACCAGATGATCTGAATAATACAGAGAGTGACAATGCGCTTGAATCACTAAATTCATCTCTTCTTCTGGCTACAGATCTACCATGGAGAATGCTGCTTTCCACAAAAGCATAATTTGAGAAGTGCACAATCAAAACATTTTTTTCTGTAAATTCCCTAACTATTAAGCTCTTTACAGTAAAATTTATAACAGAAGTGCATCAACAAGAAAATGCAGTTATATATCATGATACAGGCGATAGCATGATTCTCACCTGGATGGAGGTTCGGCATATGTTGAGTAATCATGAAACACATCAGCAATCATTTCACCACCACCTACCCAGAAATCCAAGTAAACAACAAAAAAAACATTATTAAATTGTTTGCCACTAGCTACAATATAGCATGGCCGATGCTCATAGCACAAGTCTGACATTTCCATAATCTTACCCAAAAACGGAGGCATAGAGGTCAACAGCTCACTTTTACCATATAAAAAACCGATGCCTGTGGGCCCACACATCTGAGAGAAGTTTAGTATGTAGCTTGCTAAGACCAGCCCTTTAGAGCTAAATACATTGGACGAGAAAGATTGACTTATGAACCAATCTGAGTCCAAAATCACAAACCTTGTGTGAAGATGCGACAAGGAAATCAGCATCAAGCTTTTGGACATCAACTACCATGCGGGGTACACTTTGACAAGCATCTACTAGGACCTTCGCACCAACTCTATGTGACAACGCCGTGATCTCTTCAACTGGAAGAGCAGAACCTGAAAAAAGAAAAGGGAAAGGAAGCATTTACATGTTGATAATCTACTCTCCTTTTATTTATATTTGTAAGTGCAGTATATATTAAGAAAAAGTTCAATGCAATCAAAGGCATAGCAAGAATAAAATTTTATTACTCCGAGTAATCAGACTAGAATGTTATAGTTATGCTGAAAACAGACTTATTGCCAAAATAAGCAGCAAAACTATCAAATACAAATTTTGTTACCCCTTAAAGTATCAATATCAGGACATTCATTCCTGCCAAGGTGAAGTACAAAAAACTTCATGAAGCTCAAAATTTATATGCAAATTAAGTTGGACAGAAATAGGATTAACATAAGGCTCTTCACAGAGGAGAGAAAAATCACATACTAGCACTAGAGTTTATGACCGCACTATATTATGCCACTTCAGAACTTCCGGCATGAAAGTTGTCGACTCTTCAAAATTACCAACATCAGCCTCAAACTCATACTTAGAAGTCAACCACATATTTTCAGTTTGCTCATTTAGTTGCTCTCGCAGACATCTTCCGATAAACATTACTTATATTTGCACAAGAAAAAAGGTAGATTTGGAGCAGCTAAACCTCATAATTTACTCGCATATCATGGATTTGTCCAAATCTATCAGTATTTTGAATTAGCAACAAACTCCAATTTCCACAGCAGAATAATGAATGATTGGTTTGTAACAATTACCGAAGGCATTTGATCATATGTTGAGCATAATGAAAACAATGAATTAGCTAAGCTTATCAAGATAAAATAAACGCAGAAGCATTTTTCCATATATTAATAGCTTTTTAAATTGTCCCTTAGATCTATGTCTGAAGTGACAAAACTCATGCAACAACACCAACAAAAGAGCATCATTCCCTTGAGATTATACCCGATATTATTATTTCTTCATTTCTGCAATTGAACTAGGCAGGTTTCCTAATGCTACAGGAAGGCGACAACAGAATCCAGGTTAATTTTCAACAGTAACTTGCATTCCACATATTAAATTCACAAAAGAATATTTCATAGACCATACTCCAACAATATAACAAAATATTATATTCAAAATGGTTATTTCAAAGATATATCCCAAATAGACATCAACCTACCAAGTGCGTTTGAGACATGGTGAACAACTACAATCTTCGTCTTGTTCGATAAAGATTCCTTCAATTGCTGAAGATCTGGAATCTCTTCTTTTGTCAAATTGACATACTTTAGAATTGCGCCAGTCTTTTGAGCAACAATTTGCCAGGGGACTATAGCACTATGATGTTCCGCAACTGTGAGTAGTATCTGTTAATAAGTTAGCAATAAACAGAACAAACGCTTAGAAAAGGGCATAATTTTAAAAGAAAGAAAGGCAAAATGTAAAATGCCTACTATCTCCCAATTAATCAAATGAACAAATTGCAATAACAGGCTGCATCACACAAACTTTGTAAAAAAAAAAAAAAAAAAGTAAAATTGAATAAATAGGAATTGGAGCTTAATTAGAAAAACAACTTAGAAAATATGCTTTAAAAAATTTAAAAACTCAAAAAAACAGGAATTAGAACTTGACAAGAAAAATTCAAACATTGAATACTACTCAAAGAACTGCAAATTATTATACTAAAATTGCCAAAATAAACCTATAAGAGGCGATCAAGCATGTCTTGGACTACATTACATGATAATAACAAATCCCTAAGAAATTACAGCACACAAACTTCACAAGTTAATCCATACAAAAGAAAATAATAAACAGAAAACGCACCTCATCCCCATATTTTAAGTTGGATAGACCCCAAGAATAAGCTACTAAATTGATAGCTTCAGTAGCATTACGAGTAAATATAATCTCCCTACGTTCGGAAGCATTAATAAAAGCTGCAACTTTATTTCTTGCACCTTCATATGCATCTGTAGCCTTTGCGCTGATCTCGAAAGCAAAAAGTAATGATCAGAATGTTGAGCTACAGGCTGAGTAACTAATACATAAGGAAGTCACTCAATTTTAAAAGTAGAGATATCTTCATACCAATAGCCAAATTGTTTCCCTGTCATACTTATATCCAATACGAAAGTACATTTAGAGGTGTAAACAGTTTCTTAAAAGGTTGTTTATTACCTCCATGTTGGTCTAAAAAATATTTAAAAATTATTATCAGCCACGATCAAATGATATGCTCAAAAATAGATTCCAGGGATACTTCTACATCTTGATAAGAATCAAAACTAGTTTTAATGCAGCTCATAAACCTTAGTAAATTGTTGACGAATAGAAAAGAGAAGGCAGAAATAAACTGTATTTCTTTCCAAGCGTCATCAAGAAAAAGAAGTTACTAAGTCAAACTTAAGACATTCATAAAAAGTTACTAAAATATCCACAGTAAAACAATAAATGATGGTGAAAATAAGTGATCTAAGATGCACCCAATCTTCCAATTCTTGGTATTGTCAGCTAGGTTTATCTAAAAGAATCACCTATTTACCAGCGGCATGCTTTCCTGAGAGCATCTATAGACACCAGTCACTTTACCCACAAGTTCAAACTTATATCAAACCTAATGTTCAAACTTACTATTTCAGGACTCTTGTGCTTTATAGTCCCAAAAAGCTACCTAAATCTTCAGTTTAGCATTCCAAGTTGCAAACAAATGTATCTCGTATATTCACCTTTTTCGGTAACAGAAAACATCTATTTCTCACTAGATCAATGAACGAAAAAGTCCTCTTCAATGCAACACAAATGTAATTTTAAATTTCAAAAGGTAAATGGAAAGGCTACACTTTGTATTTATGCCAAAAAAAAAGAGAATAAGCAGAGTGACTTCATGCAGGATTCTTGAGGAATTCAATATCAAGAAGTGAAAACGATAATATGAATTATTTACTCTTATCATCAAGTAGCTAACATAAATATTACCACATTAGCATGCCAAAAAAAATGGGGTAGTTATCTGCTTATCACTTATTGAGGCAGTAGAAAATGTAAAGAGTACCTCAGATAATGGATGCCACGGTGAACATTTGAGTTATAGGATTGATAATACTCGTCCAAAACTTTCAAAACACTAGAAGGTTTCTGAGACGTCGCAGCATTATCAAAGTAAACTAAATTGAAGCCATTAACTACCTGCAATTACCAAAAATTATCCCTTAATTCTCACCAACCGACTACTAATCTTTAAAAATATGATGTTACCCAAGAAATCTTAAAACCAGCAAGTAAAATAGCAAACAAAGATCCAATATATAATCCTTATGTGAGCCATAAAACATTTAGAAATGAATATCTGAACTTTACAAAGTTTGACTTTACTACCCAATCTGTCATTCGTTTTACTTTCAGTAAGTTACTCAGAAAATTTTATTTAATTTGATGAAATTAAATGGTTTTTGTTAAATTAACACTGTTATATTAAAGCATATTTCATCAGAAAGCTTAAAAGGTAAATATGTACAGAACTTACCTGCACTTAAGTCCATTTCTGTTCAACTACCCAACCTATCAAAATTTTAATTTTGGTACCCAAGTTTTTAACTATTTGATTTAACTAATTTGATGGTTCTTCTAATTCAGAATTTAGGATCATTACTTCTTTAATGGAGTTGATAGTCGAATGAATTATGTGAAATATACTAATCAAACCCGTAAAAGTAAGCGATGGGTCCAAATTTTGAAGTGCAAGAATCATCGAACGACTTAAATCAAATTAATTAAAAAGTTGGGTAGCAAAATCAAAATTTTCAAAGGTGAGGTAGCAGGATCAAAATGGGTGCTAGTTCGGGTAAGTCCGATATATTTCTTCCAACATAAAAAGATTGCCATTCTATGATAGACAAACGCTTAAATCAAATATACTATAATGCTACGTAGTAAAATAAAAATATGTAAAGCTCATGTACCAATTTCAAAATTTGATATAGTACAATCTGTTGGTTATTTATTTATGGGTTAAAAATAGGTCCACCTTCTTGTCCCGTGACAATAGGCCTCGAAGACTAATAAGTTGAGTTGGGTGAGCCAATAAATTGAATGGAGCTATGGTCCACAATAGACCTAACGACAAGAAGCTCAACAATAGATCTACCATTCAGATGGGTTGAGTGATATGGTCTACAATAGACCTACCGACAAGAGGCCCAACAATAGACCTACCATTCAGATGGATTGAGTGAAATCGAAACCCGTAAGGGCTGTGTCTATACGCTTTAAGTGAATTAATTGCATATTTCTATAAGTTCGAACTTTTGGAATTAATGGTTAGTGCCAACGATCCGACACAATCGACATCCATACTACTTTACCTCCCATACGCTGATTCCAGAGAACTCTGCATCTATAGCCTCAAACTCAACCCAACTCATCAAGGTTTCCACAAATTACCACTACGAAAACAAATCAAACGAAGAGATTGCGGTCGTTGTAAAGGATCGCGGGGGTGGCGAACTATACCTGATGAAGTATGGGGAAATCGGGCCTGGTGAAGTCGCCGAGAGAAGGGGGCTCCGCCTCGGCGGCGGAAGCGGAGAGTGTGGGGAGATTCGAAGCGGCTCTGGCGCAATTGAGGACGGATTTAGGGTTAGGGCTAGGGTTTTGGTGGGGGAGGAGGAGGAGGTGCTGGGAGCGGGAGAGGGGGGAGAGAAGCTTCGCGAAGGAGAGTCGCGGGGGCGCGGCGGAGGAAGGGAAGTGGGAGAGCGAAGCCGCCATAGTAGCACAATACGGGCGTTTTGGGATCAGACCCGTTGCAAAAATAAGCAGCGTTTATTATGTACCCGCGTCGCAGCGCACGTGACATTTGCTTGGGCCTAATGGGCTTTTACGACCCGTGACCTTCGAATGAGCAAATGCTATATATATATATATATATATATATATATATATATATATATATATATATATTCATTTATTTATTTATTTATTTATTTATTTTTGATTGTATATTTTACATTTCATCCATCCAAAAAAGAGGTATAGTCCACTGATCACTTGAAAGTGACCAGTAAAATTTATTTTATTTTTGAATGAATGAAAATTATAAATCGTACATCTCTTTTGAAATATACAAAAAATATTTTTCCTCCGAAAAATTTGAGACAATAAAACAAAGACGGTTGAAACTACTGCTGCTAAACCTACCAAAGCTACTCATACTAAACACTAGTGAAGAAGACTCCTACTTGCGGGAAAAAAAAGACTAAAATTGCTAGTGAATTAGAAGATGTGTGTAAAACAAAAAAGGTCCCTCTTTCGTAACCTATGCAGTATTTTATAGGCCCGAGTCTGCAAAATTCGCGGCAAATCGCACATTCTTCGGAATAGTTTTCTCTTGCCAAACAATAATCCCATCAGACGGCTGAGATTGTCCTAAGAATCAGGAATCGCCTAAGAATCCATCACTCCTATTGAACAATTAAAATTTGGCCTCAACATATACTTTAATATGGGGGATGGTAATCTTGTTCGTTATACTGCATTTTTACAGTCATATGAATGAACATAAATATGACACGAAAAGAAATTATACCACAAAAACAATTCAAATCCAAACGCGCGAGTAATGTGCATGCTACATTTACCCTCTTATACCAAAATAGCACGGTGGAACAAAACATGGCAAGAATATGGTGATGTTTGATGTTAAAACTTTTAATTTATAAAAATTATGTGATAGAAGTTTTTAAAAAGAGCAATCCAAATAAGGAGTCTTTCACTCGTCACTTCGAAATGATGAGTGAAAATTATTTCTTTTTAAAATGAGTGGAGTAGAATTTACATTCATTTTAGAATATACATATATTTTAAAATATACATATAGCATTTAACTTTAAAAAAAAAAATAGTACAATAATTAATTGCACTGTGCAAACAAACGGATCTAATGAAATCAGATGGAATGAGCCCATATAACACGAATAACAAAATTAGATAATGTTTAACAAAGGGAGATAATTGAATCATTCCATCCCAATCCAATCCAATAGTAGAGATATTAAAATCTATGGGATTAATTACATTAGATTGATTTTGTAAAATTAGTTTAATTAAGCTACATTCTTATTAGAACAAATTTGTGAAAGGAGACGCGCCATTATCATCACGTAGTTAGCGTATGAAAAAAATAAGAATAAAAAATAAAAAGAGATACGCAACAACTCGCAGGGTTCACAATTCACACGTGTTTTGTTATTAATTGTTACTGGAAACTTCCATAGAATCCAATTCCAAGAATAATATAAACGCGAAAAATAATAAATACAAGGATTTATTTTTTTTAATTAGAGACATTTTTTGAAACAAAATTATTTATTTTTGGACGTATACTATTTTACATTGTTTGTTCAACAAAAAAAATTAAAAAGGCTAGTTATATATTCTAAAAGAACATGCATCTTATATTTTATTTATTCAATAAATATAAATTTTTTTATAATTAATCAATATAACCATCCATTCATCTAATTTAATCAGTGGGGTGTCTTTCGTAGTCATTAGATGTGATCATTCTTTAGATAAATATAGTATACATTATACATCTAAACAAAATATATGTGCATTATTGTTCATAAAAATATGCATCATTGTTAACTAATAAAATTTTAAAAATAAACATAATTTTTTTTTATCATATTTTTGCATTGCATTTTGGAGCCTTAATGAAGGCGGGAAAATGGGTAGCTGGTGGTTGAAATTAATTTGGTCCAAGTTCTGTTCCTACTGTATAAAGAGCAAGATATTTGTAAATATAATTTTATTATTTAAAATAATTTTTTAATTATATATATATAAAACTATGTTTCTATATTATTAATAGTACAAAATTATTGGTGCTATATATTAAAATTTTAATTTTTGAATTTAAAAATATACGGTTAGAATGATAGTAGTTTTTTAAAATTTAGTATGCGGAATAGTACAATTTAAAAATTGAAAATGATCAAAAAAGTTAATCTAACGGTTAAAAATTATTTGGTGCTATTAATAGCATAGTAGACAATCTCTCTCTCTCTCTCTCTCTCTCTCTCTCTCTCTCTCTCTCTCTCTATATATATATATATATATATATATATATATATATATATATATATATATATATATATATATATATATATATAGCCTAGGGTTTCTATACTTTTATGAATATAAATTCCTTTTTACTTATAATTTTTTCACTCTTGAATAAAAAAATGTGCGGTTAGAATAATAGTGGTCCTCCTAGGATTTACTAGGTTGTTGAAAAAATAGTAAAAATTTTAGGAACTAGTATAATTCTAACCGCACATTCTTTCATCCAAAGGATAAAAACTTATAAATACGAAAAAATTTTATTCATAAAAATATTGCAGCCGAAATATATATATATATATATATATATATATATATATATATATATATATATATATATATATATATATATATACTTCTATTTTTGGTAGTGGTGTTATGGTGTGTTTAGTTGAGGAGAGTTAAAGTAATTTTCAATTCTAATGGATTCAATTTAATTTTACTTTCAGTAGAAATTTAATTTTTTTAAAATAACATAATTAACTTTCAGCCATCTCAAATCATAAAAATCAAAATAGTTTGAGAAGCAAAAATTAAATTTATTAATAAAATATTTCTATACTGAATAAATTATTCTTTAATAACTTATTTCGATATCCATATATGGCTTTTAGATATTTATATATTTAGTTGAAAAAAAGGTGTAATTAAATATTTAGAATTCAATAGTATATATTTAACCTTCAAATTATTTTTTAGATAAAATAAATTATTTTGTGAATTAAATATACTATCCTACCAAATATGTACATCAATTTATATATTTAGTTGAAAAAAAGGTGTAATTAAATATTTAGAATTCAATAGTATATATTTAACCTTCAAATTATTTTTTAGATAAAATAAATTATTTTGTGAATTAAATATACTATCCTACCAAATATGTACATCAATTTTCTTCTAAAAAAAACAATCTACTAATTTATAATTTTATTAAAAAATTATATACAATTTAACATCCAAAAAGTCTCAGTGGCTTAAAAAAATAGAGTTAGAGAGCATATAAAAATATCCTTCTACGTTTCTTTTAAAAAAAATATAAAAAATATATTATAATTAATTCATCACACAAAAATAAATAAAATATTTATTTATCATATTTATTTAATAAATTACAAAAAAACCCCAGTGTATCATATGTTTTCATACGTGGCATGAGTAGTAAATTACACAAAAGCCCCCAGAGTGCCACATATTTTTGTACGTGGCATGAGTAGGTTAGCCTTTATACTACACATGTACCATAGCATTGATTTTATAAGCTATATGGATATGTTTTCTGTTTTTTTTTTTTTTTTTTTTTTTTTTTTTTAATAGATTGGTGGGGAGTTATTTATTATGTTTATTTTTAAAAAAATAAATTTGGCTAAAATTTGAAAGGATTACATTTTAAATTTAAAATTTTAAATACTAGTCATCATCACGTACTTAACTAACTTCACAATAAAATATTAAATTGATCGTGTTACAATCTCATTATAAAAAATAAAAAAATTAAAATACAGAGAACACATAGGTGATATATAGTGTCTCTAATTAATCACATTGGGCATTTATTTATTCCAACATATTTTTTTAAAAAATATTTTTGTTATATTTTTTTAAAAATATTTTTTTAATATATAAATTTGCTAATATATATATATATATATATATATATATATATATATATATATATATATAGTAGAACTTATATATATATTTAAAAATATAAGTCCAATTATACTTATAAATTTTTTATCATTAAATATGTATTAAAATTTGTATAATTATAAAGTAAACTAAAAAGAGAGAAAAAAAAAGCACAAATCTCAATGCAAATTCAATAATAAAAAATTTATAAATATATTTAAATTTATTTTCTTAAAAGTTCACAAATATATATATATATAAGTTTCTGATTTATGTTGGAGTAAAATTTAATTAATTAATTAATTATTTATTTATTATTATTATTAGGTGGAGGATTATACGTGGGTTTTTAGTTTTTTTTTTTTTTTTGTGCCTAAAAATTCTGATCATATTTTGAAATAGTGTTCTCCATTAATTATTTTGAATCAATAAAATATTTTAAATTATTTATATTTATCCGTAAATCTAATTTATATTTTATTTTATTATTAAATTAATTAGATAAATAATTACAATCGAATTTATCATTTTTTTTTTTTCCTAGCAGTTTAGAGATAGAAATAGTACAAAATCCCAAGAGAAATTCCACCTTTGAATTAATTCGAGTTTCTAGGATGCTCGAAAACAACTCAATTCGTAGTGTAATTCAAAATCCATGGCTCCTACCTCCGCTACCAAAGCAAATTCCACTCTCCTCCTCCTCCCTCCTCTATTCCAACTCCTCTCTCTCACTCCGCCTCTTTCGATCGTCTCCCTCCCCAATTCGAGCACCAACACGAGGTACCCACGTTGCAAAACCCCCTAATTTCTCCATTTTTGTTGCTCCTTTTGTCGAATCGGGAACTGGGTTTTTCCCAAATTGATCACAGGACCCGGAATTGGATCGGAATGGGGGACGAGGAGTGGGGAATGGTGGAGAGGAAGGGGACCCAGCTGATGGTAAAGGAGCGACCTTTCTTCGTTAATGGGTTCAACACGTATTGGCTCATGGTTTTCGCTGTGGATCCGGAGACGAAGGGTAAAATCGGCGACGTGTTCGCCGAGGCCAAGAGCGTGGGGCTCAACGTTTGCCGAACTTGGGCGTTTAACGATGGTGGGTGGAGGGCGCTTCAAAAGGGGCCCTTTGATTACGATGGCGAAGTGTTTAAGGTTCGTTTCTTTCCCTTTTCCTTTTTTTTTTTTTTTTTGCCCACCACAAGTGTTTGAGATTATGTCTCAATGAGTTGGTATTTTGAGATGTATATTTGAATGTTGAAAAAAATATTTAAACACTTGTTGCTAACCAAATGGAGGAAGTTTTCTTATTGTATGGCCCACCAGGTGTTTGAGATTATGCCTCAATGACTTGGTATGTTGAGATGGGCATTTGAAGTTCAAAAAAAAAAAAAAAAAAAAAAAAAAAACGGATTTTTGCAACCTTTCATTTCTTGTTTTGAAATAGACCCTTGACTATTGTGCTTTTGGTTAACACCCTCTTCAACTTTTGATTTTTTTTTTTTTTGATTTTTCCATGTATGTTTTAATTGATGGAATTAAGGTTTTTTTAAAATTTTTCCTATGGAACTATTTCAAGTTGAGGGATTTAAACAAAGGATAAATAAAGTTGGAGGGCTATTTTTTAAAAAATGGTCCATAGTTGAGTGGGTCACCATACAACATTGTTACAATGTTACTACATCTCTATAATACTCATGGGTATTTATGAATTTTTCGATGGAATATTTTATTAGAAATCTAATAAAATGTTCAATCTGTAACTATTTCATGAAGGATTTTTTGTTGAAAAATAAAGGTTAGATCTTAAAAAATAAAAAAACAGGCACTGGACTTTGTAGTGAGTGAGGCAAGGAGCCACAAGATGAGATTAATTCTACCTCTTTGTAACAACTGGGAGGATTATGGTGGAAAGGCTCAGTATGTTAAGTGGGGAAGAGAAGCAGGTTTGGAACTCACTTGCGACGACGACGACGACGACGGCGACGTCTTTTTTTCAGACCAGACCATCAAAGCGTACTACAAAGCTTATGTCGAGGTAGGACATTCTCCTTTACGTAAACTAGGATTCAATTTACGGATTTTGTAATTTTGATTGTTGTCGGTATTTATTTAGGCTATTTTGACGAGAGTGAACACGATAACGAATGTGGCGTATAAGGATGATCCGACTATTCTTGCATGGGAGCTCATCAATGAGCCACGGTGCCCCTCGGATCCCTCCGGTGATACATTGCAGGTCTATTTCTTTGATATGTCTTTGTGTGGAGTCGGTTATTCCACTCGCGAATCAGAAACCAAAATGAGTCTCTGGTCTCCAAAAGCATAATGTAACAGATTTTTTGGGGAGCTCTACTTAAATAACATTTTTGCAGAAGCTTCTGACGGGCTATAATCTATCGTTTGTAACTCCAATGTTTGTTTTATCTTTTAGGCATGGATAGAAGAGATGGCCTCTTATGTCAAGTCCATTGATCCGATACACTTGTTAATGGTCGGCGTTGAGGGATTCTATGGTCCCTCTACTCCTGAACGTACGGATTTGAATCCCTCCGACTTCTCAGGCCAAACAGGAACAGATTTTATAAGAAACCATCAAGCTCCGGGTATCGATATAGCTTCTGTTCATATTTACTCTGATAGTTGGTAAGCTTCCTTATTCTTCTGTAAAATTGTATTACCATTCTCTTATTTTGCCGGTATATTAGAGGTGTGCTTGGTGAGGTTGAGTTCGGTTTTGGGATTTCTTTTCAAATTGAAACTTTTTTGCTTCTGAGATTTCGAGAGCCAACAAACCAAACTGAAATCTAATTTGACTTACTTATGAAGCCTACTAGTCGGTTCGGATTTCTACGCCAAATTAGGCTTCTTTAGTAGATTGATTATCTTATACCGATCCACTCAGAAAAATGAAGCCAGGGTACATTATTATGCTGATAAATCGTATGTTTCAAATTCATATTGCTAACAAGCTGTACACTGTATGCCCATTTAAATTTTTTTGTAGGTATGTGTATATATGCTCTTATTTGGTTTTGATGTGGTTCGAGTGAGAAAAAATTCTCGACCAAACCGAACCAAAATGCAAACTCTACAGATTTTGAAAACCAAACTGAACTGAAAACCAGACGCCAAGCGAAGTTGTCTTATGTGGTTTCCTTTCCTTTCAAAGGCTGTCGCACTGCGTCTCAGAAGATCACCTCGAATTCGTGAGGACTTGGATGCAGAGTCACATGGAGGACGCCGAGAAAACACTCGGTATGCCGATCGTGTTCGGGGAGTTTGGAGTGTCTTTGAAGGGCGAGAGGTTTAACACCGAGTTCCGAGAAGCCTTCATCGAGACCGTGCACTCAACTTTCTTGAGCTCGATGGAGCGAGGGGGGATCGGCGGTGGATGCCTTCTTTGGCAACTCTTCCCGGAGGGCGTGGAGCACATGGATGACGGGTACGCCGTAGTTCTCGCAAAGTGTCCCTCGACACTGGACAAGCTCGCAGTCCATTCTAGGAATTTCTGCTGTTAAAGAGGGAAAGTTTCTTTTATTTCATTTGGATATCTTGTGATGTACTTGTGATGTATTTTGTGTATGTGTGTGTGATTATTTGGCAGAGTTTATCTATAGTCATATTGTATAAGATTTGTTTGTTGTAAAAATAATTTTCAATAAAGGGGGCATTTGTTTGTGTGGTAATAATTTTTAGGTAAGGAGAAGATTCTAGATGGCATAGTTTTTGAATTTGAATTTTCACTAAACTTTGTAAGCAAAGTTTGGTAATTTCTACTTGAAACAATATGGTGCAATGCAAAGGGAACAAACAAAGCTGAGGATAATGGAAAATAATAATAAAGGCCCAATAAAATTCGGCCTAAAAGGCCCAACTAAACTATTAGGCCCATCCCAACCCAAAATGGTTGGGCTTAGTGTTACGGGCGCATACGGAGGCACCGCATGATGCTCTCGAAATCGGACGGGTGAGATCCAGTGTTGTCTAATTCGACGGTGGATTTAGCTGTACCGCATGCGACTCCCGTCCGTAGCATAGCTTTTCGAAAAAAAAAAAAAAAAAAAAAACCTATTTCCCAAAATTTCCCAAATTCGCACCCAAGCCCCCTTTCTCTCTCCCTCCTCGCCGAGCTTGTGTAGCAACGAGGGATTCACGACGCCATTAGGGTTAGATTCGCACCACCTCCCCTCCTCTCTCCTCCCTCTCTCCTCTCTCCTCCACCTCTCTCTCTCTCCCCCCCCCCTCCCACCTCGCTTTGAAGCGTCGCCATAGCTGCGGCGTAAGGTCCGCTAGGGTTGCACTCCAATTGCTCGACCTTTGTCCCCTGAAAGGTACCTGTCATAAATCCCTCGAAGTTGAAATTGAGAAACCGTAATTGGTCATCAAATGCATCAAATAGGTGGGGTTCGTAATCGGATGAGTGTGTGTTAGGGTTTTAATCCTCTTCGTTTTGGGTAAGAACCCTAACTGTTTGATGCGGTGCAAGGTTGAGGCTTTAACCCTAACCCTCTCCAATAAGGTTAAGTACACCATTTGTAATTGATATTACAGAATAGTTGTCATTTTTTGGCTCAGATGTCTTAATTAGACTCTTTTAGAATGCTAGTGACTGCTTCGCTTTGTTGCTGTTGATGATAACCAATGAGTTCTTGTTTGAAGTGATTTCTGGTTTGTCTTATGACATGTTGAGTTAGTTTCCCCTATAATGAGGTTTGATGGAGTTAGTTTAAGGTTTTCAATCATCTTCCTTATGGTTTGGAACCCTAACTGTTTGATATGGGTCAAATGTGAGGCTCTCAATCCTAGCCCTCTCTGGTAGTGTTAAACCCCATTTATAACTGTTTGATGTCTTAGTTGAACTGTTTAGAATGCTAGTTATTGCCTTGCTTTGTTGTTGATGGTAAAAATGAGTTCTTGTCAGAAGTGGTTACTGGTTACTAGTTGGTTTTATGCTGTATCGAGTTAGTTGATATTGAGTGGGGTTGATATTGGTGGTGTTCTGGTTTTTGGTAGATCTTCTATATAACCTCCTAGTAAATGTAAGTAGAAGCTTTGACTTTGAGCTTTTGCTTTTGGGGATCTATAAGCTCATCTTGGCTATCTGGCAAAGGCAAGCTTTTAAGCTCATGTTAGCTTCTGCAACAAATACAAGCTTCTATACTATATATCCCTCTGACAGCTTCTCTCTAGTCTCTACAGCACATTCAGAAGCTCCAAATTGGAGCTTCTGCCTTTGGGGCTTAGAATCTTATTTTAGCTTTGTGTTGCAACAGAAGCTCTGGACTTTTCTGTTTGACAACAGCTCTACTAGAAGTGGCTGCTTCTAAAGGAAGTAGTAACGGGGCGAAACAAGCACTTAGTAAGTATGAACATTACAATATTGTTGAGTGCGTCTGTACTTACTATATCTCTTACACCCGCAGATGGCTAGGTGGGATGAGATTTTGACACTGCCGGTGCAGAACCCACCGACCTTGGAGTTCTCAGCTGCTGATATCATGTGGTCCAGAGTGGAAGGCTGGAGAGAATCAATGGATAGGCTTGCACTCATTCCCTTCACTAGAGTTAACGATTTTGTAAGAGGCGAATCCAACAATAAGGAATGCCCAACTAGATTCCATGTTGAAGCACGAAGAAGGCGCCCTCGGGCAATGGCCTACAAACCAAAAGTAGATGGGATACTTGAATATATTTTGTGAGTAATTCCCAGTCTTTGTACCCCTTTGCATAAGTACTTTTGGCAGCTCAGAATTCAATGTGATTATTTCTAAAAGAAAAAACTTCTTGACTTGTTAACTAATTTTCAATTTTTTAACTGCTGGTTATGAGGCATTTAGGTAGTCACATATACTATATGTGAAGAGAACTGTGTTGCTTTTAAAATATCTAGAGATACTGATTATTAGTTGGATCTGTCACTAGTCTTGTGTCAACTTAAATGCAGTTTTATTACGAGCAGTTCATTAGTTAAATATATTGAATTGAACCTAAAAAGATACAGCTTCAAGCATTTTAGATACAATTTCATTACAGAAATTTTAATTTGCTCTGTAAAATGCAGGTACTGGTGTTCATTTGGCCCAGATGACCATAGAAAAGGTGGTGTCGTCCGTCCTAGCAGGAATTACACTGCCAAGAGGAAGACTCCTGCTGGCCGGCCTAATACTAAGAGAGGCTGTGTTTGCCATTTCATCGTAAAGCGCTTGATAGCTGAACCATCCGTGGCACTTATAATATATAATCATGATAAGCATGTAGATAAAAAAGGTTTACCCTGCCATGGCCCTATGGACCAGAAGGCAATTGGAACCCGCGCAATGTTTGCGCCTTACATATCTGATGACCTTCGCCTCCAAATAATGTCTTTACTCTATGTTGGAGTTCCTGTGGAAACTATCATGCAGAGACACACAGAAATGGTGGAGAAGCAGGGGGGGCCGTCCAACCGCGATGATCTTCTCACACACAGATATGTTAGGCGGTTGGAGAGGAAGATCAGACGGTCCTCCTTTGAGCTGGATGCTGATGATGCTATTAGTATTGGCATGTGGGTCGAGAATCACCAGAACCACATATTCTTTTATGAGGACTTCTCTGATTCAGATGCTTTTGTTTTGGGCATTCAGACAGAATGGCAGCTTCAGCAGATGATTCAGTTTGGTAATCGCAGCCTGATGGCTTCTGATTCGAAGTTTGGCACTAACAAATTAAAGGTGTGTCAGGTTTAATATTGTTTGCCGTGGGAATTAGATTGTTAGTTTTTTCTTAGTTTGTTGAATTCTGACTTTTTGTTCTTTTCGGTAACAATTTTGTAGTATCCAATTTATAGCCTCCTTGTTTTCGACTCGCAAAACAATGCGATTCCTGTTGCCTGGATTATAACACCAAATTTTGCAAATGGCGAGATACATAGATGGATGGGGGCCCTTTATGACCGAGTTCATTCGAAGGATCCAACATGGCAGTTGGGTGGTTTCATTGTTGACGATCCTTTAGCAGATTTGCTTACACTCAGGTTGGTTTTGATACTAGTGTAGTCTCTGTATTATGGGCATTAGTTAGTAAATTGGCCCTTTAGATTGACGATGATTTAATCACTTTTAATCATTTTTGTTTCAACAATTTAATCACTAAATTTTACTCCATGCAACCATCATGTCCTTCCATTTGTCTACTATCTGAAAACAGGATGCCATGTCAGCATCATCATTAGATCTTGCTGAAATGGCTTTTTTTTCGAGTTTTCAATTTAGAGGCATTATCTAACAGGGCTTAGTTTTTTCGCGGAAGAGACTTCAGGGACTGCATTGTTAAATTTTGAAACTTTGAGGACTTAATGGAAATCAGAGTCAATCTTCAGGGGCTAAATTTGTAATTAACTCTTATTGTGGTGATTTATATTGTCTGATATTCAGATGTTAAACAGGGATGTGTTCCAGTGCTCAATATTGATTAGCTTTTGGCGTGTCCGTCATTTGTGGCACAAAAATCTGATTGAGAAGTGCTCAGAATTAGATGCTTGTGCTGCAATGGCACAGCAACTTGGAGGAGCAGTATCCAGTTTATGTAGAGGAAGCGGTAATTTGGACTCGTTCAAGGCTTTCCTTGAAGAGTTTGTTGACTGGCCAGACTTCCTGGACTACTTTACGGCTGTATGGATTCCCAGAATTGGTTGGTCCTTGTCTACGCTGCTAATATCTTATAGAAACATTTACATGTCTATATCCATTGAGAAGACAATTTCACGTGTATATCCCTGCAATAAGTGGATATTCATATATACCTTTCAAACTTTACATGCACATATGTCTAATGCGAAGACAACTTTTTCCCCATGAAGGTATTCATTTAAGAAACTATACTAGAAGAGATATATTTGAAACTTCAGATTTTACACTTGTACATTTGTAAATAGATGATTTTGCAGGGATGTACATATGTAAATGAACCTTTTGGTCCTTTAATCTTTGGCTATATAACTCATCCTATTCATAAACTTTCCTCTCTTTAGGAGCATGGATTGCTGCCTTGAAGACCCTTCCATTCGCTAGCACAGAGGTTGCCGCAGCCATTGAGAGTTATCATCACCTACTGAAACTTCGTTTATTAAATGAGAAAGATACAAGTCTCTACCAGCGTGCAGACTGGCTGGTCGATAAGTTGGGCACCAAGGTACACTCTTTCTATTGGCTAGATGAATATTCTGGCAAGGATAATTTTTCTCGTTACTGGAAAGATGAGTGGAAGAGTGGTGTAACTTCATGGCGCGAGGGATTGCAAATTCCAGATTCAGACGTTGCTATAGAAGGCAAATGCGCCAAAGTCATTTGCAAAAAAATAGAGAAAAGACACATATTGTACGAAATCCGGGTTCTGAGTTTGCATTGTGTGACTGTAACTGGTCCATGATGGGAAACATTTGCAAACATGTCATTAAGTCGACTAAGATTTATCGTGACAGGGGATTGGCAGCACCATCGACAAGTCTGTTACAATATAATCAGATTTTGATGAATATTCTTCACTGCCCACCGTATGATTCGTTACTTCGTGATTATTCGATTGCTCTGGCTGTTTGTGGTAGGACACAATTAAATACATTTCATGATGACATGAGCAATGGCTGTTCTGCCTCAACTGCATCAATTCACAGGGAGAAGCCAACTGGTAATGAGCTCAGATCATCTGCCTCTGATAGAAATGAGATTCATCAAGTTATCGAAACTTCAACAGAGTTGTTGTCGACTAAGCTACAAATGGATGGCAATGCTGCTGTTGAAGGCAGAAGCGCAGAGAAGGACTCAGAAAAGTCTCTTGACAGAAGCAAAGATGCAGAAAGCGCTGTTGCTAATCAGGTTGCTGATCATGTGGTCGCTTTTGAACAAGTTAGTGATGGTTGTCACAAGGATTCTGAGACTGAGAGACCAATGGATATTGATTCGCATTGCAGCCAGGTCACTTCTGCTTCAAATGGTGTTGCTGCAGAACGGTGTACAGATGGCGTTGCTGCGGAACAGTGTATGGATGGTGTTACTGTGGAACAGTGTACAGATGGTGTTGCTGCGGAACAGTGTACTGATGCTCCATCCAATGACAAGGAAACTAGTGTCACTTCAGATACTCAACCTGAACCTATGGTTGTTGAGGCTGATGAGGTGCAAACTAGTTTGCATGAAGGAGATGTCAAGAAAATAAATGAAGATAGTGTCAAAAATGTTGATACTGAACAAAGCGATAAGGTGTCGTCCAATATCAAGGTTGATAATATTATTCCAGAAAATGGCAGTGCCGCGGGTCCCACAATTGAAGTTGGAACAATTGGGGAAAATCATGCTGCTGATGTTACTTCTATTCTTGATTCTAACGATGCTAATCAAGATATTTCTCTAACTACAAGTGAAGTTGGTGATGCTATGGAGTTAGATGGTGGTAATTCTTTGTCTTTGGAGGAAACTACTCACACCGTGCAGTCGACTGCTGACTGTTTAAAAGCCAAACGGAGTTCAGATAATCACGATGATTTAATGGACGCTCAAATCTCTACAGATTGTTGTAACGAAGCATCTGGCATTGATGAAAAAGGTGTTGACGTGGTAAATGGTGCTACTCCTGGTAATGGTGAGGTTCCCAATAATGGCCATCCAGTTAATGATGGGTCTCTAATTAGATGTTCAACTGTGGGGTAGTTGTTAGTAGCTTCCCGTGTTCAGCTTCATTCATTTTCTACCGGTCTGGACCAGAGCAACCTAGGGCTTCCATTTATGGCTTGATTTAGCAGAGAATTTCATCAGAAAAGCTCAAGCTCTACTGCTTTCCAGATCATGTAGTCAGATTCATGGAGATGAATCTAAATTGCCTTTTTGACTACTTTGCTCCTGGTTGGAGATTTAGTTTAGAACATGCAGAGGTTCTTAGGGCCGCATCAACAAAAAAGAATGATCGACAGTGATTTGCTCGGCTCTTGTATATAAATGACCAGAATTGGATATTCTTAGATTAAGAAATGCCATACAAGTAGCATCTCTGGTATGGGGGAACGCGAATTGGATATTCTTAGATTAAGAAATGCCATACAAGTAGCATCTCTGGTATGGGGGAACGCCGACATGCGATTTTGCAGGAACAGCCATCCTTTACCTACTCTTTTGTATATAAAAAGTGTGTTCAAATTTTTCTTAACATAGCCAGGTGTAATAATGTGTTGTATGGGTATTTTATCTCATCTCTCCTTTTTTGCTTTATTATGTTTTATCTGAGAATGCTGCAAGTCAAGTAGTATCTATTATATTTGAAGTGTCAGAAATTTTCATTCTTCAACAGTTTAAGCTGCAAAACGAATCTACCAGAAAAAGGAGATTATTGAGTTTGTGTCTTGGCATAATATTCCATGTATATTACAAAGGTGTAATCAAAATGGAGGAGATTATTGAGTTTGTGTCTTGGCATAATATTCCATGTATATTACAAAGGTGTAATCAAAATGGTTTCAAACTATACATGGGGAGAGATTTTTATATAAAAAGTAATAATTTTTATTGGCCCATGCAGGTCTCGAACCTGCGACCTTCGCGTTATTAGCACGACGCTCTAACCAACTGAGCTAATAGGCCAATTTATTTATATAATAATTCATTTACTATATTAATAATAATTTTTGATGAATTTGAACAAAATTTATATACTTCTACTAAGTTTTATTAATAATAGTAGTTTATTAATTTAGTATACAAAATTTCTAAGGGTTGTGCATGTGTAAGCTAAATAATATTTGTACAGAAATGGTTATTGATCTTGGTTATTTGATTAATATATATAGAGTTTGGCTACTATACTATTAATAGTACCAAGTTATTGGTGCTATCAAATTTTCTACCCTTAGATCAATCCCTTTAATCATTTTCATCCGTTAGATTTTATTATTTCTCAACCACCTATTAAACCCAAGGGGCCCACTATCATCTCAACCACATATTTTTTAATCTAAGGGTTAAAAACTTAATAGCACCAATGACTTTGTACTATTAATAGTATTCCGGTCTAGCTCTATATATATATATATATATATATATATATATATATATATATATATATATATATAGTTAGGCTAAAATACTATCAATAGCACTAGTCATTGGTGCTATCAAGTTTTTAGCCTTTGGATTAAAAAATATGTGGTTAAGATGATAATGGTCCCCTAGGGTTTACTAGGTGGTTGGTTGAATAATAAAAATCTTAGGAGACCATTATAATCCCAACCGCATATCTTTTCATTCAACGGCAGAAAACTTGATAGCACTAATTGCTTTGTGCTATCGATAGTATTCTAGCCGTACCCTCTCTCTCTCTCTCTCTCTCTCTCTCTATATATATATATATATATATATATATATATATATGGAGACGAATTCGGATAAACTTTTAATAACTTTTTAACAAAAGGTGGCTCTAAAACCATCTCAACATCAAGAGAAGTTGCTCTCTTTCTTCAAAACAAATATATATTAACTGATGAAAATCCAGGTTAATTAATTAATTTATGACCTACAGCCCAAAAAAGTGAAGTTCATGCATAAAACTCGCACTTTCCAATTATCAAATATCATCTATGCCCGTATGCTCCAAAAGTAGACGTTTTAATTTGATTTGATTTTTTATTTAATTTTTTTTTTTTTTGTAAGATGGGAATGATCGATGCTTCTATTTTGAACATAGTACAAAGATTGTTTGTAAAGATTAATGTTATTTCGAACAACAACGTACGCAAAAATTAATCAAAATTTGCTAAGTCACTTAACAAATCCTAAATTTAGTGATCACGACGATCACCAATTAAAGGCTCTCTCAAAGGCTGGGTTGATTTGTATATTTCTTAATCTAATGTGGTGGGTTAATGTATGTTAAAACTAATCTAATATGCATGCATGCTTTGAATAAAAAAAAAAGATAAGAAAAGTTATAAAACTTTTACTTTATCGTCCACACAAACTTTGTAACAATGTACTAATAACTAAGCGCTTATACATTTTGATAGTCACGAAGAATCAAATTTATTGAATCTGGTCAAATTCACTGTATGAGTAGTGATCCAACTACATTCAACAAATTTGTAATCTATTTCGTAGCATCTCCTGTTTTAGATTACGATTACTACGCAAGTGATGCTTTAACAATCAGCTCGAATAGCTCGTTAGGGGCCGCGAAGAACGGG
Source organism: Tillandsia fasciculata (assembly GCA_029168755.2). Classification (NCBI taxonomy): domain Eukaryota; kingdom Viridiplantae; phylum Streptophyta; class Magnoliopsida; order Poales; family Bromeliaceae; genus Tillandsia; species Tillandsia fasciculata. Next base: position 2,614,735 of record CM054938.1, on the reverse strand, counting down.
CTATGATCGGTGTCCACCGTGAAAACCTCAGCGGGAGGCCACCGACGTATCATCGCGTCTTGCTGCTCCGGCTTTAAGATGTGATCATGCATTGTTTTTATGAAAACTCGCTTCACCTGCTTCAGTCGCTCCTCTTCTTCTTCTCCTTCTCCGAACCTCGCGTCCACGAGCACGCTCGGGGCCGGACGGAGTAGCATCGAGGCCAGTGTTGTGTCCTAGGACGAAAATTTCGACAACAACAATTGAGTGATCGAGTATTTATGTAAAGATAATAATGTTAGAACGGTTGATTCTGATACTATAAAATATTTGCGTAACGTATACCTCTCCTGGGGTAAGTTTATATGTTAGTTTGTGTCGAAATTCTTTTTGTGTAACCACACTTGTTGGTGGATGATCGACCCCTAAACCATGATTAACCATGAAACTATCTCCGTATCCTGGAATTCCCTGTTTACGAAACAAAATAAAACTTAGTGATCAACAATTAATATATATCCTGTTCTTATTGTTACTCAAATGATCAATACAGATTTAATCTCTTGAATGCTAGCTGAAGGTGATGATCGAATTCATAACCTCACGAAATACAGAAATTTAAAGTTACTTGTCGAATCGTTGGCGCTAATTACCATTAATCTCAAAAGCTCGAGTCGTTAGAAATACGCAACCAATTCACTTAAACCGTACAGACACAGCACCCACGGGTCTCGACCGGACTCAACCCACCTGGACGTTAGGTCTATTGTTGAGCCTCTTGCCGTTAAGTCTATTATGGACCGCAGCCCCACTCAAATTATTGGGCTCATCCAACTCAACTTATTAGTCTCCTGAGCCTATTATCACGGGACAAGAAGTTGAACCTATTTTAATTTATAAATAAATAGCCAATAATTTTGATAACACATTAACCAAATTACTCATTTTAGTAGAAAATAAGCCCCAAAAATCATAAAAATGTTATTTATTGCAATTGAAATTTATTAAATACTAGATGCATTTAGATCGGGGGTAAATGTAATTCAATCATAAAGCAAGTTTGGTAACAATTAATAGAAACATACATAAATTTTATTTGTGGATTAATTGCATTATAGATTCAATTTGCTCTCAAAAAGATCTCAAGTTATCTTTTGTGAAAAAAAAATTCAAAAATTAACACAATCAAGTACACGACGGAACTCGATCGTTGTAATACTAATACTTTTATTCTTACTAAATTTGATTGATTTTATGATCTAATTACAGAAAAACTAACTAATATTTCTTTATTAGTTAATTAAAAGGGTATTTCATTTCTCGAAAAAGAGTCGAAAATTGATTTTGATAAAATAATTAAAAATTTTATAAAAAACATCAATTTTCACATTTTTGTTTTCGAGAAACGAAAATACTACTTTTCGTAAAATTAATCTATTTTTTGTTTTAACAGGCGCCAAAAAATTAATTTTTGATATATATATATATATATATATATATATATATATATATATATATATGTTTCAGCAAGCTTGGAAATTAAATAAAAAGAATATAAATAAAATAATAAAGAGAATTTAAGGGAAAAATGAATTACATCTTTTCGATCTTGGTCCGTACGAAACCCAAAGGGAAGCATTGTTGCAGCAACAAAGATAGCTAACTTGATTTTATCCACAAATAAATGTATGGCTTGAACTACACTTAATCCCCCCGCGCTATGACCCACCAAAATTACCTGAAATTTATGCAACTTTAATTAATTAGTTCCCAAAACAAAACAAAAAAAAAAAAAAAAGTGAGAGAAACTATCAAATTTAAGTGAAAATTAATATATATATATATATATATATATATATATATATATATATATATATATATATATATGCTACTGCTTTATTCATAAGAAAGATAAATTAGACTACAGAGATAGATAACGGGGCTTAAAAGACGACGACAACAACACAACATCAACAATAAAAAAAAAAAAAAAAATGGTTAATTCCTAAACTTTATTTTTTGTCAAACTACATCTATCCAGTAAAAATATATATATATATATATATATATATATATATATATATATATATATATATATATATATATACTTTTTCGCGGTCAGGCAAGGCGGAGAGGAGCGCGAGCAGAGGGCGGTTGTAGTCGTCGAAGGATTGGATGGAGTCGGGATCGGTGAGGTCGATGCCGGCCCCCGCGAGGTCGATGGCCGACACCCTCCGGCCGGAGCTTTCGAGGAGCCACCGCAGCTTGAACCAGCACCAGGCGCCGTGGCTCGCCCCATGCACTAGCACAAAGTGATCACCACCGTACCCCTCCTCGTCCCCGTCCCCCATTATACGCGACTACAATATACATGAGTGTGTGTGTGTGTGTGTGTGTGGGCGTATATATATATATATATATATATATATATATATATATGTCTCCATTATCATCTCAACCACATATTTTTTAATCAAATGATTAAAAACTTAATAGCACCAATGACACGATACTATTAATAGTATTCCAGCCTAGCTATATATATATATATATATATATATGAACCAAACTATACTTGTAAATTTCTTATCATTGAATTTGTATTGAGATTTGTGCTATTATTAGATTATTTTTTGACTTTAAAAAGTTTATTGCAAAATTTGAATCCAACTTTGATTTAATATTCTTTTTATTTTTATTTCCAAATTTGGTCTAAAATCAGGTTTAACAGGGTCGAGAATCCAAACACCCTTTTTTAAACCGGGTTCGGATCTGGACGCGCAATATGCTATCTGATATTCGAATCTGAAACGAATTTGAATACAGTAAAATTTTATTATTTTAATTGATGATTTTATTCGATTTTGATCTGACCCAAATTTTTGTGGCCCTATTTGCATGCAGAAACAAGATATAATAATAAGTCCCCTCGTTTTTTCTTGTAACGGTGGTTTTGTTTGGTCCATAGATGTTGTTATCAGTTCCACATCAAACACCTTGTCATTGTTTCTCCTCCTTTTGCAAGATTCCAAAATAGAGAATTTGTCAATTAGTTAAGGCCTTTTTTGCAATAATAATAATAATAATAATAATAATAATAATAATAATAATAATAATCACTATTTTGCCGTATTACAAAAATGGATTATATTTTTTTATTTTTGTAAATTCAAACAAATATTTTTTTTTTTACTGATTAAAGGCTTTTTGATGTTCTCACTTTTTCCCCACTCCTCTGCTGTCTTTACGTTGCAGTTGCACTCCTCTCCTATCTCTCTGATCATGAGTGAGAGGATGCTGACGAAACTTGACTCGCTTTGTGACTGTGGTCGTTTTCGGTATTTTCTGGCGAGGTCACCACGGTAGAGACGAGGATGATGCTGCTTCGAGCGTCGCTGGAGATGAAGAAGGAGGTGGCGGAAGCGGAGGATGATGATTGTTGGTCGATGATACTTCCGAAGAAAATTCGTGAGAGGGTTCGCCAGCGCGATCAACAACGACAAGATGGTAATGGTAATAAGAGAGGAAAATATCATAGACGACACGAGCTGGCTCGTGTTCAGCTCGTTGACACTCCTAGTTTGAGCGCACAAATACATTAAATTTGAAAAAAAAAAAAAAAAAAAAAAAAAAAAAAACATCAGAAAGATACGTATTAGAGAAATTTGTTTAGATCATTGGAAAGACGAGCTTACAAATAAAAGATTAAAGATTTAATCTTAAGTGCTAATCGCTTACTCCAGTGATATTATGATTCAGAATCTCTTCCACTAGCTATGATTAACTATTATTAATATTTTTATTATAGGACTGATAAAATTAAGATTGAGATTAAACTTTGGAATTTAAAATTTTCTACACTATGAACCAGAAGTCACAGAACCAAGCCTGCCAAAAGCTTTAACAACCAGCCCATTTCCAGCCCAGAAATTATATCTAACAAGCACAATTTTGATGTTCTCCTGCATCTAATTTCCATTTTTCATGATTCTAATTTGTATGTATGTTATATTATTAGCAAAGAGAAACACATGAATTAGAGGCTCAATGTAATTAAACAAATGCCATGTCACCCACACCCCCTAAAGTACTCAAATCAAATTAAAAAATTTAAGGTCATAGATACGAACACCGACCCCTTCGTAAATAAATAATTATCCATATGAGTTAGACTGAAATACTATCAGCAGTAAATGGACTCTATTGTCACTTATTTGTTTTTGATGATTGAATTTCAAAATCGACGATCGGAACTACTGAGATCACTAAAAATATCTAGATATTCAATTTTAAATCTTTTCAATATTATTAACCTAATGATCAAAGAGCCATAAAATTTATAATTTTAACGATAAATAGCTGTGTAAAAATTTTTAAAATAATTAAATTTTGGTTAGAAATTTTTTTAAATTATTTAAAACAAGATCTATACACGATCTTGATTACAAGACTCATATTATCACTTTTTCAAGAATATTTATTTTCAGTAGTTTATTTTTGTGTTTATTTAATGAATAAGAAAAAAATATCGAAAAATTATAAAATTTAATTTTTAGATAGTTTAAATGGTATAAATCATATTTAATAATGCTTATCATCATTTTGAAAATTTTATCATCAAAAATAAATAGACGACAACGGCGTTCGTTTGTTATCGATATGGATAGGATTTCAGCCTCTAATTCATATTTGTATCCAATATGAAATTAAAATTATTATTTTTAGGGATAAAATCTAATATCAATATTTAATTCACCCATAATTAACCAAAATGTTTTTACTGATTTCAAAAAATTCCTTCAAATACACTCCTGCCCTGTAGGTTTCACAATCAGGATTAATTGGAGCTTTTAAATACAAAAAAAGTAAATTTAAAAATTTTGAACAGTAATAAAGAGTATATAAGCAGTAGACTCTTAATTTTTAAAAAAACAGTAATATGGATAATTGAACTTGTTCAATTTGAATTTCACTTTTTTGTGATTTATAACTGTTATACTTTTTAAATTATATTTTTAATTACACTTTTTTATAAAAATTTTGATGCAGGAGACCAATAAAAACAGCTCCATATTAAAAAGATTTGAGTGTAATTCAAAATTTTTAGCTGTGAGGTCGAATGATTTTTCATATCATATTAGAGATCATAATTCTACTTTGTATATATTTTTGTATTTAATAAGCGGATAATATTTTAAAGGGTTAATTTTATACAGCTATATAAAATTTAATTTTTTATATTTGTTTATAATTAATTATAGATTAAATACTTAATAATTAGTGAGTGAGATAAATTTTTTTTTTATCTTTTCAGATATTATACTTAACTATAAATATATTTTTTAACAGTTGAAATTTTTTGAAGAATATATTTATAAGGACAAAATTAAGATTTTATTTATATTTTGTTAAAAAAAAAATAACAGTGAAGTAATAATAACAAATGAATACGATATATATAAATAATTTAAAATTTTTAAATAAGTAAATATAAAAAATTTAAGTTTATAAGTATATATCTGCTATACGATGTGTTTGGAGAAAGTTATATGAAATTAACTTTATTTTAAGCATGCATCACGAAAAATTCATGAAACCAACGGTGTCTGATTCGCGTGAGGGAAAAACCAACGGTGATGATTCACGTGAAAGCTGAACCGGCTATTTTGGCAAATCACGCGCTTTTTAAAGCGAAAAGGCGCCACCACACACTCGCCTTTCACGTTTCCTTCTCAAGTTGAATAAATTCGAATGTTTTTTCAAAGAATATATATATATATATATATATATATATATATATATATAGAGAGAGAGAGAGAGAGAGAGAGAGAGAGAGAGAGAGAGAGAGAGAGAGAGAGAGAGAGTGAGTGTTCGGTTACTATACTTGTAAAAGCACAAATAATTAATGCTGATAAATTTTCTATCGTTAGATCTATTAATTTGACTAATTTTATATTTTAAATTATATTATTCTATCAATCACTCACTAAATTCAAGGGACCCACTATCATTCTAACTATATATTCTTTCATTCAAAGGCTAAAAATGTTCAAATAGTAATAACTTGGAACCATAGAATCTCAATTATATATATATATATATATATATATATATATATATATATATATATATATATATATATATATATATAAGTGTACACCTCATTTGATGTGTACATCTTACACCCCACCCATTCTAGGGTGGGGTGAATTTCACTCTCACTTCGAAGTGACGAGTGGATAAATGCCCACCCTAGAATGGATTTAGGTGTAGAATGTACACCCCAAATGAGGTGTATATATATATATATATAGTCTGACTATTATGTCTGTAAAAGCATCAAGTAATTGGTGTTGATAAGTTTTTTACCGTTAGATCTATCTCTTTGATTAATTCCAATTCTTATATCATGCTATTTCACCAACCACCCACTAAATCCATGTACAACGTTTGTGTCACGCCCCGGGTGTAAACCAGAACCCGGGCCCGTCCACAGATCCGCCGTGCATGCGGTATTTCCCACATACACGAAGCGTCGGTAACCTGCTCAGATAGAAAAGATAATAAAAGAGCATAATAATCAGAGCTGAAATAAAACTACTGTATCTCAGACAGATGCTGGAAGTAAAAGGTACAACAGTAAAATAGAATACAGATGTCTCTCCCAGCTCACTACTAAAATACAACCTGCTGGCAAAAGCCAGTCCCTAAAAAGAAATACAAGAAAACTGTCTGAGAAGTCCTGGTACCCAAAAATCTCCAGCTACGACCCTCGGTGGCTCTCTATCTAGTCCGCAATCTGCTTACCTCGATCAGTTGCTGACGGCCCAGCAACTCCCACTGAAGACTCTGCAAAACAAGGGGAAGGAAAGAGACAAGAAAAACAATGGGGGTAAGTACTACTATAAACAGTAGCCTCCCCTAGTGGGTAAAGCCTCAGCTCAGATATGCCCACCAGGTGATCAGAGGCAAAAAGGGGAAAGGAAAAGAAGGGAGAAGCAGATAAATAGAGCAACTGATAAAGTGCTATCCCTAATATGCCTCTATATGACCAACCAATAAGGATGGGAAAAGTGATGCATCAGAATCAAGTAGCCTGTCATAAAGACCCAATCTGATAGCCAGTGAACACTGGCCCTGCCTGCTCTGCTGTCGAACTCAAGAACCCAGCATGGTGCCCGGCGCTCACACCGTGGAACTCAAGAAACCAGCATGGTGCCCGGCGCTCACACCGTGGAAAGCCTACTCCGGAGTGGCACTCGAGGGGAGCGACCCACACGAGTAAAGTATAACACTGTATCAACCATCTCTGTAACCACTGTCTCATAATAGCAGGACTGGATCGAGACTCAAAGAAGTGGGTACAATCCCTCCACTAAAGTAAGCCCGATCCCCGAACACCCAATCTGATGCAATAGAAACAGTCCGGTCAACCACCCAAGATCCGTGGTCGCCGCAACCCCCTGACAAACTCAACCTGTCCCAAATCCCCAATACCTGCCTACACTATCCAACATACGCTCGAACCTGAGCGAGTAAGCCGCTAGTGCCAACAATGAAAGAAGAAAAGAGAAAAAGCATGGTTTCTCCTAAGTCAAGTCCCAAAATAGTGTAGCAGTAAAAGATGGCAATAATTATGTGACCAATTTAATCATGCAGTGTTCCAATATTTGTCCAGTTTCCCAGAATAATCAATTTAGAGAATAAAGGCTAAAGTGACAGTCACATATGATTAATCAATAATTTGCTCCCTAAAGCATGCGAGTCTACCAATTAACACATTTAGCATCATCAAATCAGGGGTACTCTGATATTCCTAGTGGGCATAACAAAGAAGAGGAGTACAACAACCACCCACCTGAAGCGCAACAGTCCAAGTCCGTACAGCTAGAAAATACCAAAACTCCAATTCCTTGCTTCCACAATTTCAGCACACCCGAAATATCCCTGGTACAGTACAAAGCTCACTAATTACACTTAGGCTCTCACTTATAGCACTAATTAACACATACAATCCCGAATTCTGTACAGTTAAATTATCACCTGCAGAAATTGCCCAGAAAATTCCAATAAAAATATCACGGCGATCCTCGCGTCGATAGCTTCGAAACGGTACCTTGCACGCCCAAATCCGAGTTCTGTACATCAAGATAAAAATTCGGCAAGGGGGCACACTCACACTAAAATCAGGATTAAGGGCTGATTACTGTTCACAGAGAAATCACTAATTATCACCTCGAAATAAAATTCACAAAAATCCACTAAAAATACGAGCGCGTTCCTTGCGATCCGTAGATGAAAAAGTTGTATAGGCTCGTCTCCATCAGACGCTCGAGCGCGAAGATATGGCCAAAATACTCCGATGCTGTCCTCACATTCCTCACAGAAAAAGGGGGTTCTTTGTTACCTCGGGATCCGAGCCAAAGAAGCAAAATCAGAATGCGCGATCAAAATGAAAGATGAAGCCCTACCTGTTGTGAAGCCAACGGCGTAAAAATCACAGAAAAAGGAGCTCGGGGTAGGCCGGGGGAGCTAAAACACTGCTGCTGCGCCGAAGAAGAACACAGAAAACGCAACGTCGCGCCGCGCCGTAAAATCGAGATCTCGAAATCCGTGCCACCCGAAAATCTGAAACTTGGTAGAATTGATCCTCACTTCAAGGGGAAGAATTCATCCTCTAATGTCCCCTTCGAGCTGAGGCCTCGAAGGGGTCGAAATCCCCATTGGAAGAGCTCTCGGATGCACTTAAGGGAAAAATCCAGGAAAAACCTTTCGCTGCGCCCGGTGCACGTGAGCCACCCAACGACGGCGCGCCACGTGGCCCCAACAACCGTGCACCGCCCGTGAACCGCGCACCCTGCTCCCGCCCGCACGTCGCGTACGGCAACTGCTCCACCCGTTGCGTAGACCGGGAGCACAACACCGAGCCAATCACAAGCCGCCACGTGTCCCACCGTCGGTCCACCGTGCACCAAAAATGTTCCGTGAACCGCGCTCCGTGAACCATCCAGTAAAACGATGCCACGTGTCAAACTCGGTGCATCCTGGACCATGAGCCCTCGCGACTACTCCATAGACCGCGCACTGTGAGCCCTCCACTCACCAGCCGCCACGTGGCACCGCCCAAGTGCACGGCCGCCGCCGTGGACCGCGCGCCTGCCCGCGCGCCCGCGCGCTGCCCGCGCCGCGCGCCGCCGCTGCTCCGCCTGCCCGAGGCCGCGCCGCCGCCCGCCGGTGCTGCCCGCCGCCGCCGCCGGCGCCGGCGATCGCCGGAAAACACTGTTCCGGCCGGTGAACAGTAAATTACTGTAGCAAGCTCCGAAAAATCCAAGTAAATAGCCCATCTTGACCGTTTTCGCGCGCTGAATCCAAATACGGCGTCCGTTTTGCCAAATTCCAATCCTAAAATTTGCCGGAGGCTCCCGGAAAGGTATTTTCACTCCGAATTTCGCGCCGAGTCCAAATCTGGTATCCGATTTGCGCGAAAACACTTCTAAACATCCAACGGGGTCTTCCGGTTATCCACGTGATCTATTTAAGCCCCGAATCCATCACTTGAGTCCAAATTGGCGCGCGAACACCGCTGACATGCCCCGTAGGCCTCCCGAAGCTGCCGGTCACACTGTAGAAGCCCTGCAACGGTCCGGGTCACCACATCCTCCCCCACTAAAAGAAAGTTTCGTCCTCGAAACTAAAGCAACTCCCTAGGAGTCTCAAAAACCAGGGTTAAAACCCAACACCGCCGTCTCCAGCTCCCAAGTCACCTATCACTCCCCGTGATTACTCCGCAACAACCACAACAGCAACAACCAGAACGGCAAAGCCCGATTGCGCAATTCCCTCACCACACGAGCCGGAATTCGCAACGGGCGTCCCTCGTACACCAAACTCTCATAGGGCTCAAAAGAAGCGAGTCAATCACGGCGAGGGGTCCAAAGCATACCACTCCTGAGCTGAGATGCAGAAAAACCTCAGATCTTCCAACAAAAGACTGGGGAAAGGAACGAACAGCCCGAGCAACATGCTCAAGAATCACACCCCAGAGCCAACTCAACCAACGCGATCCGAAACACAAACACACAACACCTGCACAGAAAAGGGGCCCAAACAAGCAGGGGTTCACACTCGGTCGCCCTCAGAACTCAACCACCCAAGTGGATTGCTCAGCCGCAGCCTCTAATCCAAAGAGATCCACTAGGGCACAAACCCAAACCCTGTACACCAAGATGGCCCCACACAGCGCCAAATATAGAATCAACAAACACAACCCCAAAGCTCTTCTGCTCCAGGTATCCGCCACCAAAGTGGCCCTGTCGGGGTGATACAGGATGCTCAACAAAATCCAATGATAGCTCTACAGCCACTGTGGGAGGTATCACCATAACTCACAAATCCATCTCCCACCACTGACTAGGTTAAAATCGGCGCTGGTACCGAACTCGTCATCTGATCATCAGGCTCTGCTAGCACTATCCGGTCCAAAAGCTCCTCACCCCAACAATAACCGTCGATCTCGGCCAGTCTTAAATAACATCCATTTTGGCCGGATTTCCACAGTCGCCCCTATGGCTTGAATAGGCAATCCAAGAAGACATGCTCTCGAAGCTAAAACTTGTTCCGCAACGACTTGCATAAAGCTTCTTCCTCACGGACCTTGCCACAGCATCTACAAATGCTCCACAAGCTCAAAATCATTCGGGAAGGGGGTAAGCCAAAATATCCTTAGAGATCGCTGCTATCAATCCGTTCACGTCCCACTGGAAAACAGAGTTCCTCAATCTTAAAGGCAACAGGGCATTAGTCATTCCATTGGCTTCACTGTACTGATAATGCCCCTAGCGTCTCCTGTACGCCATCTTGACGAAATACTCAGCTGTGAATCTAAACTGGTGCAGGCATCATAATCGATCAACTGCCGGGGCAGAACTCCATCAAAAGGCCCTAAATAATAATACCTGGACCTGACTGGGCTCCAATCACAAAGGGCTCTCACCGTCGTATATCAACGACATGACACTAGGTCCAACAGACCCTCGATCCATCAGATCCCCGCACCTATGCCATCAACTCCCGCAGCTCTAAAGGCGATATCCAACGAGGTGCTATGAAGTTGGCGCGGTTTCCAGAACCACGTCAACCACAATCTTAATCTCCCTTTCTGGCGGCATAATCATCGGCTCAGGTGGTCTCACACCCGGGATCTCACGAGCAATAGGGATATCCTTAAGTCCCGCTGTCGCCGTAGGCACCTCTCACACTGTAACTGTAATCGGTATGCTCTAACAGTCTCAACAAACAAATTGCCTTCCATTATCTGCCTTGCAGAAAATCAAAGCCCTTTCTCTCGACAGTCAAACATCCTGTGGCACTACGCCAACCAATCCCATGCACTGGGTCAAACACCAAGCTGCCACGAACACCAATATGTCTGCCGGCAAAACTCACAGCCTCTGCTACACTGGACACGATCCACAAGCCTCCCCCACTTGCACCATGCCAACAGTAACCGGTACCTCAAGTGCATGTGGTAACAACTCTACCTCTAGTCCATGCAGGAATGCAACAAGCTCTAACTCCGACTGCTGTGATGAAATCATACCTGTGATAACTCAACCCACTACCGTGGCGCCCTCCAACCGGGCGGCACAGATTCAACCGCTCGATGCAAGTAGTCGTCGCTCAGCCAGCCGACATATCTAGACCAATCACAAAGGGGGCACGACCTCTGTCCAAGCTCACACTGAGGTGCCGAATGCGGTCTCTCGCAGACAGCCAATCCACGCTACCGCTGCGCCACTCTGATAAAAGGGCTGTTGCTGTCATCGGGGTCCACCCAACCCCGGATGTCTCACAAATTTACCAGGACATCAACGTCAAACGACCAAGCACAATCGATTCATGCAATTCCTGATACAATTATCCTTACTGAGCTCACCCCTCGATCACGTCTATCGCACCCCAAACATGCCAATTATCAAACACACAGGGTAACATCCCCCAGAGATAAACTCACATACTCTATCCACACGGATATCCACCAACCAGGAAAGGAAAACAAAAATGTCTCTGCCGGCCGATCTATCCTCCATCATCTGGCATCAAGCGCCTCTATCCAGAACTTGCCTCTGACAGCAGACACCCATCCAAAAGAAATGCAGCGCCAGTTCCATAAACACTGCCTCCACTATCGAAGCACCCCAAAGTCCAAAACCTGCGAAAGATGGTCCGAGCAAACGGAAAGGTATCCTGGCGCAATCCACTCTCAGCCACGCATATCCTATGCGCCTCGTTCCTCAAATCATAGAACGCGCAATTCGACAACTGCGTACACCCTTTAGACACCAGAAGGCTGCCAAAGAGTCTCTCCATCATCACCAACCACGATTCTACTCCAAGAGGCTCCAAACCAAATCCCTAGAATCGAGGTGGTTTATCCGCCGAAACTGGCTCAACTGATCCTTGGGGTCTCACCGCTCATCAGCTGTCAACTATCCACCCTGCCTCGGCGCCTCAGCACTAACCATTGGCACGGAGGGGCTACTTGCTCCATCAGTACTGTAGAAATCCCCGCCCTTGAGGATGCTGCAATCGGGTGGTCTCAGAAGGAAGCACTGTCGAGCTGCCCGCCGCTCCGACGACTGTGTCACAAAACCAGATGCTCGCCCACTCTGCCGCTGAAAAGCCTCTGACAATCCTGTCTCCTGGGTCCGGAGCTCTCTGACTCCAATCTGGTATCCGGCCCGAAACAACTAGCTCAGACCCAACAGCTGCACCCAAGTGCACCCGGGTCAGGGCCCAAAGTCGGGGAGACACCGCTCGCCACGACAAACAGCAAATCAGCACAACCCAAACACTCGACCCAATCTAGCGAAAGTCAAAGACATCTCCCTATTTCTGTAACCTTATGTTGTCTGCAGCCAACATAATGGTTCAACAGAAATAGACTATGTCGATCCCTCTTCACTCACAGGAAGAGTTAACCTATAAAAATCACCGACTTTCGCAAAATGTCACGCCACTCACGCCCTATCATCCTAGGGTCTGTCCAAAAGCCTAGGGTTTCCTAAGTCCCAACTGACCTATCCCTAAGCTCTGATACCAACTTAATCTGTCACGCCCCGGGTGTAAACCAGAACCCGGGCCCGTCCACAGATCCGCCGTGCATGCGGTATTTCCCACATACACGAAGCGTCGGTAACCTGCTCAGATAGAAAAGATAATAAAAGAGCATAATAATCAGAGCTGAAATAAAACTACTGTATCTCAGACAGATGCTGGAAGTAAAAGGTACAACAGTAAAATAGAATACAGATGTCTCTCCCAGCTCACTACTAAAATACAACCTGCTGGCAAAAGCCAGTCCCTAAAAAGAAATACAAGAAAACTGTCTGAGAAGTCCTGGTACCCAAAAATCTCCAGCTACGACCCTCGGTGGCTCTCTATCTAGTCCGCAATCTGCTTACCTCGATTAGTTGCTGACGGCCCAGCAACTCCCACTGAAGACTCTGCAAAACAAGGGGAAGGAAAGAGACAAGAAAAACAATGGGGGTAAGTACTACTATAAACAGTAGCCTCCCCTAGTGGGTAAAGCCTCAGCTCAGATATGCCCACCAGGTGATCAGAGGCAAAAAAGGGGAAAGGAAAAGAAGGGAGAAGCAGATAAATAGAGCAACTGATAAAGTGCTATCCCTAATATGCCTCTATATGACCAACCAATAAGGATGGGAAAAGTGATGCATCAGAATCAAGTAGCCTGTCATAAAGACCCAACCTGATAGCCAGTGAACACTGGCCCTGCCTGCTCTGCTGTCGAACTCAAGAACCCAGCATGGTGCCCGGCGCTCACACCGTGGAACTCAAGAAACCAGCATGGTGCCCGGCGCTCACACCGTGGAAAGCCTACTCCGGAGTGGCACTCGAGGGGAGCGACCCACACGAGTAAAGTATAACACTGTATCAACCATCTCTGTAACCACTGTCTCATAATAGCAGGACTGGATCGAGACTCAAAGAAGTGGGTACAATCCCTCCACTAAAGTAAGCCCGATCCCCGAACACCCAATCAGATGCAATAGAAACAGTCCGGTCAACCACCCAAGATCCGTGGTCGCCGCAACCCCCTGACAAACTCAACCTGTCCCAAATCCCCAATACCTGCCTACACTATCCAACATACGCTCGAACCTGAGCGAGTAAGCCGCTAGTGCCAACAATGAAAGAAGAAAAGAGAAAAAGCATGGTTTCTCCTAAGTCAAGTCCCAAAATAGTGTAGCAGTAAAAGATGGCAATAATTATGTGACCAATTTAATCATGCAGTGTTCCAATATTTGTCCAGTTTCCCAGAATAATCAATTTAGAGAATAAAGGCTAAAGTGACAGTCACATATGATTAATCAATAATTTGCTCCCTAAAGCATGCGAGTCTACCAATTAACACATTTAGCATCATCAAATCAGGGGTACTCTGATATTCCTAGTGGGCATAACAAAGAAGAGGAGTACAACAACCACCCACCTGAAGCGCAACAGTCCAAGTCCGTACAGCTAGAAAATACCAAAACTCCAATTCCTTGCTTCCACAATTTCAGCACACCCGAAATATCCCTGGTACAGTACAAAGCTCACTAATTACACTTAGGCTCTCACTTATAGCACTAATTAACACATACAATCCCGAATTCTGTACAGTTAAATTATCACCTGCAGAAATTGCCCAGAAAATTCCAATAAAAATATCACGGCGATCCTCGCGTCGATAGCTTCGAAACGGTACCTTGCACGCCCAAATCCGAGTTCTGTACATCAAGATAAAAATTCGGCAAGGGGGCACACTCACACTAAAATCAGGATTAAGGGCTGATTACTGTTCACAGAGAAATCACTAATTATCACCTCGAAATAAAATTCACAAAAATCCACTAAAAATACGAGCGCGTTCCTTGCGATCCGTAGATGAAAAAGTTGTATAGGCTCGTCTCCATCAGACGCTCGAGCGCGAAGATATGGCCAAAATACTCCGATGCTGTCCTCACATTCCTCACAGAAAAAGGGGGTTCTTTGTTACCTCGGGATCCGAGCCAAAGAAGCAAAATCAGAATGCGCGATCAAAATGAAAGATGAAGCCCTACCTGTTGTGAAGCCAACGGCGTAAAAATCACAGAAAAAGGAGCTCGGGGTAGGCCGGGGGAGCTAAAACACTGCTGCTGCGCCGAAGAAGAACACAGAAAACGCAACGTCGCGCCGCGCCGTAAAATCGAGATCTCGAAATCCGTGCCACCCGAAAATCTGAAACTTGGTAGAATTGATCCTCACTTCAAGGGGAAGAATTCATCCTCTAATGTCCCCTTCGAGCTGAGGCCTCGAAGGGGTCGAAATCCCCATTGGAAGAGCTCTCGGATGCACTTAAGGGAAAAATCCAGGAAAAACCTTTCGCTGCGCCCGGTGCACGTGAGCCACCCAACGACGGCGCGCCACGTGGCCCCAACAACCGTGCACCGCCCGTGAACCGCGCACCCTGCTCCCGCCCGCACGTCGCGTACGGCAACTGCTCCACCCGTTGCGTAGACCGGGAGCACAACACCGAGCCAATCACAAGCCGCCACGTGTCCCACCGTCGGTCCACCGTGCACCAAAAATGTTCCGTGAACCGCGCTCCGTGAACCATCCAGTAAAACGATGCCACGTGTCAAACTCGGTGCATCCTGGACCATGAGCCCTCGCGACTACTCCATAGACCGCGCACTGTGAGCCCTCCACTCACCAGCCGCCACGTGGCACCGCCCAAGTGCACGGCCGCCGCCGTGGACCGCGCGCCTGCCCGCGCGCCCGCGCGCTGCCCGCGCCGCGCGCGCCGCCGCTGCTCCGCCTGCCCGAGGCCGCGCCGCCGCCCGCCGGTGCTGCCCGCCGCCGCCGCCGGCGCCGGCGATCGCCGGAAAACACTGTTCCGGCCGGTGAACAGTAAATTACTGTAGCAAGCTCCGAAAAATCCAAGTAAATAGCCCATCTTGACCGTTTTCGCGCGCTGAATCCAAATACGGCGTCCGTTTTGCCAAATTCCAATCCTAAAATTTGCCGGAGGCTCCCGGAAAGGTATTTTCACTCCGAATTTCGCGCCGAGTCCAAATCTGGTATCCGATTTGCGCGAAAACACTTCTAAACATCCAACGGGGTCTTCCGGTTATCCACGTGATCTATTTAAGCCCCGAATCCATCACTTGAGTCCAAATTGGCGCGCGAACACCGCTGACATGCCCCGTAGGCCTCCCGAAGCTGCCGGTCACACTGTAGAAGCCCTGCAACGGTCCGGGTCACCACAGTTTGACAATGGGTATAAGGGGGATAAGAGGGTTATTCCCTCCCTTATACCCAAACGTGATTTTGGATGGGGGGAATAGAGTTCCTCCCATACCAAATTATCCTGTATAAACAGGTGGAACAGACAGCTGTTCCACCTGTTGCATACTTTTTTTTTTTTTTTTTAAAAAAAAAAATTATAAAATATTTAAAATTATAAAATTTATATTTTTTATATAAATTTTAATCTCTTTTATTCTTCTTATTTCTCTTTAATTTACCAAACACAATTTTTTTTTTTATTTCCGGTACAACTCCTATACTCAACCAAACACAAATTACTTTAATTCTGCTTGTACCTGAACTAATATCTATCACAGAAATAACTAATTTTTTTTATACCCGAACCAAAATGCAATCAAGCTTAAGAGGCCTACTATCATCCTAATCGCGCATTCTTTTATCTAATGGCTAAACCTATCAGTACCAATGACTTAATACTTTTAGAAACATAAGAGCTCAATTTTATACATGTATATTAAAAATGTCGGATATGAATATTAAAAAAATACTATTGTATAGTTCGCTAAGTTATTTAACAATAACAATTATTTTATATAATTTAATATAGAATTATTAGTAATTCCACCATACTTTTTTGTATTATTTTTTTTTTAATTTAATTTCATATTTTTAATTTATTAAATATAAAAAAGAAGTATTTAATATAAATATTAAAATATATCGTTTAATAGTAGCTTAAGCTATTGAAAATACCAGTTATTTTATATAATTTAAGAATAGAATATTTAATATAATTTTTTAAATTTTAAAAATATTTTAATTATCTCTAGAGGATCAGAATATTCTTATTAGTTTTTAAAAAAATTCGTCAAATATTCATATTTCTCCGAAAAGAGTATTTCAATATTTTAAAATAAAGTTAAAATTTTAATTTAATATGATACGAGGATAGAAAATTTTAAAATTGAGTTCCATTAGGCTCCCATTTAATTTAAGTTTTTTATTGGGTTAAATCTAAAAGTTTGATGTCCTTAAAACTATTAGAGAAGATATTAACACATTAATGAAAGGTGTGATCTACACGGCATATCTTTATCTTTAAATTAATTGAAACAGTACAAACTATTTTGCTGTGGTAGCTTTTCTACCGTCTGTATGCAGCGTGTACTTTCTGCAATCACGAGCGAAGACTAAATTCTAAGTTAAACCTTCTCTTTTCCGCCCCCTCCACATTTCGACAAATTAATCATCAGCTCCACCTTACAAAATGGCAATACAATACAGCTGTCACCATTCAGGCAAGGCCACCATGATTCTGTTAGTTACAGCTGTCCACCATCCAAGGCCAACCATGATTCTGTTAGTTATAAGCTATGTATCACAGACACTTCTATAACTTCTTGTGTGTTCGTATCGGACATTCGCGTATTCGTGTCGGACATATCGGACACTCGCGTATTATGTCCTACTTATATCCGATGTGAATATTTTTTAAACGCGCGTTCAATGCCGATCCATAGCACATACATATAATATATATATACTATATATATATATATATATTATATATATATATATATATAT